>CM060172.1:9043860-9643860 GCA_030549775.1 Tamarix chinensis
TTGATCGGTTGATTAGTTTGGCACTACCAAACCCTAACATTCCTATCTAAATAAGTTAATTGTTTTGCCTAATTAATCGATTATTTTATAGATCAGTTGATCGGTTTAATCAAACTAGTCAATAGGCTCAACCCGAGATAAAATCAAATAATACTTCAAGTCGATGGACCGGCCTAACCACTTGATCGATTTGCGCAAAACAATTTGCACAAGTAGGGATGGCAACGGTGCGGGTATGGCTTGGTTACTCCCTATCTGTACCCGAACTTGATAAGAATTATTTTAACCATATTCGTACCTGATTGCGAACGGGAATTTGTTTCCTCACTCATATCCGTATTCGGTGGATACTTGATACCTGATGGATAATCTGTCACTCGATGAATAAATTTGTTATCTGCCAAACCTGTTACCCGACAGATTAAAATTACCTGTTTGTCTGCCAAAATTATGCAGAGTTCACCTACAGAATTATTTTTTGACAGTGAAAAGCATATAAAAAAAATAGAAAAAAGCTAATAAATCTTCAACTTAGTAGCTGAAGCTTACAAATCATCCTTTACTTAAGCAACCATGCAGTCCATGCCTCTACTGTACATGAACTAGTCCTATTGCAAAGCTATAACTTGCTAGACTTCAACAACTTTTCTAATAACAAGCAAATTATTCAAAATACATCTGAGTTGCATAATAGAAAAACATAGTAAAATATGTCAATAACAATATTGTTTAAAACTAGTAGATGATGTCCAAAAAACATAAAAAACTAGTAGAACACAAATGACATTCATGATAGGAAGAACTTTTCAATCTTCTTTCTTGAATCTTTAGATTTCAACCATCATGCATCTACCTGGTACGTAAAAAAAAAAGTAAAGATAAATATTCAAAAACCGTATATATTCATATATATTACATTTACTAATAGTATTATAAAATTTATAAACGCCTAAGTTTTACCTCATTTTCACCATCATTGGACTCCTCCTCAAAAGAAGTGTGACAAGTGCCACTATAGTATGATATTTCAGAATCATTATTATCTAACAAATGATTGAAATAATAAAATCAAGATAAAATAATACATATGTCATAACTAAACTAAAATTAAACAATATAAACCAAATATCACCATTATCACTCATCATTGCGGCCCAAAGCCAATCTCGACCACACATCAATGCTTCTAAAGTCTTTAGTTGTAACTGATTCTGGTGAGAAGTGATAAACTGACCGTCCGTGCTAAAAAAGATTATGAAGAAACTGTGGAAATAGTAATAGCAAGTATGTTCCTAGCCATGTACTTGCATTTCTCTCTGTACGCTTTAGTTTCTCCTCATACACATGAAATAACTTATAACGTGTTCTAGAAACTTTTTCTTTCTAATCATTAGTGGCTTACGGATAAATCAAGGAATAATGACATTCCACCGACTTCATTTTAAATCAAAGATCCAAAATAGTTGCTACCGCCATAATCCCATGAATTACACTCTAATATTTATCAAATTTATTTGACATTTTTTCAGCCATATTCTTAATTTATTTATCTTTCTCAAATGCCTATTCAGTTAAAGCCAATCTAATCTGACATACCTTAGGAAAATACAAGTTAGAAGTAGGATACTTATTTCCTGAAAACAATGAAGTAACCTCATAAACCAACGATAATTTCAAACAAATAATCCAAGCCATTTTTCACTTTTTAGAACTAGGACAACATTTAAAGCTACAATGCAGCATCAAGCATTAAGAAAGTGGTGTTCCATCCTGTGTTACAATCTTGCACTAAGGCCTTAGTATATGTAAATTTTTTTTGTTAACAAACCTTTCTATTCTTTTTGGCGTTGCCCTCCAAAACGCTACACTCTCACAAACATTTTCAATTATCTTTTGGATTACATTTATCCCATCCCTAATAATTAAATTAAGAATTTACTTAACACAATGCATGTGAAAATATTTTCCATGTAACAAAAAAACATTTTGCTTGTAAACTCCTTTTCATCTCATCAATCATAACATCATTGGTGGTATAGTTATCATCACTTAGTGTTGGTGAGCATTGTATCAATATTCCAATCCACCAAAACAGTTAATGAAACATCACAAAGAATTATAACTGTTTGGGGAGTAGGAACATATATGAACCTTAACAAATATAGAAGGAAATAAAACAATAAATAAAAATGAGAATGACACATTATCACATAGTATTAATACCAAAACTTAGAATTTGATGTGGATAAAATATTAAAGGTATCAATCCAATGAGATATTATAGCCATAAAACCCTTCTTTTGATTTTGTGCGGTCCACATGTCGGTAGTGATTGAAATCTGACTTTTATTAGAACATAATAGGGACATTATTTTTGTTTATTTTAAATTCAAACATCTTAAGGATATCACTCTTTAATGTATTCCTTGAAATCAACTTAAAAGAAGGTTGAAGACCTGACACAAACTTCTTAAATCCTTTATGTTCCACTATAGAAAGTGGTACTCATGCATCACCATCATATTACACAAGTCTTGCCTTGAAACTTCTTAATTGAATTCAATCATCATTATCTTTCCCTTTCCTTCCCTGTTTTGGCCTACTTGTATAACTATAAAACCTACACACTTCCTTATATGCTCATGCAAATGAGAAGTGCCATTCCTGGGATCCCCACTCAGACTTTTATTACAACTTCTACAACCCATTAGTCTCCACCACATTAACATATTCCCACACAATTGAAGTTTCTTCCTTTTTTCCCTCTAGAGTAAGTTGTTGCACTTCCATATCTTCCTCTTCTTCTTCCTCATTTTGTAAATAGCTTAGTAGTAATAGGGTTACTAGTTGTAATGGATGAATAAAGAGGTATTTGACTTGGTGAATCGGTAGTATTAGCTCTAGTTGCCATCCCTAAACCTAAGGAAAAATTATGAAAGCACATAAAACATTAAAACTTCACAATATCAAATTCAAACGATTTTACATATATTGTTAACATTAGGTAAAACTAGTTGCAGAACAATTATTATAAATTTTTTCAATTCCAAGATTATGATCACATCACTACCATAATAAATTTTGTAACCACATAGTCATTTGCTAATCTGTTTTGCGTATTAATATTGAATCATACATAAATGTGGTCATCACATATTTCTGATTTCCATTCATAACTTAAGTTTTACTTATATAAAAAACAGAGTCTTCATATTTACCACGTTCGCAATATAATTTTCAACAAATAAGATGCGGTTCAACAAGCAGAATGCAGATAACAGATATTAACTTTATAGATTAAGATAATTATGTTAGATTCTGCTTTATAGTTCTGTCATCCATAATGCATATGTATATATATATATACCGGATCTGCATAACACAACTTTGAGAGCACACCACCAGATTTGCAATCTGCACACACTCTCTCACACACACACACACACACACACACACACACACACACACATATCCATCAGATCTGCTTTAACGCATACATAACTTTGAGAGGACACCACCAGATTTGCAATCTGCATATATATATATATATATAGATAACTACCAGATCTGCCATAACGGATACATAACACTACTTTGAGAGCACACCACCAGATTGCAATTTGCATATAGATATATAGATAGATCCATAAATTCACACACACATAATTAGTATCCACCCGATCACCCGCCCAACAATACCTCAAATGTCAAACGAATCTTTTTTCAAAGTAAGATTCTTCCATCATTTTTGTTGTTTACCTGCAGGTTGATTGACGAGATTTATAGATTTAGAGAAGGTAGCTGAGAAGAAATCCTTCGTTGTTTACGTTAGCACTCCATTGGATGTAGGTTGGGCGCTAGGACGAGATGCGGTGGCACGACGAGATGTGATGGCATGACAAGATGGGGCAGTGGGACGAAGACCTATAGCCACTGGCACCAAATGATTGAGAGGAGAGGCCGAGAGGAACATTGGATGCTGCGAGACCTTGAGGGTCGAGTAGTCGCCGATCGAATGCACACACACAACGACATAGGGGGAACTCAAAACTGGGGTTTGGCTATCTGGGAATGGAAAATTGAGGAAGAAGGCACAATGGTGGTTGCACGCATGAGTTGACCTCGACGATGGTCGATGGGTAACCCTAATAGGGTAACTGGTAGAGAGGGACAGAGGGTTTTGTTTTTAAAATTAAACAGGCAGCGGTAGGTCGGGACTTGGGGGTCACGGGTATAGAATTTACATTTTTAGGGTGGTTTAGTTTGATATTTGTTATTGTTAGATTTTTAGGGTTTTGTTTAATTTACAATTTTAACCTTCGTAGATGCATTGTTATATTATTTAAAATGAAGGATAAAGTAGTTTTTCTATTACGGGTAAATAGATGTGGATACGGATATGGGTATAGAAGTTGATACGGATTTGGATATCCCATATCTGTACCCGAACTCGATGAATTTCTTTAACTCCCCTTCATATCCATATCCGCTTATATATCCAACATATAAAATTCGTTGGGTTTCGGATAAAACCCACACTGTTGCCATCCCTATGCACAAGCAATTTCTGCATGCAATTTAGGCCTCAAATATCAATCATATAACATCCATATCATTTGACACTTGCAAAAACTAAGATTTATCATGCTCTGCTACCCACATCATCTTGCAGTCCCAATTAATCATCAAGATACATGAATAAAACTCATATTTTCTCGAAATAACACAACTTAAGGCATGACTCATCACAACACTACTACCATTATGTAAGCATTCGAAAATCATAATTTCACTCCTACATCAACTCACATGCTTATTCACATCACACCACAAGACAAGAATGATTTGTCTAGTGAAGCTTTGCAAAATTCACACCAAAGAGGGAAAATCGTACTTAAAAATGTCCAAATCTTGAACACCTTAAGAAAAGGGATTAAAATTTAGTAAAGTCTCCTTAAAATTGTATAAAAAAAATTAAAAGAAGAGGTTGGGAGAAAAATGTGTGAATACCACCTTACTAAAGTTGACACCAAGGAAGAAAGGAAATTTTCAATTTTTTCTTGAATCTAACCCTATCTTACTTTAGAGTAAAACAAGACAGAGTTAGAGGAAGGATTATAAGAGGTGTAAAAGATCAAAAATGAAGAACACAAAGGAGAAAATGGGCAAAGACATAAGAGAAGGAGAAACAGAGGCATTCAATGGTTGAAAGAAAATGAGGAAAAATGGAGGTTAGGTTGCTATTATACTCACAATTTGACGGAAAACGAAGGGGGAGGGGTATATAACACAAAATCCTAATTCTCCCACTCGAATTCCGACATTTTTAGGCAAATTTCTCTTGGAAATCAGGTTGACTTATCCCATGACTCAAATGGTAATGGATGATTTGTCATAGGACAATATGCCTTAGAAAATCCAAACACAAGAAAGGAAAAGGGACAAAAAAGCATGGGAAACAAGCATAAGATATTTTAGGAACTTTCTGAAACAAAAATCGTCTGTTCAGGCTTGCACGATAGAGAGGGGAAGAAGATGGTGACAAAGGCGTGAGGTCATCATTTACTTTTTGTCAATTCTGGTCCATAATCTATTCGATATAGGGGAAAACTTGGATTAACGGTTGCAAATCATCAAAGATGATTTGGAAATATTTTGGAGCTTGATTGCCAAGATTTAAGATAGTTGGAAGAATTTTCTGTTTGGTGCACCCATCAACATGTTCCAATTGATTTGTTTCTCATAACCAGCCGATTGATGTGCTAGAAAAATTATTTACTTTCTAATTTTTCATCAATTTTCCAAATCCTTTGCAATTCAAACCCAAAATACATTTCCAAAATAAGATCAATGCCATCAAATCACCATCAAGCACATGAACCTTTCACACACTATAGGTCTAGTTTATGAGGTGTTACACTTACACACCTTTGATAGTGATGCAACAACTAGTTGTGGTGCTTGTAAGGGATTCTTTCAAATTCCACTTATTTTTCCCTTGTGATGGTCTCTTTATAGGAGAAAAATATGACTGCAACCTTGCTAAATTTCTACATCATAACTAAATGGATAAATTTAAAGCTGAACTACTCAACTAATCTAGTTATAAGGCAACTGATGTGGTAGCATTCTCTATCAATTTAATTTTTTGTTATAAAAAATTAACATAATTTGGTTATTGTCCTAAGTGCATGTATAGTGTCCTTATCCAAGCTCAAAATCGTTCTAAAAGAAGCATATTGTGTAAAACCCAAACATCCTCGCGCCAATGAAGGTTCCTAGGCATCAAAACAACTTCAAGACAATCATCAAGTACCAACCCTTTATCATCAGTCCATTAGGTGTTGCAATAAACATCCCAAGCTTTTTAGCCACAAAACCTTCTTATTATGGGCTGAATTGAACAATTTTAAATAAAAAAGCAATGCAACAACACCCTTCTAGCCACCACCTTTTGATAACTTATAACGGCTCCAATATGGCTAATCAATTCAGCTAGGATGGGTATAATCAGGCCACGTTTTTACAGCAGACCAGAAACCATAGCTTCCTTTTCCCCTCTATTTTTGGGACTAATTTAGCATGGAAATGGAGAACACACAGCCAGCAACTCACAGCTACTGTTGCAGTTAGATTAACCAGCAACTTCTGGGCTGAATGGTGCAGAAAACCAAGGAGGACAGGTCTGGATTGTGTAAGGGATGTTTGCAGCAACTTTTGTAACTTTTATGCTGATTGTAGTGCTAGAAATCAACCTTGTACCATTAGCCTTACTTTTGCATATTTGATAATGCTCTAACTACTAGTTTAGCCCTTTAATTTGTAAGACACTATCAAATCAGGTTGGGAGCGTGGGGGGACGTCTTTGACAGACCATGGATAAAATTCCAGTCATAAGGCGCCATCAAGATCTTACAAACCTGCCATAAGACACCACTAGGCCTAGTTTTTATTTTCTACCAACCAATGATGGGTTAAAAGACTTGTTTAGCAAGGTTGCTTGTAAGGAACCTTCCAAATTAGATGTAAGGGTATAGGGGGCTGTTTTAGGTTGAGTTGACAAGCCATAAAAGTCGTTGGCTGATTCTTTTTTGGTTAGATTTATACTAGCTTAGTTCTTCCCCTTAGATAACTAGCTAGTTTGTTTTGTAACCAAATCAGCCCATTTTACTTTTGTTGAGTTAGTTTGTAACTATTTGAGACCAACACAATATATAAGTGGTTGCCTCATGTTTTCCTCTCTCATGGTTGCCTCACAAAGAATGTTAAGCAATATTCTCCAAGAAATGCTCTAGATGGATGGCCCCTTTGGATGCCCATATCGGTTTTTTTGGAGTTTCCTATATTAGCAAGAGCAAAGATTATGTATAATACTTAGACTATACAAAGTTACTCTTCAAAGAAAAGACCAAAACCAACAACTATAACTAGAGGAGACAAGTACGCATGTCTTAGTCTTCTTCATGCTCGTCCGGCTGTTCTTGTAACCATGGGGACTGCCATTGTTTTGTTCAAAAAGGATTTAACAAGATAATAGATGAATTGAGTGATTTCCATGTCATTTCAACATAAAGGGGATGCTACCAGTCACTAAAAGAAGGGCCTAACCATTTCTATTCTTCACCAATCTTGCAAGCAAGGCCCAAAGTAGAATTATTAATACTTACTCATGGTGATATATTTGGTTGCTAGTTGAAGTCTCCAAGTCCTTTGTTGAGCAGCTTCTAGTTGGAACCCTTGAGGTCCATGAGATAGGCTTTTGATTGAAGAGGGGATATATTAGGTGCAAATTGGCTTGATGTCCCACTCTTTTGTTTACCCAAAATAGTAGGTAGTTGGAGGGGAGCAATTTTTTCTTTGATAACTAGTTGCTTCAAGGGTTAAAGGACATGATATGTCTTGTATTTTGGTTTCCAAAACACTTGATTAAGAACCCTTGGCAACTACACCTTAGAGAGGTCAAAAGTGATAAGTTGGTTAGGCTTAAAACAATACTTAACAGCAATTGAAGTATCCTTGATATTCCTAAAGGCCATTGTAACAATAATTCAGAACAAATTGTTGCTGAATTGTTGAATGCTGCTTGACCTAGCTATGACAATCAAAGTTGCAAAATCAATTTGAAATGTGCTTGTTAATTGAACACCTTAAGGTTCTTAGCAAAGTCTTCCTTGCAATTCTCTCTGGACATTGAGGAAACATGCATGATCCTTAATTTAACCATGATGAGCCTAAAACATGAAGGAATTTTCCTCTTTGAACTTGTATGAAAGAGATAGTTGAATTGACCTAGAATTGACGTTGAAAATTGAAGAATTTGACATATTGAATTTTACTTAAAATTAATCCTAAGAAAGTGCGTTGAAGAAAATAATGCAAAACATGGTAAACGAGCTTAGAAATCAATTTGCCTTGGTAGTCAAGCCAGCTTAAACACTACAAGACCGAGTTTCTAAAAAATCCACAAAGGTGTTAAATTGAAAAGACTAGTCTTGTTGCACTCAACAAATAATCCCATCAATTGGTTGTAAGCTCAAAACCAAGGATCCACTCAAAAAGATTGAGGGTTGTCTCCAAAAAGAAAAAAGAATCCACTCATTGTACTAAAACAATGGATGAAAAAAGATAAAAAAAAAAGGAACCATCAAGTTTGACCAATTTGCTGCATTATCCTTAAAAGAATTCAAGGTACATAGAAGGTGAGACCAACCATGATCTTACAAGAAAAAGGAAATTAACCACTCTTTGATTGCAACACTAAGAATCAATAAATAATTAGGAAAGTAAGCGTTAAATTGTTGATTTCGAAGATGACTAAATTGGATTCGAGATCTAACCAAATCTAATAACTTGTGCAAATGGCCAGTGAAGGCACCAAAAAGCATATTCCGCACTACAACCTTATCGTATCCATAATGAGAATTAAAAAAAAATGTAGTTGTTGGAACAAGAAGCATGTACTTCTAACATATAGGTAAAAGTAACCAAAATAAGTATGCTGCTAAGGGCAAAAAATGATATAGTTGGTTGGTTGGACGAGATTGAGATGCATATAGGAAATACACTAGGCCTTGCTAGATTAATGGTGGCTTTAGCAAAATTACCAAAAAAATTGAAAAGAGAAATAAGATGAGAAGAAGATGATAGTATTTGATCAATGAGCTCCTCTCAAGATCAAATACTTACATTCACCATCCAAGATCTAAACACTTGGAATAAAGAAAGTAAGATTTTAGGGGATAACACAACTCATCACTTGAGTTTGGGTGGGTTCTTAGTTTTTAGAGAGAAAATAACAAATCAAAACAGAGTTTCATACAAGTGTAAGCCTAACACTTATCAGAGAGTGTTAGATCTCATTTAGTTACATTACAATTCATTTGAAAATAAAAGGAATTTATTTAGTTAACTAATAAAACTAGTTAGTTGTCTAAGAGACTACTTTTAGTTAGTTTAATTCTAACCAAAAAGTCAAATAGGCTTGACCTGATTTTTGACTCATGTTGCTTGCCTATCTGATTCGATTGTTTTTACTATTAGACAAGCTAAGATAAGGCTAATGCATCATTAAAAGCAAAAAATAGAAAAGTAGCTTTTCTGCTGCAGGATAAAAAGCAGGAAGTAAACACCATTAAAAAGCAAAAAAGAAAAAGTAGATATCTAGTGTAGGCATAAATTACCATTATGGCTTGATTGTAGTCTTTTTTTCTTCCAGATCTTGTACTTGCACTATTGCCACCTTTACTTTTTAGGCCACGAAATGCATTAGGCCTGCCCAAAAGAGTTGTGGCTTGTGTTGTGGGGCTTGAATCTTGGTTGTCCTTAGCTAGACAACGAGCTAATTTAGCCATCCGATGAGCCATCTAGAGAATACAGAAAGGTGATGGCTAGATTGGAGTTATATGGCTTTCATGGCATGTGTTTTAGTGAATATAATTTTTCCAAATGAGAGAAAAACTAATAACTAAATTAATATATGCTCTTCATCCTCCTCCTTAGGTTAATGAAAATGAATCTTCATCTCTCCGAGTTGTGAATCTTGATTGTGTTGTTAAAGGATAAGGTTCCTCACAAGTTGCCTTTGACATGTTTCTTCAACAAAGAGGTTTAAAACATTTGGAAACCAAACAACAAGAATCTAACGAGCATAATTCCTTATCAAAGCATAGAACTCCTTGTCATAAGTGTTTAGAGTTAAGTCTAGCCACACTTAATTTTTTAAGCAAAGTCGAATGGTGACATTCAAAATTTGTGGGGTTTTTAGTGGGTGGGTAAAGATGAAGGTTTTCGTGAGTTGTAAGAGTTGTTAGTGGGTTTAAAATGACGGTTTTGTGATCTCCTTTAAGGGTGTAAGTGTTGGTTCTTTTATCATACCACACATTTATATCATGTTGTCATGGTATTCCTAATAATAAATGACAAGCATCCATGGAAACAGAATCACATAAAACACTATCATGATAAGATTGACCCATAGAAAAAGACATAAGGGCTCTATTTGTTACCTTAATGCGTCACTATGGTTCGGCCATTGAAGTTTGTAAGCTTTAGGGTGGTTTGTGGTGGGATGGTGGAGCTTTACAATAAGTGTTTTTGAGGCTACATTGGTGCAACTTCCCTCATCATTGATCAAAGAACAAACCTTCCCTTGAATGGTGCACTTAGAATGGAAGACACTTTCTCTTCGAGTATCACCATGTATGACTTCCTTTATGTGGAGGTGCCTTCAAACCATTAAAGCCTCTCCTTGATCCTACTTATTTCAATGGTATCTTCTTTATTAAGCCTAGGTTGCTCTTTTTCTTTTTCTTCTTCATCTTCGTGCTCAATTTTTTCAAGGTCTGAGAGAGTCACTCTCTTGTTAGGGCAGGTTGGAATTGCCCAATCCCTTGACACCTAACACATTTAATTCCTCTCGCTTGCTTGAATCATATGCTACCCCTTTACCCTTTCGCAATAGATCAAAGTTTTAGGGTGTAGAGGGATACTTTGATGGTGATAGAGATTCCCTTGATGTGCTTGCATCTCCTTTATTGTTGAATCTAGTGGTCTTTTTCTCCTTATGCTTTTCCACCTTGATGGCGAAATAATGAAGCTCATTCGAAGTATAGTATGAGTGCAACTCCACTCTCCTAGTAATATCATTTCTTGGGCCACCAATAAACCTCGACATAATATGCTCTTCTATTTCTTCAAGCCCTATCCTCATCATGATTTTTTGAAACCCTTTGATGTACTTATCTAAATATCTTTTCCTCAAAGTTAGCATTTTATTTTAAAAATTTTGAGTATTGGATAATGGTAAGAATCTTTCCTTCATGAATTTCCTCATTTTGTGCCAAGTTTGAATCTTAGCCTTTTGTTTCTTCTTTCTTTTGTGTATCGGGTTTTTCCACCAAAGAGAAACATGCCCTTAATCTTTAAAGTGCCTTATCATTTGAATACCCTTGTGCTTGAAACGTCCTAGCACATCTTAGGCCTTAGCTCCCATTCAAGAAACTCTTTGGGCTTGTGGTTGCCATCAAATAATGGAATTTCAGCCCTTATATCATAAAAGTCGTCCTTCCGCTCATGCCTCATTCTACTTGTTTCGTGAGAAGAATCACTAGAGGAGAAATCAAACTCACTTGTTCCTTCTTTTATGTGTATGGCACCTCCATCTCCATCGTGTAGTAGGTTTATTCTTATTGGATTACTTCAATGAACTAGTGGCTTTGACATCACTTTGCAAGGCTTCTATGGCTTGATCTCCGCTCATGCCTCAGTGCCTCTATGTCTAAAATGTGAAGAATGTCTTTGACATCACTTTGCAAGGCTTCTATGGCTTGATCTCCTTTTCTATTTTCTCCTCGCATTACTTCAATGATTTAATCCTTTCTCACATAAACATTTTGTGTGCCTTCAAGATTTAAGTCTCTAGGGGTTTGCGGATTACTCAAGGAGGTTTAAAATTTGGAGAAAATAATGAACTAGTGGAGAAAAGAAAAGGTGGTGTTTGAAGAATGGGTTAAATAGAAGTGGATATTGGTTAGGGGCTGGTGTATTTGTTTGGGAGGGCAAGATCTTGATTGCCCTTCACTAGTACTTTAGGCCTACGATAGAAAAAATCAATTAAGTCATATGTTGAGCTACTTAAGAGTGTACAAAAAGGTGGTGGCTGGATTGGAGTTGCATGACTTTGATGCCTTGTGTTTTAGTTAATTTAATTAGTGCAAATGAGGAGTTTTTTTATTGTTGAAACTTAGAAAAATTAGTAACTAAATTACTAGATTATATTGCATCACATTGTATAGGGATATTCAGACTAAAATAAAAGAATGTGTTGTAATACCTCGTCAGCGCCCTTTTCCATTATGTTCTCTTCAATAAACAAAGGAGATTACACATAGTTCTTATTAACCTTTGCATATTAGTTATCACCCTCAGTGTAGTAACCATCACTTTGTTGTCATCGTGTCATATATGATTGTGGTCTCAATGCTTTTTTCATTTGTGTTTCCTCTCAACAAAAGAGGAGATTGTACATATCTCTTATCACCCTTAGCATAGTAGTTGTTACCTCATTCACATTATACATTGTTGTCTTTACTTCATTTATGATATTGTGTTACATAGTTGTTATCAATGTATCTACAACCTAATTATCGTCAATTTATATCAATGTTTGTTTGTTGCTAATGTTGACAATGATGGTTTTGTGGTAATCTTGATTGTGTGTTAGCATTATTTAACATTAGTTTCATAATTTATTTAGTTTTTTTCCCTATGTAGGTGGCTAATTTTCTAATTTTGTGGTGTCTCATTGTTTAGGAAGATGACTTCTTACCTTCATAATGGATTTCACTTACGCCTTAGATCTCATTTTCAATGCATATTGTTGTATAAAGCAAAATGTTGTGAGCCTCTACAATCTCTTTCTTTTGTCACAATCTATAATATAACACAATTACCCATAAAAATTTAACCACAGGACCAACCAATCTCACATCTTCGCTTTTATTTCCATCCTACTAGTAATAGAGACATTGTGAGTTGTTGGAATTGTGTTATGGTGTGAAAAGAGTAAAAATAGGGTAAAATTGTATTGCGAATGAGAATTTAGAATTCAGAGTAATGGATATAAGGTTACATGTTTGACTTACATGGCTTACTTTAGCCTATGTGAAGTCTTATATGAACGTAATGAGTGGACTGGACTTGATATGGAGTAACCTTTTTATTTTGACCTATTTCACTTGGATTTAATTGAGGCTTACCCGAGCAATAAAACCGCGGTTGTAGTTGCATTATCACAGTATCATTGTGTCGCGACATATTTTTTTTTTCACAATAAATGTTAGCGAATATCGGTAAATATCCGCTAATGACTGATATATCATTGATAAATACTTGAAATTCTAAAACTGTGTATCTCTAATATTGCGTATTGATCGACCCAAAATTGAATAAATATTGGCTGATATTAAGGGCTGACATTACGTACCAGGACTAAAATTTAATTTGTATAGGCTTATCATATGTAATTTGGGTTATTGTGGAACGGATAATGATATTAAATGATTTTGATATTTATTTTTGAAGAATTTATTAAGAATGTGCATGGGTAGAGTTGACTCTAGTTTAATACTCAAAAGATGAGGTTTGTTAACTTTTGCAAGATGAAGATGGTTTGCGAAGGGTGGAAGGGTAAGTCTTGCATAGATGGAGAAGGTGGTGAGACGTCAAATTAAACTTTGATTAGGAAAAAGTCTAGAAAAATTAAAATGTAAGAAAGAAAATGGTGTTTATGGACAATGATTTAGAATAGTATGGAGGAAGATTTGGGTTGGCAAGTATGAAAGCAACAATGAAAAGAAGGTAAGAGGTCATATCTGGGTGCAAGTGCCTGCAGTCAAAAAATGCAGTAACATATTACAAAAAAACTAAACCGTATTAATGCATATTCCATCCTATAATGGAAACATAATAGTGGTGGCAACACAAAACAATTACAAAACCATAGCTAAGAAAAGTCAACATGGAAGGACTCTATTGAAGCTGCAGCAATATAAACAAAAATGCAGCAAGAAAATCACGAATATACTACACCCAATCAGTATCAAAAGGAATAAAAAATAACACAAGCAAGCAATATATGCAATGGCAAACAACAATAAAATCACCCACATGCAACAAAGTTGAACCAGTATGAGGTACCATAAAATTATAATCATAGCAGCAGGAAAGAAGCTGCACCGTTCCCTTGCAGATACACGCAACAATAAGAAAACATATTGGGTGTGCAGTGAATGGATGAGATGTAGAAAGTCTACTTTCACTCTATATTCATCAATCATTTAGGATTCTTCTATTAGTGTCATCACTATATATACATCAAAATTTTATGTTGTTTTCACTGATGCTGTACATTATAAAAGCTTAGTAACAACTTTATGCATATGGGAAATACAAAGTGGGTGGTTAACAATGGGGTGATAACAAAAACCAGAAAACAGAAGTCAGGTGAGGAAGAGCGTTGAATGTGATTCTTGTTATCTCCTTAAATCATATACTGACAGGAACCATCCAAGGTTTCAACACTTCAGGTAAATCTTGTGAGATTTTAATATCTTAATTTTCAAGTTCTTGCACTAGAGTAGAAGTGGGACTTACGGTATTTGGGAGAGAAATAACAGCCAACGTAATTTAATATTCTTACACTTATAGGAGGGTGTTAGAATCATTTAGTTACAAACAAACTAATTCAAAAATTAGACTGGTTTGGTTAAATTCAATCTAGTAGCTGCCAAATGGGGAGCAACTGACTAGTTTGAGTTTTAACCAAGACAAATTCAGCCATGATGGGTTTTATGGCCAAAAGCTAGACCAAGGGCCGCTTCCCATGCCCTTACACCTGACTTGACTAATTACATAAGTTAACAAGCTATGCTATAAGCTAAGACATCGTTAAAAGCAACAAGGCTAAAAAGTTAAAGCAACAGTAAGCTTCATGCTTTTCTCCTAAAATCAGAAAAATCTTAACTTTCCTTGCATAATCAGCTGCTGCACCGTACTTGCTGTACCATTGACTTTTACCCTTTATTCTTGTGCCAAAATTACTCCAAAAAGTTGAATTGAAAAGTGTTGGCAGCTTCTGCTATTTGTCATTGATCTTGCTGTCAGCTGCAGCTATGTTGCTGCTGTATTCCAGATTCTTGGCTAAAAGTGAGGCAATATTTGAGCCATTTTATAAGCCATCTAAGGCTGGCAAAAAAGGGGTGGCTGGATCAAGGATTCCATGGTGGTTGATGGCATTTTTTTTATTTGGTTAAATTAACTGTCCTAGGCTTTTAGGCCCTCTAAATTTAGAAAAATTAAAAACTAAGCTACTAGATGCTCCTGGATTATTCATACCCTCTTGAGATGAGCAACATCCCCCTTGTCTTTGAAAGGCTTATTTGGGATGTAGGGAAGTAAATTTCCTACGTTAAATATGTTTGAAATATTTTTCATTTCTAGTGGTAGCATAAGCTTATAAGCTTTATCTCTAATATTTTCAACTATAATATACAGACTGTCACTTCTTACCATATATTTGTTCT
The DNA here is from genome assembly GCA_030549775.1 of Tamarix chinensis. Lineage (NCBI taxonomy): Eukaryota > Viridiplantae > Streptophyta > Magnoliopsida > Caryophyllales > Tamaricaceae > Tamarix > Tamarix chinensis. The sequence continues at coordinate 9,059,442 of CM060172.1, forward strand.
TCCTCCTACTAGGAGATCTTTCTTTCCTTAGGTGAAGCCAAACCAAATCTCTAGATTCATGCAAGTGTTGTTTTCAATGCTTGTTTACACCATTCTTACTTAGCTCATTCACATGTTCAATCTTGGCTCTCACTTATTTAGGTTACTTTTTCATTGCCTTAGTCATTCCCTTTGCTTCGAAGTTGATGTGTGCTTCAATAAGGAGGGGTAAGAGGTCAACGGGAGTAGTGAGATTCATCTCATACACTTCTTCAAATGGTGAGTGTTTCGTGGCATAAGTTGGCGAGTGGCTGTAGGTAGACGCTGCATGGCTATGATGTAACAATCATTTAGGAATTTGTGAACCAAAGTTCAAAAGACCATTGTGAGGGTTCTATTTGTTACCTTAGTTTGCACATTGGTTTGTGCATGGTAGGCGATACTAAAGAGAAGTTTGTACCAACTAACTATTAAGAACAACAGAACAATTATTGTCGCAAGGAATCAAATGGTTGAGAGAGAGAAATGGAGATGATTGTATTAATTGACCAAATGAAGATAACCTTGGGATTTGAGGTCTTGAGAGCCTCCCACACTTGGCCAAAAAAACTAACTTCCCTCCCCCTGTTATCCCCCCTCTCTATTTAATATATAATCATGCTAGATTATCTACTGACTCTCTCTCCTGTTACTCATCCATGTTTAACCGAATCTCAAACTGGGGAATAAAATAACAAGGTACTTGGCCTTCCCTTTGGGTGAAATCATCCCGTATATGCAGCCCCAGGGAAACCATCCTTAACCGCCCTTCTATGCACGTAGGTGTATTTATCCAGTGGCTTATCAATGCCTTCCCTTAAGAGTTTCACTTGTCCTCAAGGTGGAAGACAGCAAATCGAGCATTTAGTACCTCAAACTCCTCCCAAGTTGCCTCAAACTTTGGGAGACCCTGCCACTAGATCAATACCTCTAACAACCCTTTAGAGTTGTAATGGACAACCAGTACTTCCACTTGGCACAACCCATTCCGAGTCTTTAGATAGAGCTACTGGAAAAGCTTGAATTCGAGTATTATCTCCCACCGCCAACTTCAGCATGGAGATGTGAAAGAACGAGTGAGTTTAGACATCGTCCGGTAACAACCATTGATAAGCTACTTTCCCCACCCTTGAAACCATGTGGTATGGCCAAGCAATAAAATTGCAGTCGCGGTCATGATTGTGGTTGCGGTCGCGGTATCGGAGCGTCGCAAACGATATTTTATATGCCGCGGTTGTCGTGGAGTGATTTTTTATTTTATTTTTTCACAATAAATAGAAAGCAAATACTAGTAAAGATCGGCAAATAGCGGTAAATATCAGTAGAATACCGGCAAATATCGGTCGATAATTGATATATCGCCGATAAATATGTGAAATTCTAAATCCGTCGCGTATCGCTAATTTCGCGTATCGGTTGACCCAAAATCCGATAAATATCGGCCGATATTGCGTATCGGGACCGATATTTAATTGTATGGGTATGTCCCAAAGTATCTTGGTGACAGCTTTTTGTTGAGTCGTTTGGTCAAGGATTTGTGGCAGTAAGGTTTGGGCTTGACATATGCCTAGTCCCTTACTTCGAGCTCCAAATGACTTGTCTTTTTATCAGCTAAAGCCGACATGATTCTCTAGGCCCGCTGAGCTCAATTTTAAGAACAACAAAACAATTACAATTGTAAGGAATCAAACGGTTATGAGAGAGAAATGGCGATGATTTTATTAATAGACCAAATGATGATAAACCAAGATTTGTGGTTCTAGTAACCTTCCACACTTAGCAAAAACACTCACCTCCTCCCCCAGTTATCCCCCTTCTATTTATTACATAATCATTGTGCTTAACCGAATCTCTAAAACACGAGGGAATAAAATAACAACGTACTAACGACCTTCTTCAAAAGCCCTCACTACCCGACCCTTTACCAGGTGAAATCATCTTGTATTTGCAGCCCTAGGGAAACCATCCTTAGCTGCCCTTTTACGCACGTAGGTGTATTTAACTAGTGGCTCATCATTAACCTCCACAAAATGATGTAGAAGTGTTCAAAGAATTTGAAGATTGACTTATGAATCATGAAGGAAATAAGCAAGGGTCGAATTTTGGAGAAAATTATTTATCCTGAAACATGTCATTGGAAATCTTATTGAATTAGGAGTCTAATGAAATTTTCTAATCCCAAATTCGAGTTTTCTGTACAAAGTTATGATCATTTTACCGTATGCGTATCAAGTTGAATTTTTATGCACGAACGGCTAAGCTGTATTGTGATTAACATTAGGGATGCCATTATCTTTTCATATGTATGATTTAGGTAATTATTTAGTTATTGCCATTGATTTAGTAGTATTGTTACCTTTTTTGTTGTGATCTTTTTGCCTGTGTCAAAACTAGGCGCCCCATTAGAAAACTAGTTTAAAACAAATTTAATGGTTTTGTAAAATTCAAACATGGTGATAGATAAGTAGGGGGGTTCAAGGATTCGCTCTAGATTGAGTTTGTGGTTGTTAGTGGTACCCTAATTGACATGACTTGAAGTCTCCAACTTGGCTCAATTGGCAGCTCTTACTGTAAGAGAAAGGATGAAAATAAGGCTGAGTTGATTTTGGTGGAATAAAAGGTTAGGTGGTTGGTGATTGAACATGTAATTTCCAAGCTGACTGAAATTGATGTGATTACATTTTCATCCTTTTACCAAAGGAAACATTTCAAACTAACCTTCACAAATGTCTATAGATATCCCTCTTTGATTTCATGTAGAAGATGAAGAAGCACAGAGAAAAGGGAGGGCATGACAAGAGTAAAAGAACGAGAAAGGCTTAGGACAGAAAGAAACAAAATAAATGAGTGGTGGTTTGATATTAAATATATGTACCTGCTCAACTCTGACCGTTCAGGCTGATAACTTCTTAGAAACATAAAATGTTGTATAATCTTGTTGCACTTAACATAATGACACTTGTCTAATGTTGATACTAATGATTGAAGTATGGTTTAGGTTGTGGATTCAATGGTGGTTGAACGGGCACGTGGTGAGTCACAGAGCATGTCAGGTTCCCTTCAGTCACTATGCTGGGGATCTTCAGCTTTTGGGGGTATTGTGAGCTCTTACTTTAGTGGCTCTTTGGTGGATGCTCATGGTGTCAGGTACAGGTCTTCGGCTTTGTTTTACATGTTATTTAAGGGTACTCACGCTGAAATCTGGTTCTTTTGTTTGTCTTTGAGTCTCCAGGTTTGTTTTTGGTATCACTGCATTGCTTCCACTGATTACTTCTGCCGTTGCTGTTTTGGTTAACGAGCAGCATGTTACTGGCCCAGTCTTGGATTATAACAGTTTGATGGGAGATTCTAGTTTCCTAGAAAGTTCCAAAGTAAATATTATGCAGTTGTGGGATGCTGTCAGGAAACCTAACGTGTTCTTTCCCACTCTATTTATTTTCTTGTGGCAGGCAACTCCACAATCAGACTCTGCCATGTTTTACTTCACGTAAGTTATCTTTTGTTTTTTATTATGCAAGACCATTCTTTCCTTATCAATTCCCCCCCCCCCCTTATGCTTGATGTTCTATTATTAAATTTGTGCTTGGTATATTCATAAACTTTTTAGACTGTATAATCAATAAGTATATATTATCAACTTTCAATATGAAGATGACAATTGAGTAAAGAGATGAATGTCCTCTCATCTAGTTTCCTCCACAAAAGACTGAACATTACCCTTTTCTTTTATGTTTAACTCATGAAACAAAGTATTGCTTTCCTTTTTGTTTATTTTTGGTTGATTATTTATGAGAAGTAGACTTTAGTAGGTATTTACTATCTAGTTATAATTTTTTTAACTCATAATATACTTCATCCATATCCATCCATTTTTATGATTGACAATTAATCTTAATGATACTTTGACAAGATTAGAGAATATACCTCTTTTTAATTTGCATTTGTCAATCACCATTCCCTCTTATCCTACATCTATAGCCATCAAAAATATATAAAACACCCTAGCACCATTAGATCTGTTTTGGGGAATAAGATGAAGATGAAATGGAATATCGTATATTGACATTTTTGTGTATGTATACTAATATGTTTTCTTTGTTTCAAATTATTGGAAGTTGTGTTAAAGGGTACTTTTTAATGTTTTCTGAAAAGAATGGGTCACTTAATCTAATTGAAGTAATCATTTGGGCATAGTTTGATTGCCAAGTATCACTCTAGCTTTTTACGTCTGTGCCTACCTTCACCCATACTGTTCACAATCAACTGAATGGTTTTTATAAAAATTGAAACAACGAAGAAGAAGAAAATTCGATATTTTATTTTGAAATGAAATAAATAGTGTTTTTGAGTGAAACTCAAAGCAACCCATCAATGGTTATAACTTATTATTTTGAAAAAATTGAGATATGTATCCTTCCATTGGGAAAAAAAAAGCTCTAAAACAAAGCATGAGTTGTATAAGAGGATGGAAAGACTATTTTTGATGGCAAAGATGAAGATTAAACTATTTTAGTTTATACTTGAGTGCTTCTTTCATTGTTGTAATAAAGTTCTTTCCATTAATATATGGTTGAATTCCTAGAAAGGTTCATTTTGTGTCCCAAAAGGCAACCAAAGTAGGCTAAAGAGTCTAAGATGCCTTGTCATCCAAAATATTTTGTAGTAAAACTAATTGTGAAAGCATAATATGTAAATGACAACTTAACCACTTGTAAAAACATATAGTACTACAAGAAAAGGAAAAAATAGCAAGGGACCCACAAAATAGGCAAGTTAATCATGTGCTCCTTTCTTCTATGTTTGCTATGATTTGATTTTTTTCCCCTCAGGACGAATAAACTTGGCTTCACACCTGAATTTCTCGGACGTGTCAAGCTTGTCACCTCAATTGCATCTTTGCTTGGTGTTGGAGTATATAATGGGTTTTTGAAAAATGTTTCTTTGAGAAAGATATTTTTTGCCACAACAGTTTTTGGCACAGCTCTAGGAATGACGCAGGTTGGTTTTGTTAGTTTTCACTTCATGAGATGTTCATATGAGAATGTTCTCCTACTTACTGTTATAGCTTATATGTGTAGGTAATTCTTGTTACTGGCTTGAATCGACAGTTTGGAGTAAGTGATGAGTGGTTTGCCCTAGGGGATTCCCTCATCTTGACAGTTCTAGGCCAGGTACTTATGTCTTGGCTGCTATGAAAAAATTAATCTTTGTTGTTAAATATGATGAATCAAATTTTTATTAGAGAATGCTAGCATATTTCTGATTTCTCACATCGGGCCCTGTGCTTATGTGGATGGGTTGGGGGGATGAGACATAGGGAAGGAGGAGAACCGAGAAGTAGAGAGGAAAGAGGTTATCCATTTGGAGTCATAAAAGTAATTACATTTTCATTTATCGTGATTATTCAAACTGTTATCTGTGGCCATACTTATAGGTCTATAATGTTTAAAGATAATGTGAAAGTGAATTAAACTGTGGATGTCATCACCACATCAAACATAGGAGAGTTGTGATTATCACTTAACATCTGCTAGATGCAAGCCGAAACAAAAGACAAACACAAGATAGGAATGAGCTGACAAGCTAACAAAGGTAATAATGATGACAATAATTCGAGAGAAGGGAGAGAGATTCAATATAAGGATCAAAGACGAGTTTAAATGAATGGATTTAATACAAAGGGTCAAAGACAAGGGTTTAAATAATCAAAAACTTAAAAGTGACCCAACATAGTGGGTAAAAGAAACTAGCTATCAGGTTAGCCCAACTCTCGATTAGGAAACAAATATAAACCTAAGCAATGGCTGCTAAAGGGCGCACATCATCATCCTTGGTATACTCTAGCTAAGTTATACTCTTGCAAATCATTCTTTGTTCATGGGGACAAAATTCAGACCATGCAAGGTAGTATTAGCATTGTGAAGTACCGGCAACACAAACTACTTAAAATATGGCAAGGTTGATGCTACACATTGAGGTCATACAACAACATGGTATGAAACATGCTTAGAAATATAACACCTAGGATCATGCTTATCATCCTCGACATAACCAAAAGTTTGTAAAACACATGTATCCACTCAACCATGAATATATATAAGGACAAGGCCAATAAGGTAACTCCCATTGCACATTGGTTCAAGCCAATGAACACATCCATATTATTTAACCCATTATCTATGACCAAGATCCGATGTAGGATTGCTCCCACTACCATTGTACGTTGGGCCAAAGGGCTTATACCGTGATCTTCATTGTCCATCATACTTGGGCTACTAGGCAAGTAGGCTTATGCTCAATTTTGGGGTGCGCTACACCCACACAACTAACATTAATGCCAAAGGGCTTGCAATGAAATCTTCTACATCCACTACACTTGAGCTCCTAGGCTAGATATCATAAAAACCATGATAATCTAAACCTTATGTATGCATACAGGGAAAGTTAAGTAAAAATTCATCCTTATATAATTCCATAAATTAATCTGTAATGGATGTTTTGAGTGGTAACACCAAACACAACCAAACAAGCATCCAAGCCACAAGGCACATAATTACCATTTTTAGCTCTTCCTTTAGTTTAATTATTCAAGGCTAAGATTATGATTATAATTCTTACGGCTAAGTCAAACTCCTAAAATATCCCAAAATCACCCTAGGGGACTACTTGACTCCCCAAATCAATTAACTAGTTTGGGATTAGGACTCAAAATAGAAAGACAAATTCAAAATATGGGGGCAGTCGACTAGTGTGAGAGTATCTAGTTGATCGTTCCAAAAAAATAGAAGAAAGAATAAAATTAAGATAAACCATTCGATTGGTTGACAAACACCAGCCGTTTGGTGCCATTGGTAGAAAATGCACTTCTTTGTAATGTGAAATAGAGAGGAGGAAAAAATTCAGCTTAACTAGTCGATTGGTGCAACTAGGTTTATGCGATTAATTGCAAAATAATTCTAACTCAACCCAAGCATCCTGGCATGCTCCTATAATGTTAAAACACATATGAAACATGCTTAGACATTGAAATCATGGAATCATGCTTTTAACATTAGATTAGTCTACACTCTCATGATTAGATCATAAACATCATGTTTGTTGCTTGAGACTAAAATAGCAAAAACATGCTCTTGCTTCCCAAATTTAGAAAAATCATGTCGTCATGCCTCAAAGTAGAAAATTAACATAACACATACATATCATAGAACACACCAAGGTCATGCTAACTACAACATACATCTCAAGCACTTAGTCATATGAAATATAAGATTGCCTTACCTTAAACAAATATCTTCTAGCAAAATATGACTCCTAACTCAAAGGCTTTTTACTAAGACTCTTTTCTTAAGAACATGAAGGATCAAAATCAATAAAAAATATATCAAAGCGATTTAAATCCAAAAACATGAAGAATAGAATATAAGAAGCACAACTCAACTTCCTCCTAGGATTAAGCTTTTCAAGAGGAGAAAATTTTAAGATTCTTCAACCTTTTACTACACCTTAACTCTTCTTTGTTTAGAAGAAAACAAGAGAAAGCTGAGACAAGGGCTGTGAGAAGAATCAACTCAAAGAAATGGAGGAAAAAAGGATGCTAGGGCATGGTTCAACAAGAAAAAAAGGGGAAAGAAGATTTCAACACTTGATAAAATTATGCCAAATGAAAGGAGAGAAAAAGATTTTATAAGAGTTGAGAGATGAAGTAAGATCAAAATGATGGCTAAGAAAGGGCCCGTGGTCGATGAAGAGGGAAGGAAGAAAGAGGGAGAGTTAACTTAGGTGAAATGTTGGTGGAGTGTGAGACTATGAGGCCAAGTGTGTAAGTGTGTGGAATGGTGGAAAATGTGTTGGTGAAGTAAGGTATGATAGATTAGAGTGCAATCCGAAATAGGCTACATGCAACTTGATCTACCAGAGGAGAGAGGGAAGTGAGGGAGAGATATGATAGGTGAGAAAGTACCTCAAAAAGTATTTTTAGGAATTTTTTAGCTAAATAAAATTATAAAATAATTTAAATAATGTGAAAATATTCCCCAAGCATTAAAATATACGTATTAGCACAAAAAGACAATAGTTAGAAGTTATAAAAAAGGCTAGAAAAAAATTGAAGCAAAAATAGAAAAAATCGACTAGTGGAAATGGACCAGTTGATTGGTGGTCCTAGAATAAAAATGAAGTCTCTCATTTGTACGAATTGACTTGTTATGTGCACAACCGGTTGATTGGTACTCTTGAAACACACATCTTTACCCTATTTCAAAGTCCTTTTCAAAAGTAAAACATTTCCTTTTATATTAACCTAAATTTAAATATATATAAAATTTTTTTAGGATGGGGTATTACACATGATTTATTGAATAACTAGATAATTAAAACAAAATATGTCAATCACTAAACATGTTTTTTTTTTGTGTAGGGGGGGGGGAAGAATCAGGGAAGGAGGAGAAATAACTAAAGTGAGAACTAGTGAAAAGAGTAGGATAATCATTAGGAAGAAAAATAATTTCATTCTCATTTATCATGACTATTCAAACAAGTGTACATCCAAAGAAGGTTCATAAACGAAACAAATCATTAAACCAAGCATTTAAAACATTGAATAAGTTGTGGTCATTAAATAAATCATCAAACAAAACACGTATAGAAATTGCACATATTCATAATGCCACATCTTTATCCACAGTATTAAAAAAAACATATAAAACTTCAAAGTTCAAACTAATTTAATCTTATTTATCTGTTTATTTTAAAGAACTCTCCCCACATAACTTTGTTGTTGGCCCCTCGACCTCCTAGGTATGTTTGCATTTTTATTTTTTGGGTCTTTAGGTTATGAAATATCGATCTTCTATTGTGAAGAGGCAAAGGATGAGAAAGCTAGAAAGAGCACTAATGGTTATATAGGCTTCAAAGATGAAAATGTCAAGAACTTGATGGGCTTTTGGACTAGAATGCTAAATTGATTTATTTAATGGTTAGGTCCATAATAGGTCTTGACATAACCAATCCCTTAGAACGAGGTTGTCTTATATAACTTAACATCTAAGCTAGAATTCCTTTATTGAAGAGGTAATAGTAGATTGTTTTTCCTATAAAAGCTTGACTTGCTATATTTGAAAGTATAGCTTTCAAGTTGTTAATTGCTTCGATGACTTAACTCATCATTGGTTGATCAAATCACATTCAACATTGATTTGTCCATTTGATGTTTGTTGTGATGTATCGAAAATTCAATCAAAGATATACCAATATGCTTCTTTACTAGGTGACAAAATGATTAACTGTCATATGTTTGCTTGTGTTCTAGGCTAGGAACCGAAATGGCACTTGGGGGGAGGGAAAATGAGAAAGCGGAAGGAGAAAGAGGTAGGAGAAAGAAGAAATAAGAACTAAGGAAGAAGAAAGGCACAATAATTAGGAACATGATAAATTCATTTATGTTCATCAATGTTTCTCCAAACCATAGTCTTTTTGCATATTTCCAGGTTCATAGAATGTTTAGATTAATAACTAAAGCATTAAACAAAAAATGTAAAACATTTAACTAGTTTCTAATTCTTCTTGTTCTTCTCTCATCATTCCACTTAGTTCTACACAAAGCCTTTTTTGTTCTTGTAGTTGTTCTTATTGAAGGCCTCATGCAACAAAAAGGGTTTGGTCATAGTTGAGAAGTATATGACAATGTGGTCATTTGTTATTTTCACATATGCAAAAGTTTCTTTCCTTATCTTTTTCAAGAGTTCTAAGATTAGGGTCCCTAACATCTAACCATAATGTATTTTAGTTCTTTGCATGTATTTTGCAAGGGGTTTGTTTGTTTTATGTCTTATGTGTTCCCCTTTTGTATCAAAAATGTTTGAACACTATTTATTCAGCTTGACACTTGAGTATGAGTGGTTAGGGGAAATATTGTTGAGATAGAGTGATTTGAGGTGGATGGAGAGACAACTCTCAACTTAATTTACCTAATTCAATACTCAACATTAACAATCATTCATTCTTGAAAAACTATAAAAGCTTATAGCCTTATAGGCCAATTTACTACCATAATATCTTATTGTGCTAAAATCATATCATAATAAAATCATCAAATGTAGCCAACAAAAATTCTAGAACCTACTTTTGTGTTACAATAAATAATTTTCTCAAAATAAACTTTCTATTTCCAAAAAACCTTTAGTCTCCCCACCAAATTAGAACTCAACTCTAAAAAGTGAGGCTAAAGAATATTATCAAGGAAGATATGCGCCATGATGCAACGGTCATTATCATGGACCTAGGTAGCATCTCATTTGGGATGATTCTTCCACTGTACCTAGGATCTCCAAAATTCCCCCAAGAAGTAATGAACTAGACATTATGGATAGATTCAATCAGGTGCATGCAACAGGCAAAACTACCTTTTGAAAAATGTCCTGGGCATATGTGTGCAATAACATAATCACCTTTATTTTTTTTATCCCTATGAAGCTCATCAGTAACAATTTTATTTCTTGTATTAGTATGCAGCAAAAGAATTTTACATTCTATTTCATAACGTAATGTATGATGTTGTTTAGTATAGAACTCAACATAAGGGTAAAGGGGGGCTGAAATCAGCTAGAGCTCAAAGAAGATCTTAAAAGAACAATTTCTCATTACATTTTAAACGCTTTGTTGTAAGGAATTCAGCAGTAGGTGTCATGAATTCTCAAGTGTGAGAATTGTCTTTAGTATGACAATGGAGCAGTTCCTCGAAACCTTGGTTTACTGGCTCATTGTGACATTGGTTTGTGGACAATACACTAAAATTTTATATTGGTTAGACTGAGATACTAATGTCCTGTAGATCCAACAAATAAATTTAGGATCTATAGGGATAAAGGAGATCATAGAGTCTTACTACTTTATGATGAAAGTAACTTAGCAATTTGGGTAGCTTTAGAAGTCTTACTACAAATATTTAAATAAGATAGGGTCAAATCATGACCCTCGGAAGTCAACCATTACAAAGATCAAATCATGACCCTTAGAAGTTAGAAGTCCTAGGAATACCTAGAATGAATATAATTCCATAGCTTGTAAGGGACCGATAAATGTGTGTACAAATCTGTATTTTGGTTCCTAGTTTTCCTAACCAACAAGTACAAAATTAGGATTTCTAACATGGCCAATAGAATCACTCACTCGTGTAATGGTGCAATCAACAAGTGATTGCTAAGGCTTACATGTAATTCCTTGTAAGAAAGTTCCTATAAGAAGTCTAGAGAATGCAAAGCCTTTAGTTGTATCCATCATAAATCACATAATCAATGAAATTTATGTGGTTATGACTTGAGACTTCATGTAAATAAGGCAACATAAGTACTCTTCTTTCTAGTAAGATCACTCCCACAATTTTTAGAGCATAAAAGGTGTTTAAGGACAAAGATGTACTTACTTGAGAATGCTAGCCACCTAGCATAATCCTTTGTAAGTTCTTTCTTGGGGTTCAAGTAGTCTAAAGCTAGACGGTAAGAACATACTACAAAGTGGTTTATGCCACACCCTTGATATGACCCAAAACACCATGGTGATAGACCCTTAATTCGATACACATATGTGAGGAAGGGCAGAAGAGGAACTGGGGAATAAGAACTGTGCTGATTAGCTAATTGCTGAGGTGTCCAGTGTGTTGAGTCTTATTTTGCTATTTTATTTTATGCGTCGGGGAAGGGTCTGTTAGCTAGGGAATGAGTCACCCTATTCTGTTATTCGGTTAGCTGCTAGCTCGAGTATTAAGAGGGGAGGAGAGAGAGGGGAAGGGCAGGAATTAAGTTGGTTGTGGGATGTGCCAGGACCTCAAATCTCTGGCTGTAACTTCTCTTTCTCTTCTTATCAATAGTGCATATTTTCCTTTTTCGCCTCCATCCATTGTGATAAATCTAGATGTGATTTTGTTTCAACTCTCTTGTCATTATTGGTGTTGATATTAAGGGTAGGTTCCTATCAAATTGGTATCAGAGCAGTTCGACGGGCAACAATGGCACAGAAGAAGGTGGATGCTCTAGAGGAGAAATTAGTGGTGGTACAGGAAGAGTGGCAGAAAGAGATTGAATCGGTGTGGGATGACACGAAAAGGATTCCGGCTCTAGAGAAAACAATGAGTGAGGTGCTCACCAAGTTGGATAAGATGATGGGTGTTTCTTCATCCCCTGCTCCAAGGGAGCTCAGGACCAATGAATTTATGGGGATGGCGCCACCTGCTCATCTAGAGTTTTGTGTAAATACAGAGTCCAAAGGCAGGCGATCGGAAAATAGATCAACAATACAACTGGAGCTTCCCATCTTCAATGGAGTTGACCCAGATGGGTGGCTATTTCGAGTAGAGCGATACTTTAACTGGAACCAAATGAGCGAAGAAGAGAGACTCGAAACTATAGCGGTGGCTATAGCTGGTTCCAGTACATGGAAGAGGGAGGAAGTTTGCATCCTGGCTTGGGTTTAAGGAGACCTTTCTCCTTCGATTTCACCCCAGGCATGAAGGGAGCCTCTGCGAGAAATTCCTTGCGATCCGGCAGACGAACACTAGAGAGGAATTTCTGGAGAATTTTGAGCTCTTAGCAGTGCCACTGCAAGGGCGAATTTCAGAAGAAGTGCTCGAAGGCACATTCCTCAACGGCCTGAAACCAGCCATCCGAGTGGAGGTGAGGATGATGAGACCTTGTGGACTGACATAGATCATGGTGGTAGCGCGAATGGTAGAGGATAAGAACAGAGTGGTCCAAGCCGGCCGGGGAGGATGGGGTGGGTCTGGGCCCAAAATAGACCATTTGGCTCAAGGCCCACCGAGCCCAAAAGGGGCAAATTCTGGGTTGATTTCTGCGGTTCCCTTGAGAACACAATTTGTAGCAGCGAAATCAGGGGCACCAACGACGACTGCAATGGGCCACGTGGGGGAACCGACGAGCATCCGACGAACACCAGGACATCAGAGGTTAACTGACGCTGAGCTTCTGTGCCGCCGAGAGCTGGGCCTTTGTTTTAGGTGCGAAGTGAAATTCGGTCCAGGGCATGTTTGTAAGAATCGAGCACTCCAGCTGCTGGTGGTGGATGAATCGCAAGAACCTGACGAAGAGGAAGAGAAGGTGGAAGCACCGGCAGAAGGGGCGATAGGAGGAGTAGAAGGGCGTGTTGAACTATTCCTTAATTCAGTTGTGGGTTTCACAACTCCTAGGATGATGAAGTTGCGGGGAAAGGTTCAAGGGGAATCAGTGGTGGTGTTGGTACACCGTGGTGCTACTCACAATTTTGTAGCCTAGGAATTAGTCCATCGACTGAAGCTACCACTATCATCGACGGCATCTTATGGGGTCTTGATGGGCACCGGGAGTTTAGTCCAAACGGAAGGCATTTGTTGGGGAATTTCACTTATCCTTCCGGAAATTGAGGTAAGTGAGGATTTCCTTCCACTAAACTAAGGAAGTGCAGACATGAATCTTGGTATGCAGTGGCTTGAGAAGTTGGGAACGATGCAAATTAATTGGAAATTACTGTTGATGACATTCCATGTGGGTGAAACGCAAGTAACCTTGAGGGGGGAGGCCGACCTGTGTAAAACTCAGGTGTCCTTGAAATCCTTAGTGCGAACTATGCGCAAGGAAGGAAGTGGGCTGCTATTGGAATGCTGTTTTTTACAAATGGAGGAGTTATCCACCCATGTTGAGATACCCCAATCAATTTTAAGGGTCCTTGATCAGTTCCCAGAGGTGCGGAAGGCAGCGGACAGTCTGCCACCCCCCAGGAACTTTGATCACCGTATCCCGTTACTGCCCGGGACTGCTTCAGTCAATGTATGACCCTACCGTTATCCACATATACAGAAGGATGAGATAGAAAGGTTGGTGGGAGAAATGTGAGCCGTGGGATTAATCAGACCCAGTCACAGTCCCTTCTCAAGCCCTATCTTACTGGTTAAGAAAAAAGATGGGAGTTGGAGATTCTGTGTAGACTACAAGGCCCGCAACAAGGTGACAGTTTCGGATAAGTTTACCATTCCAGTCATCGATGAGCTATTGGATGAGTTGAATGGGGCAGCCATATTCACCAAGCTCGATTTGAAATCTGGATACCACCAAATCCGGGTTCACCAAGAGGATATTCCAAAAACTGCATTCCGTACACACGAGGGGCATTACGAGTTCCTAGTTATGCCATTCGGGTTAACGAATGCTCCGGCTACTTTTCAAGGCCTGATGAATGAGGTATTCCGACCCTACCTCCGTAAATTTGTTCTGGTATTTTTTGACGATATCTTAGTATATAGCAGAAACATGGAAGATCATATTAGTCACCTGGGGGAGGTATTTAAAGTGCTGAGTGAAAATTCACTGACTATTAATAAGAAGAAGTGCGGATTTGCCCAGTTGGAACTGGAATATTTGGGCCACATTATCTCGGCCAAAGGGGTAGCCACAGACCCGGCTAAGCTGAAATGCATGAATGAATGGCCAGTACCCAAAAACCTGCAGGAATTAAGAGGATTCCTGGGGCTAACGGGGTACTATCGCAAGTTTGTGTGACATTATGGGCAATTGGCAGCGCCTCTCACGGCCTAGGTTAAAAAAGACTGCTTCGGGTGGAATGAGGAAGCTCAAAAGGCATTTGATCGACTCAAGGAAGCCATGCTTGGGGTGCTAATTTTGGGGTTATCCGATTTCAAATCTCCCTTTGTAATAGAAACAGATGCATCCGGGGTAGGAATAGGAGCAGTATTAATGCAAGGGGGACGTCCTATTGCTTTTTCAGCCAAGCCTTAGGACAACGGGCACGATTGAAATTAGTGTACGAGTGAGAATTGATGGCAATAGTGTTGGCTGTGCAGCGGTGGCGACACTATCTAATGGGGCGGTAATTTACGATTAGAATAGATCAGAAAATATTAAAATTTATGCTAGAATAGCGGGTTTTGCCGGAGGAACACCGTAAATGGCTCTCGAAACTTTGGAGTTTTAATTTCAGTATTGAATATAAGCCCGGTGGGGTGAATAGAGCTGCTGATGCTCTTTCTCGATTGGGGGAGTTAGTTACTCTTTCCGCAATTTCAGTAGCATGGATAGACAATTGGAGCGACCTTCAATCCGAAATTGATAATGATCCCAAGCTGGGAGCGATAAAGAAGAAGCTACAGCTAGGAACAGAAATGGAGGAAGGCTACTAGCTCAGGAATGACAATCTTTTTTTTTTCCGGAATAGGCTGGTCCTACCCGCAAATTCACCTCTGATACCACACCTCCTAGCTGAATTCCATGGCAGTGGAATAAGAGGACATTCCAGGGTGTTGAAGACTTCCCAAAGGCTGTCCAGGGAGATGTATTGGGCTGGAATGCGCAAAGACGTCCAGAACTTTGTGGCATCATGTGGTACTTGTCAACTGCACAAATATTCCACCCTCAGCCCTGCAGGTTTACTTCAACCCCTGCCCATACCACAGCAGGTCTGGGAAGATATATCCCTAGACTTCATCGAGGGGTTGCCTACCACGGATGGATTCAATTGTGTCTTGGTGGTTGTGGATCGTCTTACCAAGTATGCTCACTTTATCCCACTAAGACACCCATTTACTGCCTGATCAGTTGCGGCTGTCTTTGTGAAGGAGGTTATACATCTACATGGGATTCCTAACTCAATTGTATCCAACCGTGACAAAATTTTCAAGAGTAATTTCTAGAAAGAGCTATTCAAGACATAGGGAACTACTCTTCGTTTCAGCACAGCCTATCACCCGCAAATGGACGGACAGACGAGATAGTCAATCGGAGCTTAGAGACATACCTGTGCTGTTTTGCAAGTGACAAGCCCAAGCAGTGGGTGAAATGGATACTGTGGGCTGAATTTTAGTATAACACATCCTTCCATACGGCCACTCGCACCACTCCCTTTACTACCCTCTATGGACGAGACCCTCCCACACTACTACGGTACACAGCAGAAGGTTCCTCAGTGGCCGAGGTTGATTTTGAGCTGAAAAACAGGGATGTTGTCCTATACGAACTAAAGCAGCACTTATTACGAGCGCAGGACAGAATGAAAGTACAAGTTGACCAGAGGTGGAGAGATTTGGAGATTGACGTAGGTAGCTGGGTATATGTGAAGCTCAAGCCCTACCGACAGCACTCTCTCGCTTGCCACTTGAATGAGAAGCTCTCTTCGAGGTATTTTGGACCATATCAGGTGGAGGATAAGGTGGGGCTGGTGGCCTATCGTCTCAAGCTTTCGGAATGTGTTCCCATCCACCTGGTATTCCATGTATCAATGCTGAAGCCAGCCGTGGGGGCAGGGCATCAAGGGAAGCCTTTTACACCTGTTCTTACTACGGATTTAGAGTGGAAAGTTGAACCGGAAGCACTACTGGATGTAAAGTATAATACCAAGGGAAGACTGGAAGTATTAATCAAATGGATTAACCGACCAGATTTTGAGGCTTCCTGGGAAGATTTTGAACTCATGAATGGACAATTCCTGAATTCCACCTTGAGGACAAGGTGAAAGTCCGAGAAGGGGGTAATGATAGACCCTTAATTCGATACACATATGTGAGGAAGGGCAAAAGAGGAACTGGGGAATTAGAAGTGTGCTGATTAGCTAATTGCTGAGGTATCCAGTGTGTTGAGTCTTATTTTGCTATTTTATTTTATGTGTCGGGGAGGGTCTGTAGCTAGGGAATGAGTCACCCTATTCTGTTATTTGGTTAGCTGCTAGCTCGAGTATTAAGAGGGGAGGAGAGAGAGGGGAAGGGCAGGAATTAAGTTGGTTGTGGGATGTGCCAGGACCTTGAATCCCTGGCTGTAACTTCTCTTTCTCTTTGTATCAATAGTGCATATTTTCCTTTCTTGCCTCCATCCATTGTGATAAATCTAGCTGTGATTCTGTTTCAACTCTCTTGTCATTACTGATTTACTGGTGTTGATATTAAGGGCAAGTTCTTATCACATGGCAACCCTTCAGCACTTCCTATCACCCCTACTGAGTGTAGGCAAGCCTCTTGTGCCTCCTAAATACCCATAGTATCGCACCAGGACTGCATGCTCGAAGCTACTATTGCTGAATCCATTTAGGTATCACTCGTCTTGTGGCCAAAAGGAAGCTCTAGATGTGATTGGGGGCCATCACTATGTAGGCATTAGTTTAAGTCATATGAAAGGGAACTCAAGGTGACTAATTGATGTTGGATGTGCTTCACAAATATTCTTGGATTTTAGGGTGACTTACATGCCAAAGGATGCTTTCCACCATAGATTAGTCTACTAATCGTCAAAGGTCATACCCACTAAGCTACATAATTTATGGTCTTAGCTCTACATGTTGTGGTGCCTGATAGGCCTCTTGTAAAATTTACGTATCTTAGAAGGGGCAAAAATGGGGAACCAGGGGGTACCTAGCTGGAACGGGGGTAGCAGGAGATAATTTTACAGCAGGGGGGAATAACAGAATTCAGGTGGGTTTTCGACAGACTATGCTGAGTCATAGGCTTAGGCAGGAGTTAGTTATTTTTTTCCTTGTCTATTTTCTGGTATTTATAGGAGTGAGAGCTGAAGGGGGAGGGGCATCGAGAAGAAAGATATTGTGCGGGGAGGCTACCAAGTCCTCGAACTCCTGGCTCTGTCATTTCTCTCTGATTCAATATAATTGTTTTCCTTTTCAACAATTTTCTCTGAGTCGAATTACTACTATTTCTGTTTTGTTGTTTACTGGGGCTAACAATATTGGTATTAGAGCTACGATCACGTAAGGGTTGAATATGGCGCAAAAGAAGGTTGAGGTTCTGGAAGAAAAGCTAGGGATGATTCAGCAAGAATGGCAGAAGGAGATGGATGCTATGAGGGGGGAGACGAGAAGATTACCTGCTGTGGAGGGAAGGTTGAGCGCAATGGAGAGAAATGTGGAGGCGATTTTGGGGAAGCTGGAATCCATGATTAGCAAGGGGGGAAGTGATTCAGAAACACGAGCCACCGGGAAGGAGAAGGAGTTGACTCACAATGTTTCTGCTGCTGAGTCTTTTGAAGTCAGGGCACAGGAGGCAGCTATCGGGCATCCACGATGGGATTATCGACCGGCGCGCCAGCTGGATTTTCCATTCTTCAGTGGTGGAGATTCGGACGAGTGGTTGTTCAGTGTGGAACGGTACTTCCAAGTCAATTAGATGCAGGAAGCAGAAAAGCTGGAGGCGGCTGCGGTGGCTATAGAGGGAAAGGCCTTGGCGTGGTTCCAGTATGCAGAGGAAGGGAGGAAGTTTAGCAACTGGAAGGAATTTAAGGAGGAGGCACTCCTGAATCGATTTCGCAGTCGACAGGAGGGGACCTTATGTGAGAAATTCCTGGCCATCAGACAGACGTCAACAGTGGAGGAGTATGTGGAGTCTGTCGAATGAGGTTCTGGAGAGTACCTTCCTGAATGGGCTCAAGCCAGCCATACGGGTTGAAGTGCGCATGATGAGGCCCAATGGCCTAGCTGAGGTTATGGAGTTAGCCCAGATGGTGGAAGACAAAAATCAGGTGGTGAACCAGGGTCGGGTTGGAGTAGGAGGAAGTGGATCTCGGGCGGCGACTGGCGGGTACGCGACCCTGTACCCTAAACCCAAAACATTTTCCCTGAGCTCCTCGACACAGAGTGGGTCGCGGAGCTTCACCCGTCCCACCCAGATGATGAATTCGACCAAGGGGCAGGCCTCACTCATCGCGTCGAGCTCGGAGGAGTCACAGAGGGGGCGCGCGGCAGGACCTCGCCGAATTTCAGATTCAAAACTGCGTAGAAGAAGGGAGAAGGGACTGTGTTTTCGATGTGAGGAAAAATACACCCCATGGCATGTGTGCAAGAACCGAGAGCTGTGTTTTCTGCTGGTCGACGACGCGCAGATGGACTGCGAAGGGGAGGAGGAACCGTTCGGTACCTCAGGGAGCGAAATTGAAGAAGTGGAGGGCCGAGTTGAGTTATCAATGAACTCAGTGGTGGGATTCACTTCGCCAAAAACCATGAAGCTGCGTGGCACCATCGAAGGAGAATCTGTGGTGGTCTTGATCGACTGTGGAGCCACCCACAATTTTATCTCTGGGAAATTGGTCCAGAAATTGCAGCTGCCGATGACCGCTACCTCTTCTTATGGAGTATTGATGGGCACGGGAAATGCGGTACAAGCTGCGGGGCTATGCAAGGGAGTTAAGATTTCGCTGCAGGACATCGACATTATTGAAGATTTTTTGCCACTGACATTAGGGAGCGCTGATGTAATCCTCGGAATGCAGTGGCTAGAGAGGATTGGGCCAATGCAGGTTAACTGGAAGCAGCTCCAAATGAAGTTTCTAATTGGACGGATTCCGATAACCCTTAAGGGAGAGGCAGACCTCTGTAAGTCCTTGGTGACGCTCAAATCCCTGGAACAGATGATAGCTAAGGGAGGGCAAGGGGTGTTGCTGGAATTTACAGCCCTTACAATTGAAGAAGAGAGTGATTCGGAAGTGGAAGGGAGGCTGGAGAATGACAAAAAAGAACGAAAGTGCCTCAGGAAATTCAATTGGTGGTTAACCAGTATGGGGATGTGCAACAGATGCCCTCGAGGCTTCCCCCTCCCCGTGTGCGGGACCATAACATTGTGCTGCAACCGGGTACAACCCCCATCAATGTTCGGCCTTATCGATACCCTCAGGTGCAGAAGGACGAGATAGAGAAATTGGTAGCCGAAATGCTGGCTGCAGGCATCATCAGACCTAGTCGGAGCCCTTTTGCCAGCCCAGTGTTATTGGTGAAAAAGAAAGACGGGAGTTGGAGATTCTGTGTCGATTATCGTGCTCTCAACAAGGTAACTATTCCAGATAAATTTCCCATACCCGTCATCGATGAATTATTGGATGAATTAGCAGGAGCAGACTGGTTTTCAAAATTGGACTTGAAATCAGGGTACCATCAAATCCGGGTGAATCCCGAGGATGTACACAAGACAGCATTCCGGACGCATGAAGGGCATTACGAATTTTTGGTGATGCCCTTTGGGTTGACAAACGCCCCGACAACCTTTCAATCCCTCATGAACGAGGTGTTTAAGCCGTACCTTCGGAGATTTGTTTTAGTATTCTTCGATGACATCCTAGTTTACAGCCGCTCTCTGAAAGAACATGTGACACATTTGGAGCTGGTTTTTGGTGTGTTGCGCAGGCACAGCCTGTACATCAACAGAAAAAAATGTACCTTTGGGCAGCGAAAGCTGGAATATTTGGGACACATTGTTTCGGCCGAGGGCGTAGAGGCCGACCCATCTAAGCTTCGAGCCATGACGGAGTGGCTGGTTCCCTGGAATCTAAAAGAATTACGGGGATTTTTGGGGTTGACAGGGTATTACCGCAAATTCATACGGAATTATGGCCATATAGCAACCCCTTTGACTGGACAACTGAAGAAAGACTGTTTTGGGTGGAACCCGGAAGCACAGAAGGCATTTGAGGCATTAAAGGCAGCCATGGTTAAAGCTCTTGTATTAGGGCTGCCGGACTTCTCGCAGCCATTCTTGGTAGAAACAGATGCTTCGGGAGTTGGCATAGGCGCTGTCCTGATGCAAAATCAGCGACCTATTGCTTTTTTCAGCCAAGCCTTGGGCCCTAGGGCGCGGTCAAAGTCAGTGTATGAAAGAGAATTGATGGCAATGGTTCTGGCCATCCAAAAATGGCGTCATTACCTTCTTGGACATCAGTTCACTGTACGAACTGATCAGAAAAGTTTGAAGTTGTTGTTGGAACAATGGATCGTGCCAGAAGGACATAAAAAATGGGTGGCTAAGCTGGCAAACTACCACTTCAATATTGAATATAAACCGGGGCCTGAGAATAAGGCAGCGGATGCATTGTCTAGACGGGATGAGCAGGTTCTTTTAGCTGCCATCTCGGCCTCATGGGTTACCAATTGGGAGGACTTGAGAGAGGAAATTGAGGCAGACCCAGTGCTGGGGGCTATCAAAAGGGACTTGGAGCAGGGAATAAAAGTGGTGATAGACTTTCACTTGAGGCAGGGGCATCTTTTCTACAAGGGGAGGCTAGTATTAACCAGGGATTCCCGGTTTATTCCCCATCTGTTAAATGAATTTCATGGGGGCAGAATTGGGGGTCATTTCGGGGAGTTGAAGACTTATCACCGGCTAGCGAGGGAGGTGTATTGGAAGGCAATGAGGAAGAGAGTCCAGCAGTTCGTGGCGGAGTGCTCAGTGTGTCAGCAGAATAAGAATCAAACGGTTGCACCCGTTGGATTACTCCAGCCCCTACCAATTCCTGAACAGGTGTGGGAGGACATTTCACTGGATTTCATTGAAGGGCTGCCAAAGACAAATGGGTTTAGTTGTATATTAGTGGTGGTGGACAGGTTGACCAAATATGCCCATTTTCTCCCTCTGAAACATCCATTTACAGCGGTGGATGTAGCTAGCCTGTTTGTAAAGGAAGTGGTTCGATTGCATGGTATGCCGCGGACTGTAGTGTCCGACCGGGACAAGGTGTTCACCAGTCTTTTCTGGAGGGAGTTGTTCAAGCTACAGGGAACCACATTGAAGCACAGTTCAGCCTACCACCCGCAAACTGATGGACAGATGGAGGTGGTCAATTGGAGTATAGAAACGTATTTGCGCTGCTTTGTGGGGGACAAACCAAAGCAGTGGGTGACTTGGTTACCATAGGCCGAGTATTGGTACAACACATCGTACCACACAGCCACAAAGACAACCCCCTTCAAGGCATTGTACAACAAAGATCCCCCTCCCTTATTGCGCTATACGCAGGGACTCACGCCTATGGCCGCCATTGATGAGGTGTTACAGCAAAGAGATGCAGTTCTGGATGAGTTGAAACAGCATCTGTTAAGAGCCCAACAACGGATGAAATCCACAGCTGATCGCAAAAGGCGTGAGTTGGTCTTGGAAGTTGGATCATGGGTGTATGTCAAGCTTAAACCATATAGGCAGCGATCCTTGGCTAGGTGGTTGAATGAGAAGTTGGTGCCACGCTATTTTGGTCCTTACCAGGTCGTGGCACGTGTGGGTGAGGTGGCATACAAGTTAGCACTACCAGAATCAACCCTGGTGCACCCAGTATTCCATATATCCATGCTCAAACAGGCGGCCGAGACTGACAACCAGGTTCAGCCATTTCTAGCAGCACTCACTGAAGAGTTAGAGTGGAAGGTGGAGCCGGAATCAGTAGCAGACCTTCGCTACAATGCTAAAGGAGTTCTGGAGGTGTTAATCAGGTGGAAAGGATTGCCAGATTTTGAAGCTTCTTGGGAAGAGTTCGACACAATTAATTTACAATTTCCTTCTTTTCACCTTGAGGACAAGGTGAAAGACCAAGCGGGGGGTATTGATAGGCCTCTTATAAAATTTATGTATGTTAGAAGGGGCAAAAATGGGAAACCAAGGGGTACCTAGCTGGAACGGGGGTAGCAGCAGATAATTTTACAGCAGGGGGGAATAACAGAATTCAGGTGGGTTTTCGACAGACTATGCTGAGTCATAGGATTAGGCAGGAGTTAGTTATTTTTTTCCTTGTCTATTTTCTGGTATTTATAGGAGTGAGAGCTGAAGGGGGAGGGGCATCGAGAAGAAAGATATTGTGCGGGGAGGCTACCAGGTCCTCGAACTCCTGGCTCTGTCATTTCTCTCTGATTCAATATAATTGTTTTCCTTTTCGACAATTTTCTCTGAGTCGAATTACTACTATTTCTGTTTTGTTGTTTGCTGGGGCTAACTGTGCCTTACTTGAGATTCATGTTCCCTAAAAATACCATGGACATTCACTTCATATTGGATAATTATTAGACCCTTAAGGTCAGGTCCAAGTCGTGTTGGGCATAATTAAGGGTCATGATTTGAATGTTAGGTTGAGTCACACGTGACATACCATAGTTACTTGGGCTTGATGTCTCATATAGAGATTTTGTTCCATCATCGATCACCTTTAAGCTTGACTTTTTGGCTAACTAGAACATTTTACCTCTGAATTGAGCTACAAGAGAGTCCATTGCTATTTTGCTTGCTCCTTTTCTTATTATGAGCTTGAGGACATGCTTGTCTTTTAGGGGGGGAGTATTGTCACACACTTTGGTCATGGGACAGGTCCACCATTTGGCTAAAGCAGGCAATAAAATTGCGGTCCCAGTCGTGGTATTGAAGTACCGTTAACGATAAATTATGTGTCACGGTTGTCGCGCAATTTTTTATTTCACTATATGCTCAAATTACTATTTATTGATCATTTGAATATAAATATTTAATAAACTAATTTTTTATGTTATATTAGAAGTATTTAAGTGATTCATTATACGTTAAATTGCCCTAGTAACCCTAAATTTGCCATATATATATATTTGATAAGTATGAAATTTATTACTTTCAAAAATGAGGAGTTACAACCAAAGACATCATCAAACCATAAAATCTAACAACCCAGCCCAGTTTTGGAATTTAGCCTTGGAATGTGGGTGCACTATCCGTCTAGCTACGATCATGACAATAGCCCGAACAAGACTAGCAACATCCCTACTATGATTCTCAAAAATTCTCAAATTCCTTTCATGCCAAACATTGGCAATATAAGATGCAAAAAGAGCTCCCAGGACCTGCTTTTTCTGACTATTTTGCCTAGACCTTATCAACAAAGTCTGAATCTCCTGTTGCCAACCTTGGATGCTATCCCTTCTTCCAGCAATTCTTCTAATTTTCCTCCATATTTCAACCGTGATCGGGAAGTGGATGAACAAGTGATCCCGAGTTTCAGGAAATTGTTGACAGAACACACACTAATCAGACATACCAATGCCAATCTCCAAAAGCCTAGCTTTAGTCATCAACCTATCTCTTAGAGCCAGCCATAAAATAAAATTGTATCTTGGCAAGTTGAGCGAGTGCCACACAAGCTTGGACCACCTTTGTTTAGCCTGTCTAGGTCTCACAGCTTCATAAGCAGATTTGATACTGTAATCAAGGTAACCATTCAACCATCTATACTGCAGAAAGCTTTGTAAATGAGATCTTACAAGAAGGATTCTCTGAAAGAGCCATGAAGCGTAAGCAGTGGGATTGTACTTCCATACACTTGTGTGCTTGAGGTAGACTACATGAATCCATTTCACCCATAATGAATCCTTCTTGGTAGCAATATTCCATAGCAGTTTCCCCAAGGCACAATGATTCCACATACCGAGGTAAAGCAATCCAAGACCACCCTCCACCTTAGGGAGGCAAATTTGCTCCCAGGAAACCAGAGCTCTTCATTTAATATGCACCTTTCCAAACCGCAAAAAATTCCTACAGAGACCCACGAAATGATGTATATGTAGAGTAATAAATAGCAATGCTTTATTATAATTTAATACTAACTTTTTCCAAGATGTATATAGTAAATAAATAATAATAAATTATCATGCATTTTTTAAAAATATATTTAGGAATTTTCAATAAATATATGAGTTATGGTCGATATTTTCCAATTTATTGGTGATTTATAAGGGATTTATTGGCTATTAACTATTAAATTTTAAAAATCGTAGCGTATCGGTAATTTTGAGTTGCAACTGACTCAGAAACTATTAGATAGCGGTTGATATACTATAGTGGGGCCACTATTTAATTGTATGGGCTAGAGTGAGGCTCAATTTTAGTTTTAGGCTATTTCATTCAAGCCCATTGTTAAGTAGCAATCATTAGTTCTATTTGATTCTTGGCAAGAAATAGTTATGTGATTTATGATTTAGGGTTTAGTAAGGTCTTAATTAATAAAAGGCCCGTTAGATTCTAAGTCTTTTGGGAAACCTAGCTTGCTCCCAATGTTTGTATTGGTTATAAGAGGATAGACATTGGATATAAACAAGTTGGAAAAATTAGCTCTCTCCTTCGTCCTCCATTACCTCCCTCTTTCTACCACCTATCCTCATCCTTGTTGCTCTCTAGTTCTCTCAAACCTTAATCCTAATTTCGTCAAGTGCCCAATTAATTCAATTCAATTAATCTTATATCCCCTATACTTTGTCTAATTCCATGGAAATTATTGTAGTTTGTTGCAGAGCCATATTTTTGAGTCCGTGATGCTCCTATTTAATAATAATAATAATAATAATTATTATTATTATTATTATGTATATTTTATTAACTTTAATTAATATGCTTAATAATAAAAAATAATATATTAATCATTTTGGTTGAATAATATTTTCATTGAGGTATTGATTTTATAATTAAACATATAAAGTTAAATTTATCTAAATTTTTCACAAAAACATCATTTATTCATACAATTATTAGGTTTAGTATATTTATTCATATGCTAAAAAATTAAGAAGTATGTAAAACAAATTAATTGAACAAAAGAGTGGTTTGTGTAGCATATTGGAGGTCTTGAGATCAAGATCTGGGGACATCTATTTGTTAATATATATGTAGCAAAAATTTAGCAAAAGGCGCATTTGATCCGGTGACCTTCTCTAAAGAAGCATGGTGTCCCATGCTGTGCCAAAAAAATATAGTGATAATTGTACCTACAAATATACATTTAACTTGACTTTATGGTACCTCGGGAAACTAAAAAACCCTTGGGCTGTACCTTTGATTGCAGCAAGTAGATCCTCAAATTAAGTTTCTAACATAAATTGGGACTGATTTTTCAATTGATACTGAAAAGTAGGAATTTTTTTGTGCTTAGTGGTGTAGAATCACTTGTCATGTACGTGCTTAGCTTGTAGTATTGTGAGAGAGCAAGTTAGAAGCATACCAGTGATGTGCATCTACGTCAGTTTAATGGTGAATGATGTTTATGTCTTGAGCCTAATGGGACTTATAATGAAGCATAAGTGGATTGACCAAACTGATTTCTAGTTAAGAAATATGCTGTTGCTGACAGTTTTTGCTATGTTGCCTGCCTCCTTTTATGTTGCCTATTTTGGAATATATTCTTTCAATCTCTTTTGTTATGCCTTGTTCTTAGGGGTTACAATTAGATGTGTTGGATTGTTATTGGGTCACGCCATATGAACTTAAGGTTGTCTCATTTTATTCACTCTAATTGAGTTAGGTTTATTTTATGTCATTTAGCGTTTAGGTAGGGTTGATACTTATAACTAGAGGTCCAGTATGAAAATTGATTTGTAGCCCAATTTTCTTTTTTATATTGTTGTCTTGGTAGAAAATGTTTAAAAAGGTGAATTATGTTTGCAATTGGTATTATATACTGGTCGTTTAATTGGAAGTAAGTAGAGGAATAAAGTAGTACTTCCCATGAAATAATAAAAGTTTGTTTGTTCAGTAGAAAGTAAAAGTCAAAGGAATAAAATAGTACTTCCTGATGACCTCATTTCATATGTGCTTTCTTAGGAAGTGAATTACATAAGGAGACTTGCGTTAGTTTTACTTCCTAAATAGTTATTTATTTATTTTTTAACCTGTAATAAATAATTACACTTATTATTAAGGGGTACTATTGTAATTTGTTTACTAATTCCTTAGTGGCATAATAGTAAACTAAATATAAAATAGTATTACTTTCAGGGAAGTAGATATATATATCAAACACAAAATTTTATTATTTACAAGAAAGTATTTTCCAACAAGTTCCATAGAAATAAAATTTACCAAGGAAGTTTATCTTTTTTTTTAATAAACGACCTCATAGTGTGTACCAAATGTTTAAAAAATATAACTCTTAAAAGAAAGATTAATGAAGACAAAAATGCCAAAAAAGAAGTAATACAACAATGGGTTTTGTATTTAAGGAAATATTCCATGATTTAAAATTTTATAAATATTTTTGTCCATTATTCACTCTATATTTTATAATCATTTACTTATTGTATCTTTAATTAGGGAAAATTCCTTTTATTACAATGAGAAGTTCCTTTATATTTTAAAAACATCGATTCATATTTTATATATATATATATACATATATATGCATCATATGGGTGAGCAAGTGATGATACATAATAAAAAAATGATGCATTACAGACTGCATTTTATATTTGTTTAATATCATATTGTTTATCTGATCACCAATTTATAATTTTTCTTTATTTTTCAACTTAAAACAAGGGAAAATGTAGAAAAAAGGACTGCCAATATGTAGTGGAGAACCACCATGAATTAAATATTATTTTGGTCCCTGTAGAATATTATTTTTCCTATTTTGGTCCCTATATAGAATAATTTTTATTTTGATCCTTTTAGTTTTATTTTCATCTAAATTAGTCTCTATGCTCTCTCATTGACTTGCAATAGCAGGTTAAGCCATAAACTCCTCTTGCCAATCAATGGTTTACATTCTAATCATCTATTTGAATTCTTTCTATATCATCTGATGAAATTTTTAGTTCAAATTAAATTTGTTATAAGAATAAATTATCTGCCTTTGATCTCCTCTTTGGAAATTCTTTGACCCCCATCTTCCCCCTTCCTCCTCCCTCCTCCCTCCTCCCTCATCCCTCATCCTCCCTCTTATGCTCAAGCAAAACATTCCCGGTCCTCTTTGACAGATACTTTGTCATTGATGTATGAAAAGGCCTGAGAAGGGAGAAACGGGTCAAGAATCAAAGATGCTAAAGTGGTGGGACTATAATATGCCGTAAATGTTCATCTCAAACATTTATATTCAAATCTCACTTCGCCATAGCTGACATATGATATATTGAACAACATTCTAATGATTAATCAACAATTTCAAGTATATTTCCAATTACCAAAATTTGTCTTTTGAACCCCTAATATGCTACCATAAAGTTTATCCAGACGAAACCCTTGAAAAATATCAAACATTTAATTTATTCACTCTACTCATCCTCCTTTATCCATATCCAATTTTGGTCTTCTGTTTGCTTAAATTTTGCCACTGTTCTTTTATTTTGTGGCTAACAAAATTCATTTTGGGCATGCATATGTTTATGAATTATCAACTGCATTTGAAGTACTGAACTAAAATAAATTAAAGTGGGACAGGAAAGGAAGGGAAAGGAGGGAGATTTGAAGTGAAAAATGATGTAATTTTACAGAAGGCTTGCTTAAGTGAAAAAAAAAGGTGCTTGGGTTTTGGTTTGACAGAGGGGAAAAGCATCTCTGCAAATAAGAGAACTGAGAGACACTTTTGCCTGAACAGGGGAAGAGGAAGAATGAGGAGCAATTGATATATAAAGTCAACAGATACACCATGTTCACAGTATATTTGGGTGGCATATGTGTATTTTTTTATTTACTTGTTATTTAAATTAATTTATTATTAATTAGAATCATTAAAAAAACTGTACGATTAGATTTCGTAGAATTTTCTTTATAATTAGAGACCAATTTGGTATGCTTTTGATTTAAAAAAAATTATTATATAAAATATAGACTATATATTTATATATTTCTCCATGATTAAAGTTATGTTTCACAATTGCTGTGATATTTTATGGTAAAATTGATTTCACCGTTTATATTTTTATATTTCACCATGTTATACTTGTGTTTCACCACTATTTTCTTTATGTTTTACTACTTCTCTCTTCATATTTCTTTGTTTCCATATTTTACCATAGTTGTAATTTAATTGAGAAATCTGACATAAGTTTTCCCATAATTTGCTTCATATTTCATCCGCGTTGTCTTATGTTTCATCATTATTATAACTGTATTTCACTACTGTTGCTTCCATGTTTCATCAGTTATATTTTTCTAATGTTAGTTGTGTTTCACTGCTGTTGCTTCAATGTTTGACCATAGCTGTCTTTATATTTTGCCATAACCACTATTATTTTTCATGGTTGTTAATTGCAATTTTTCTCAAACAACTAAATTTTCATGTTTCACCATATTTATCTTTATATTATACTTTATCACTATTTTTTACCAAAATTATTAATTTGTAGAAAAAAAATTCATAAACGTTATCATATATATATATATATTTGTGTGTGTGTTTGTATTAATTTTTTTGATAACCCTATTAAAAGATATTTCAATTTAAGAAAAGAAGTTGATGTTATGATGACACCATGTACACTGTATCTCCATTTGCACGGTAGAAATTGCCAATGAGGAAGAAGATGATTGAGATTGAAGAGTTTTATGGGAGTTGAAACATGAATTTAAGCTGTGGGTTGTGTGGCGGCACCACTTGCTGCACTGCCCTAAGGTCTTGTGTGGGTTTGGGTATCATTGCGTCATTCTGTCATCTCGGATTGGGTTATTTCATCCTTTAAGATTTGGCGTGAGTTAGGTTTTTGTCATTTTAGGTTCAGGTCATGACATTTGTTTTAAGATTTTAGGTTGTGGTGGTGCCGGATTATCTTGGATTTGGGTGGGGAGGTTTATTAATGTGAGAAAAGGTATCTCATATTGGTCATTTTTGTATAAAACACACATACAATATTAATTTTCTCAGTTTTACATACAGCCTGTATATATAAACACACTATATATACCATACTTTTCTAGTTATTCTCATTAACATAAGTGCATGACTATAATTTTTCGATTCTATTTTCATTATGCATCCCGTGATCAATATCAAGACCATTAAATTTCCAAGTCCCTAGGATTAAACACGTACAATAAAAAATATAGCCTATGCAAAAATTCTGAAAATACATCGCCTGTTGACTCTCATATAAGTATTAGATCAGATGATTTATCATGGGTTTGTAGGTTTCGGATATATTGGATCTTGGACTATTAGGTAAGTTGGGTTGGGTTAGCTTCAGTTTTAAAGTTATTATTATTATTATTATGCGGGTGTTGAGTTAGCATCGACTCATGTCAGGTTGGTTTGGTATTTTAGGTTTTCGTGTTGCATTGACGTTTTTGGGGTTTATAATTTCTCAAGTTAATGGATTAAGCTTAAATATTGGGGTGGGTAATGATTTGGGCTTTGAATGGCCTTTCTCAGGTCAGGTTAACTTTTGTCATGGTTATTCTTGTAATAAAAGCCCGACTCGTGTCTTGAGAGAATAGGGCAGTGGATCTTTCTTTGGCCTTTTGATTCTTTAATTTATTTCGTTTATAGGCCTCGTAGACCACTTTCCGTGACATTTCTGGTGCCGTGATTCTGATTAGTCATGGTTGGTGGCACGAGTCTGTCTCTTAATTCATTTGGGGGACATTTTTGGTGTTAAGAAATCTGATATTAGTCATGGTGGCACAAGTCTCGTAAGTCATTTCAAGGAGTTGATAGGTTGACCCACTAATACTATCAAGCATCTTCTTGCCAGCGTCTTTTCATTTATTTGATATGTTTATGTTTTAA
Organism: Tamarix chinensis; assembly: GCA_030549775.1. Lineage (NCBI taxonomy): Eukaryota > Viridiplantae > Streptophyta > Magnoliopsida > Caryophyllales > Tamaricaceae > Tamarix > Tamarix chinensis. The sequence continues at coordinate 9,089,711 of CM060172.1, forward strand.
TATTTTTTCGGATGAAATAAGTAGTTTTTATTTCCCGATCTGTTTGCTTCTTGGAAAATTTCAAGGGAAAGGGAAAAAGCCTCACAAAAGTTCGATGGAAGTTTGGAAGAACTTATTGGTTTTCATTTTCCTTTCTTGGACCTTTATAATATTCAAATTGAGTCTTATCGAACAACATTTCTCTTGCTGCAGGCATCTTTTATGCCCGTGCTTGTTTTAGCTGCGAGATTATGTCCGCGGGGAATGGAAGCCACCCTTTTCGCGACTTTGATGTCCATATCTAATGGTGGAAGCGTCTTAGGAGGGCTCATTGGTGCTGGGTTGACCCAGCTATTTGGTATCACGAAAGACCAGTTCAACAACTTGGCTATTTTGATAGTTTTATGCAACCTTAGCTCCCTGTTGCCTCTGCCGCTACTTCGTCTTCTTCCAGATGCTGACCCCGATGGTACGCCTAAAGACACTAACGACATCGAGATGAAGTCAAACTAAAGCTTCAGGTGTTGAGAGGTTACATGTTACAAGCGGCAACTTGCATAACTGGCCTTCAGACGTTTACTCTGAATTTAAACTGCGCTAGCATATTGAATGAGCGTAAAACTGCACTATCATGTTGTTACGACGATGAAATTGTAGAAATGAGGAGGTGGGGCGGTTGATTTACCCATGTTTTATTCCAGCCACTGCAGAGCGTGTTCGATGTATTGTATGGCATAAAGTTTTTCTTCTGATATTGCAGGAGCAACTGAGATACTGATATATGGCCATTACTCGACTCAGAATTAGGGATGTAAATGGTGCGGGTTTTACCCGATACCCGACGGATAAAATCCGACGTATATATAAACGGATACGGGTATGGAGAAAAAAATCCGTCAGGTTTGGGTACGGATACGGATACGGGTAACGGATCTCCATATCTATACCTGTACTATATCCGTATCAGTACCCGTCGAATAAAATCCGATATAAAATTATTTTTTTACCCTTCATATATATAACATAAGTAATATATTTATTAAGGTTATAATAGTAATTAAGTTAAAATCCTAATACTCTATTAAATATGAATTTGATAAATAGATTTGTATAATTAAAATTTTCTATCCAATAATTAATCTATAATTAAAGTAATTAATCGTCTAATCCATCGGCATAAAAATTGTTGACCACCATTCGTCCATTCCAATAACCACTAACTAGTATTATTGTATTAGCATATTACTAATAGCCATAGGGATTTGTCTGGTAGGCTAAGGCTTCGACTTTTCCCTATACCACTACCAATACCATTTCATATTTTCATTGGCAGCCATTCCTTACCCTCCGACTAGGCGACCAACCCTATTCGAGTCATTGGACTTGCACAACGCCGCAATCGCCACACCACACAAATTGCACCACGACAACAGGCAGACGTAGCCAGCCTTGAGTCCTCGACCTCCACTAGCTCAACGGTGTCCACCTTCCTCAACTACCTCTGCCAGTAGACTTCATCCTCCCAGATCTGCTTGCCACGTTCCGACATCCCCAGCTCCAACATTTAGTTGCAGCTCAATCAATTGTAGCCTTTGGCTCTCCCAACGTCGAGTCTTCGAGATTTGCAGCCCTTCATATGTTAGTCTTCTCCTCACCCTTCTCCCTTTCTCTGTTTTGTGTAACTTATTTCTAGATCTATTGCAGTTGCAACTTGCGACGGAACGAACATTTGTAGCGGACCAGTGGTGCAGCTGAATTGTTGAAATTGGTTGGGTGCCGAGTGCCGAGTCTGCTGACTGTCTATTTTTTCCTTGCGTTTGGTAAGTCCATAAGTGCCAAGTGGTGTGCCCTATACCAGTATACTGTATACACTCCGTTGCTTGTTGGTAATGGTGGCGTTGTTGTCTTGCTGAGATTTATATGCAGGCTGTAGGCTGTAGGCATGTATATATAAGTTATACATGTTAATGTGTTACACCCAATCGAAAATATATATATAAAGAAGTATTAATGCATATGCAAGCATCTATAAAGAAGCCATTAAGCCAATCAAAATTATAACTAAAATACATATTAATTAGTAGTAATATAAGAAAAATGCACATATCCTTAACTAAAATGCACAATTTTTAGTGATATGATATACACATATTAATGTTACGATACATATTTTCATACCTAAAATACACTGTTAACTTATGTAGATGTACATGTGGTTGGAAATAAAATTATACGAAAGTGAAAATTAATCGTGGGATCTCTTATACGGACTATTGATTTGGAGGTTAATAATCTTAAAATAAATCAAGATTAAATGAGATAAATGTTTGACTTAACCTAACTTAAACTAAATCCTAAGAAAGTTATCAAATGAAATTGGCATAAAAATTAATTAACCCTCGCTAATTCCTCCTAACTTTCATCTAAAAAGTGATTCCTTCCTTGTAGTTGGGGTAAATATTTTGAAATATAACAAATTGAAAGTAGTGTGAAAAGGGACCATACAAAGTTCTGATAAAAAAGACGTAAAAATAGACATCATACTTTCTAAAAAGGCAAAATGTTGTGTTCGCTCGTAACTCAGAGCAATACAATCCAAGTCAAATTTATGAATCCTAAATCAAGAATGCCTAAAAGATCCTAAGGAATCAACACAAATGTTATAATACTAAAATTCTTTCTAAATCAAAACTCACAAACTGGTAATTGTATCCTAATAATTGAAATTAGTATTTTGGGCATCCTTACCAAGGTTCAGGTTCGAATCTTCTTTTGTTTGGTGTTGTATTAGTTTATGAGTTTTATGGTAATTGTTGAATGTTGACTATCTATATAATATGTTTGGGTAAATTAGGTAATTAGGTTCTTTATTATAATACCTTTTACAAATTTTTGCAATTTGAGATCTAGGTAATTAGGTTCTTTATCATAATACCTCTTATAATACCTAACTAAGAGTAAGTAAATATAAATAAGTAAGAGTAAGTAAATATTATATTCTCTTGTTGTGCAACGTTTGGGATTATTAATTAGTTTGATGGCATCAAGTAGCCATCTTAATACCGATTCACAAAGTCTACCACCATATTCTTCTAGCGCAACTAATAATCCTACACCAAGTGAACCATCAACTAATGAGGAGGTAGAAGAAGTGAAAAAAAGGAAGAAAACTTCAGTTGTTTGGGATCATTTTAATGCGGTAGAAATTAATGGTTTGAAGAAGGAAATTTGTAAAGGTTGTAATAAGAGTTTGAGTGGTCATCCAAAAAATGGTACTTCTCATTTGCATGATCACATGAGAAAATGTGTACGTTTAAGGCCTATACAAGGGGTAGGACAAACTAAGTCGAGTTTTGATTAGAAGGGGAAGGAAAATGAAAGCTTATGGTTGTGGAATTTAATCAAGAATTTGTAAGGCGTGAGCTATGTAATATGGTAGTTATGCATGAGTATCCACTTTGTATAGTGGAACATGAAGACTTTAGAAAATATTCGGCAGCTCTTCAACCATCATTTAAAATGATTTCAAGGAACACTCTGCGAAGTGATATTTTCAAGTTGTTTGAATACGAAAAAGACAAAACAATGTCATTGTTGAGTACTAACAAGAATTGAGTTTCAATCACAAAAGATATGTGGACATCTCAGAATCAAAAAAAGGGTTTCATGGCTATCACGACTCATTGGATTGATAATCATTGGACCTTGCAAAGTCGAATAATAAGGTATAATAAATTCATATTCATCTATAGTTCTAAAATATTAATATTATGTAATTATATGTTGTTCTTTGGTTTATTTGTTGTATCATTGTATTTGTTGAAGGTTTGTCTATGTTCTAAGTCCACATACATCTGAGGTTCTATGTGATGTTTTGGTCAATTGTTTGATGGAATGGAATATTGATTCAAAACTTACTACATTGACCATCGATAATTGTACTACCAATGATGCTTTGATCAGAGATTTGAGTCGAAGTATTTTTTTATTGCGTGGGAGATATTTCCATATGCGTTGTGTTGCTCATGTGCTTAATATTATTGTTAGTCATGATATGGAGATCATTCAAAAAGCTATTGAGAACATACATGAGAGTGTGATGTATTGGAAAGCCGCACCAAAAAGGCTGAAAAAGTTTATGGAGGTTTGTCATAAAAAAGAAATTCCGTATAGTAGAGCCTTAACACATGATTGTAGGATAAGATGGTATTCTACATTTTTTATGCTTGATGTTTCTCTAATTTATGAAGATGTGTTTGCTCGCTTGGCACGGTTGGAATCTAATTTTAATTGTTTTCCTACAAGTGATGAATGGAATTTGGCTCGATATATTTGTGAGAGATTGTTATTATTTTATGATGTCACTTTGATGTTTTCTGGGAGTAGATATCTTACTACCAATTTATACTTTCCCAAGGTTTGTGAAGTTAGAATGTGCTTGATTTAATGGTCTCTTGATCAAGATGAAATTATCAGTGGTATGGCAACAAAAATGATAGAAAAGTTTGAAAAATATTGGAGTGTGATTCATGAAATGATGGTTGTGGCAACTATTTTGGATCCAAGGTATAAATTTAAGTTGGTAGAGTGTTATTATTCTATCATTTATGGGAGCACCTATGGTGAAGAGGTAGATAATGTGCGTAAAATATGCTACGAATTGTTTCATGAGTATGAAGAGAAGTATAAGCGTAGGGAGAGAAGTTCATTAATATCATGTGATTCTAGTGTTAGTAGTTAAAGTTGTGGTTCAAGTGTTAATAGTGTGACTTTGGGTTCTAGCGTCTCCCTTAAGCTTCATTATATATAATTAGTGGTTGGCGAATCAAGACATGACTAATGCGCCATAGAAGACCGAGTTAGATTGTTATTTGGAGGAGCCTGTGATGTCACAGATGGATACCATAATCTGGTAGAGAAAAAAATAGGTACCGAATGAAAATACTAAATATAAGGGCAACCCGATCACTAGTTCCTAGTTAATTACCCCAAGAATGGGAGATTAATGCTCGATCAAAATCTTCATCCCAATATAAATAATTATTAAGTGATATCACAAATCAAAACTCAATAACATATATAAACATAATTGGGTGTTTAGTAGATGATACTAAACTCAAACCAAAGCATCCAAGCAACCAAATTGGGTTTGTTAGGAGATAATACCTAACTCAACAATTGAGGAATCAAGCCACAAATACATAATTAACCATTTTAATCTTTCATTATATTCAATTACCAGAGGTCAATATCATACATTAATCTACAAAGGCTAAATCAAATCTAAAAGGCCATAACCTTAGCATATCACATAGGAAATAAGTTAACTGATTTGGGACTCAAACTGAAAACTCTAATGAAAGTAACAAGAAACCAATCAACTAGTATGATGATGACCAATTGACTAGCATGAATTGGTTGCCTTCACCATTTGATTGTTTCAAAAACAATGAGGATATTGAAATACCAATAAAATAGTTGATGAGTTGACCAACACCATTCAATTGATGTCTTAGATTGAAATACTACTTCTTTTGTTAAGTGAAAGTCTAGATTAACTAGTTAACTATTAGGCTAGAAACAATTAAATAAAATTTCTCATATCCATTTACTAGTTTAATTGGGTGAAACACAAAAACACAATAGGTAATTTATTGAAACAAATTCTAACTTAAGCACACAATCCTAATATGCTTCTAAACCATTAACACATGCATATAGACATACATCGTTAAAACACAAATTCATGCCCATCAATTCAAACCACAGTATAATCAAATGCTTGATAAATTAAAAACAACAACAAGGCCAAAATGGGAAAAAATATGCTCATAACTCCAAAATATATAATTCATGCTATCATAATTAGGATCATCATTCAAAGTGACATATGCTTGACATGGAGAACACCAAAATCATGCAATCACAATAGTTAAAACTCATTTAAAACAAATTTTAAAATCAACATAGAATAAAAGGGAAAGAAGAACAAGTCAATCTTCTCCCAAGAAAAAGGTTAGCAAAGAGGAGAAAAACCTAGGATCTTGAACCTTTATCATAATATCCCGAATTTAGACTAATAGTAATTTAAGGTAATTAATATTAATCTAATCTTAATCTTAAATTATTTATAAATTTATCTTACCTTAGGGCTTGAATATTAAATTTAAACCTAATTCTAAATTCCCTCCTTTTCCTCTTCTCCACCTCACTTTGAATTTAAACTAACTATAATTCAAGGTAATTAATATTTTAATCTAATCTTAATCCTAAATTATTATTAAACTTATCTTACCCTAGGTCTTGAATCTTAAATTTTAACCTAATTCTATATTTTCCCTCTTTTCTCCTCCTCCTCCTCCTACTAAGCTTACAACATCTAACCTCTAACTTACCTATCATACATTCATCACCACCACCATCCCCTCCCTTATCCCAATGATATTTCATTGATTTTTTTTACTCAAAACCTCAAATTTTGGCCATACACCTTTATGCCTCATTCTCACTATTGATTCTCAACCTTGTACCAATCTTTCTATATATATAATCCTCTGCTATTTCTGTAATACTCCATACCTTTTATTTTATGATTAAACAATAAAATAATAAATTATGGAATAAAATTTAATCATATGTACCCTTGTTAGTAAAATAATAATAATACTAATAATAATTATGGCAATAAAAATGATATAATGACATAGTTATTGGAAAATAATTTAATTAACTAACCTAAAATAAATTATAATAAATTTTAAATTAATAAAAATTATTATTAATATTTATAATCCCTAAAACTCCTAAAATCCCAAAACACCCTACCACCCCATTTTTTATTTTTTATTTTTCTCCTTTTCTTTCCTCCTTTTCTTTCTTTTCTTTCTTCCTTTTCTTCTTTTCTTTCTTTTCTTCTTTGGCCAGCTCGGCTGGGCTATGCTTAGCGGTGTCCCAATCCCCTTTCCCCCTCTCTTTCTCTTCTTTACTTTCCCCCCAACCATCCCAACCCACGCGTACGATCCCCCTACTTCTCCTTTTTCTCCCTCTCTTTTTTCCTTAATTTCCTTTTCTACACTCATCTCCTACCTCTCGCTTGCACGGTGTTATAACTCTATAGCTTCCTCCTCCCCTCTCTCCCTCCTTTCTTATTTCAAGTCTATAGGGCATGCAATAGGTAGGTCCTCTGCATGGTCTCCTCCCCTATAATCTCCCTCTCCCTCACTTACTCCCCTATCCCCTACAAACCTACCCCCTACCATTGTCCCCCTACGTAGCTATACTAGCCAACATGCCAATCGGCAGCCACTAACCCCCTCCTTGTCTTCTTCCTTTCCTTGCCCACTTCCTCCCTCCCCTACGCCTATAAAATCCCCCACCCCCTTTCTTTCCTCTCTTTTTTTTACCCTATTCCCCTAGCCTCCCTTTTGTTACCCATTCAAGCGCCACCACCGTTGCCACTAGGCTACGCCACTGTCACCACTCCCTCCCATCCTCTTCCCTACATCACCATACGTCCATTGAGCCCCTTCCTTTCCCTTCCCCTCCTCTCCCTACTCGTGTAAAGTGGGTAGCTCAAGCCTCCCTTTTACACCCTATGCCATCACTAGTGTCGCCATGCTCCACCACCACCGCCGGTCACACCACCCTCCTTACCTCCTTCTTGCACAAAAAAATCTTCCCCTACCACACTAACACCTCCACCTCCCTTTATCCCCTTTCCTTTCTTCCCCCTCTCCCTTTCTTCCTCTTGGGCGCTTCTACTACCGGTCGTTGCCGCGAGGCCACCACCACCACCGCTGACCACCTGAGTTAGAAAGCTCCACTACTTAAGAAACATTACCTTCCCTCCTCCCCCCAACCCTAAAATTATCCTCTTTACATCACCGCCATTACTGCCGTCGTCGCTACCCTCATTTGTCTGGTCCCTTCTTATTACACCCTTCTCTCTCTTATTTGTTTATTTTTTTTATTCTAATAACTTATTATTATTAACATTATTGTTTTTATTATTCTTATTCTTATTATTAGCATTTTGGTAAATAAAATGAGGAAAAAGGAAAAATAGGTAGGAAGAAGAGAAATGACCTAGTTGATGCTCTTATTATAGGTTTTGAGCCAATACTTCCTTGTGAGGAGGCATAGGACTTCTTGCTTCAAGCCTAGAGCCCTATTTAGTAAGGATATAATTAAGATTTGGGTTGTTCTAGGAGACTTATATGTGAAATGGGTGTTTTTCTGCATTATGTGTGAATATATTTGTATTGAACTAAATGTGCGTAGTGCATCTTAGCTTGTAAGGAGTTAAGGTATAGGAAGCATGATTTTTATTGTTTGTTGTATTTATGGATAAAACATGCTATGGGTGGACTTATTCTTGTGTATGGTTGAAATATTAATATATTTATGCCTAGATTCCTAAGGTGGGACTTGAGTGGAAAAATTAAGAAAATAAAGAGGGTGGAGTAAGTAAAGTGATATGTGGAAAATTTCCTAGTTACCTCATGAAATATGGTGTTGTAATTAAGAAGAGAAATGATAATATGAGGGGTTAGGGTAAAACTTGCATAGAAGTGTCCTTTTCATGGGGGCCTGTATACTTTACATGGTGGGAAGATTTATGTGGAGAAGCCTTGTTTAGAGGTTAAACATGGGGAGGAAAGTGTGTTTTGGGTGGTTAGTGTACTCGGGGAAGTTTTAGTACTTGGGTTGATGGGAAGGTACATGGGGTATAAACTAGGGTTTTGGGGGGAACAACCCTAAGGATAGGGTGTGTTTTGGGGGAATGGTTGAGGAAGTTGGTGGAACATCGGTGTTTTGATGAGGGGTGTACCGCATGGAGGGTGTGAGTTAAGCAAAATTGAGGGTAGAGTTGTGTAAGAGAATGGGGTATGAAAAAAGGAAAAATATTAGGGTTTTTAGGGGGCAACCAAGTTGGATGTCATTATCACATGTGTGAGTTGACGATTTGGGCTACAGGGTTTGGAATTGGGGTGAGTATGGTGATGGTTCTTGAATCAGGGGAGATGTGGGCTATGTAAGGAGAAAAGAGGCTAGGGTCATATAGGCTAGATTAGGGTTTCAAGGGGCAACCCTAGTGGATGATGGTAAGCATGGGTGGAGAAAAAGAAGAGTGGGCCTTAACCCATGAACATGAGGTTTCTAGGGTCACTATTAGGTTGGTGGAAAATTTTGGGGGTCACTAGTATCTTTAGAGGGTGTGAATGTTCCAGGTCAAGGGATTATGGTTTTCACGAAGTCTGGGTTGGTCAAGTGGTACTAAGTCGGGAGTTTGCCTTGAGTTGGGCATGGATGGATGTGTGTACTTGATAAATAAAACATGAATTAAACATTAATCATTTAAAATGAAAGATCATTAAGGCTGGTGTAGATGTAGGATGATTACTGGTCCACCAGTTATAATAGTGGCCTAATACGTTTTTCCTTGGGGCTGTATATGTTTACCTGTCCACAGATTATGATAGTAGGCATGTGCATTTTTCCCTAGGGTAGCTATTCCAGGTCTACCAGTTATAATAGTGGGGCTCTCGAGCTCAATAAGTTAAACCCTTGGATGATAATAATCGATGGAATAGACACTAATCACTTACAATGGACCACAATGTGGGTGAGGATCAGATGTAGGATGTTTAGCAGTCTATCGGTCATAATAGTGGCCATGTGCATTTTGCCTTGGGGTTGTATATTATCACCGATCTAACGGTTATAATAGTGGCCAAGTGTGTTCTGCCTTGGGGTAATTATTCCTAATTCACCGTTCATAATAACGGGGTCCTTATACCCACGTAGATATAATTTAAGAGATGTGTAAATATAATACTATAGTGAATGTAGGGTTGGTCACTTATATAAAGATTGTAAAAGGATAAGAGAGGTCACCAAGAGTTTGAGTGTTGGTTTAATACACAAGTCATCACACATGAAGCCTTAGTTCAATAGAGAGCACCACTTACATGGTGTTGTTCTTAGATTTCAAGGCAACCACAAGAGCATGACATTCATAGTAGATGTGTATGAAGAAAAGATAGACATTTCCATTATAAGAACAATGGATCGGATTATCAGGGGAAGGATTATTAGGGTTGACTAGTGAAGTGCTAATCATGTGGAAGAGGGGGAATCAAGCCATCAAATGTTGACATACTACAAGCATTGGCAAGTGATCTACAAAATTTTTGTTATGAACATTACTTTAGGTCTTGGGATTTAAAATGCGAGGTGATCAAAAGTCTTTACTATAGAACTATCATTGATTCTAGCCATACATTTTGGGTTGTAGTAATCTTGTGTATATGCCTATGTCAACTAGTATGTGTGTGTGTGGGTGGGTGGGTTTTGTTTGTTGGGCCTAGTTTTAGCTTTGTTGTTGTGCATAAAGTTGTGTAGTTATGGAATGCTTGGAGGAATTTTTTCATGTATAACATGTGTGTTGTCATTATACATAGTGGTTTGCTTACTCCTTTCTTTTCTTTTCTCCTAGGAACCTCTCGATCATTTATTTATTTCATTCCATCTTGTTTTTTTAACACATTGTGAGACAACTTTTAGTCAATTCTTGACTTCTTATATTGGATTCACTTTTAGTTTGTTCTTTTCTTTTTGTTGAACTTCCAGACAAGTTCCTTTTAAGGGGATAGTAATATAATGTCCTACTTCTCAAAAACCTAATTTTTATAAATTCATGAGTTTAAACCTTTAATATTATTTTTATTGCTCATGATTCTTTATAAATTTGTTAAAGTTTTGATTTGCTTTATAGTTTTATTGATATTTTCAAAATTATGTTCTAATTTATTTAATAGTTTATTGTTACAAATAATTCTAGATAAATTCATTCATAACTATGATTTTATTAAATTCACTTAATTCCATATCTATTTAAAAAAAATATATTTCTATTTATATCATATATTTTGATTTAAATATTTTAAATTCTTTTTTGAGTATAGCCTTATTATGCCAATGCAACTTTATTTTATAGTTATAGTCCATTGAAGAAAATAAATTGTTTTAAATTACAAAGCTCAATTAAAGAGTAAAATCATTTTAGTAATTTTATCTGAAGAAAATATTTTTGTTGTTGAATTTATTGTTATATGAAAATTTTTTAAATTAAAATGGTTTTCACAACTTATTTATGATCTTTGTTTCTAAAATATTTTTTTTCCTATTTTCCCTATTTCAGTTTATGGATGATATTTTTGGAAATGTTTTAATTTAAGTAAAGTGCCTCAAAGTTTTATAAAAATATTTTTCTTATGTGTTTTTAATATTATTTTGAAATTATGTTTCTAGTTTTAATAAGTGTTACAAATGATTTTAAATAAAACACTTTATTGGGCTAAAAAAAAATTCTTTGGAAAATTGTTTATGAAATATTTTAGTTAAATTTAATCTACTTGAAATTATATTTATAATATAACCCTCTCTAGATATATTAGTATATATATAGTAAAAAAAAACTCTAACCGGTCAATTCCTACTTCTCACATTTCCTTTTCCTTTTTCTCTTATCTCGCTTCCATTCCTTTTCCCCTACATGCAAACCCCAACCTCCCACCTTGCATCTCCCTTTTTACCTCTTTGCTCATCGCCACCATCCATAGCCAATCATCACTACCAAGTCACACCACTACTAGTACCTCATCTCACTGTCACCATCATTCAGCGCAATATTAGCAAGGTAGTAGTAGCACATGAACACAAGAGTGCCACAAAACCATTCCACCACCTCTAGCATCCCTAGGCCACCAGTGAGTGATCCTTGACCATCGCCAAACCTCTAGAAACCCTCATCCCCTCCAATTACGTAGCAATTCGTTAGGTATAAATTACTCTGATGCTTAATTTCCAATTTGATTAAACATTTTTATATTTTTTTAGGTAAAATGTAGATTTCATTAATAAAGAAGAGATAAAAACATACAAAGAACATCTCTTACATAACAACCTGAAAGGCTAAGACTAAAATCTTAAAGAGTAAAGCAACTTATAAACAAGTTTATCAATACAGTTCATCAAACTATTAAATGAAGTGTAATGTTGGAACCTATTCATCCTCCCTGTCAAATCCATGACAATTTGCTTCTGGATGGTGTTTGTAGCCTATGATGTTTCTTTGAAAATTATTTAGTTTTTCCATCCAAATGTGATAGATTGTGGTGGTGAGTAAGGCTCGAATAAATTGTCTTCTGATTCTCGGACCTCGACTGCCTTGAATTGTCCAATGAGTAATATTTTTCCAATTTGTAAGCTGATGGTGACATCCGATCTTTAAAAGAAGAGGAAGCCAAATTGATTTAGTATATGAGTAGTTGAAGAATAGATGGTTCTGTGTCTCAAATTCCACGTTGCAGAGAACACATTCACTCTCAAGCTATAAACCATAGGCTTGAAGTTTGGCTCGAGTTCTCATCCGATCCAAGACAGCTAGCCACATGATAAAGGAGTGCCTTTTAGGAGAGTATTTAGTCCATACTAAAGGAAACCAAGGCACTTTGTTATGTGCAGGTCGAATAATATGATAAGCTTTTGAGATGGAAAATTTCCTATGATGAGTGATATTTGATAGGTTGGTCTGCTGTAATGTGAAACTAACAAAATCTCAGATATCTAGGAATTTTTTGAATATCCAGGAAGCAGAATTTTTGGCCCTAATCTCCATAATATCATCCCCTTTGAGGTAGTATGCATGAATCCATTTTACCCACAGAAGGTCCTTTTTTTCAGCAAGATGCCATATGTGTTTACACATTATAGCTCTATTCCACCACAGATTGTTAGTGAGGCCTAAGCCCCCTTCAGTCTTAGGCACACAAATTGACTCCCGGGCAACTAGTGCTGGTCGAGAGGTAGAAGCATTTCCTGACCATAGAAAGGCACGACATAATGCATTTATTTCAGTGATTACATAAACAGGTAATGGGAAGACCATGCTCCAATAAGTTTGTAGACTGAGCAGAATGGATTGTATTAGTTGTAACCTTCTTGCATAGCTGAGATAAGAGTTCTGCCAAGTTCTCATCCTAGAGGTAATCTTTTCAATGAGAAGTTGGTAATGTTGTTTTGAAAGGTATTTTCCATCCAGCGGTACCCCTAAGTATTTGAAGGGTAAGTTCCCTTCAGGAATCTTAAAGGTATGAAAAATTACATCTTTCAAGTCTTGGGAACACCCTCATCCACAGTAAATATGGCTCTTGGTATTATTCACGGTGAGGCCATAGATATAGGAAAAATGGTGAAAGGTGTTTGAAAGAGAGGAAACAGATGCATAAGAACCCTTACAAAATAAAAGGATGTCATCTGCAAACATGAGATTAATGATTCTTAGCTTTTTACATCTAGAATGAGGAGAGAAAGAAGATTGAGTCCATAAATTGAGGAAGGCACGATTGAGGTATTCCATTACTAGGACAAAAATATAGGGAGAAAGAGGATCTCCTTGTCTCAGTCCCTTTTAAGCAGGGAATGATGGATGAAGGATACCATTAAACTTAATGGAATACCCAACAGTAGACACACTAGCAATGATGAGTTTAATAAAGTGGGGGGGGGGAATGCAACTCCATCATAATTTTTTCAAGACAGTCCTGTAAGATAGAGTCATATACCTTTCTCATATCCAATTTAATCATGATTCTGGGAGATAAGTGCTGCTGGTTATAACCCTTTATGAGTTCCGTGGCTAGAAGAATGTTATTTGAGATGGATATGCCATTAATGAAAGCAAACTGAGCTTCTCCTATCAGAGAAGGTAATATAGGTTGGAGCCTGTGGGTGATAATAGTTGCTATAATCTTGTAAACAGAATTATAGCATGTAATTGGTCTAAAATCACCAAGAGAAGAAGCATTTGGAATTTTGGGTATTAAATTGAGAGTGGTGACATTTAGGCTTCTAGGTAAATTACCTGTGATAAAGAAGTTTGAGATTTCCACAAACAGAGAAGGACCAATAATATCCCAAGAAGACTTAAAAAACTGAGAGGTATAGCCATCTATTCCTAGTGCTTTGCCAAAGGATAAGGAAAGCACTGCATACTTTACTTCTTCATAAGTGATAGGGGCTAGAAGAGCTAGTTGTTGTGAAGTGGTAACTTTTGGCCCTTTGTCAAGAATATCCTTATCAAGAGGGATAGCATCAGATGAGGATGAGCCCAGCAAATTGCTATAAAAATCTTGAAAGATAGAAAAAATTTGGTTTTGGTCTATATGAAGAACTCCTACGGAATCAGTTAGAGAATGTATTTGGTTTTTCATCTGTCTCCCCTTCATCATGGCATGAAAGAATTTGGTGTTATCATCACCCAAAGTGAGCCATTGAATACGTGCCTTCTACTTGTAGAACATTTCCTCACATCTAGACAAGTGATTGAATTTCTGGAGTAAATGCTACTCTTGTTGATGGAGGGTATGGTCTTGGATATTCTCAATTAGGGAAAGTTGTATGCATTCCAGTTCTTTCTTCACTAGTTACAATCTCTTGCTAATACCTCCAAATTTTCTTTGATTAAACTGTTTTAAGGGATTTTTTAGAGTTTTGAGATTGGTCATAATATTCTAGAGATTAGTTGTGGTAGCTTCTGAATACCAGTGAGCAGAGATGAGGGGTAAGAAGTCTTGATTTGTGGTCCACATATCAAAGAAGCAGAAAGCATGAGTTCTTTGTGCTTGATTTTGGTGGATAGAAACAATCATTGATAAGTGGTCTAAAATGAATGGAGGTAGGAATTGTGCATAGGAATTCTCATAGTAGTGGATCCAGTCAGAGTTACAAAGAACCCTATCAAGCTTACACCATAGTCTTTCTTCTCCCATCTTTCGATTAGACCAAGTGTAAAAAGCTTCTTTGTACCTAAGATATGAGTTGGAGGTAATTTAAGCAGTGTCTGAAATCCTCCATATCATGTGTATGGATCTCCCCTTGACTCTTTTCATTCCTATTCAAAACTATATTAAAGTCTCCACAAACCAGCCAAGGGTAGTTATGAGGATGATGGGCAGTGAGCCAGTTTTATAGCTCCTTTCTTGCCTCTCCTGTATTAAAAGCATAAACAATAGTGAGGTAGAATTGGGTTTCACCTACAGAATTCATAACTTGATAGAGGATACCGTGAGCATGAACAACAATAAAGTTGATAGTCCAAAAGTGAGGATTCCATCCTAACCACACATGGCCATTATAATGTGCATTATAATTAGTGAGCCAGCTCCAATTAGTCATTAGGTTTTTGGTTACTTTATCAAAATTGATGTCTTTCACCCTGGTTTCAACTAAACCAACTAAAGATAGAGATTTTTCTTTGCACCAATCTCTTATTTCCTTTTGTTTTTTGAGATCATTCAAACCTCTTATATTCCAACAGCCTAGTGTCATGAGAAATGGATATTAAAGTCTAGTAAAGCATGCATCATCTCTGAACCTATCCTACTAGTCACTATTCTCCATGGGGAGGCAATTTCTATCTCATCCAAAGTTGGAGCATGGGAATCTGTAGGAGGATGATGTGATGATGTATCTGGTAAGATCATAGAACTCCTTGCTCTGGTAATAATTGAGGAACCTCTTAGGGTAGCTGTAGGCCTCGTGACTGGATTGGAAGTCTCAAAAACAGACTTTGACCCAGGCTGATCTTCATAAGTACTTAATCTTGGATTAACATACTCCTAAGCAGCATTAGCATTACTAGTAGTAGGAGGGTTACCATGAGGACATGCAGTTCTCCCATCCTTTACCACAACCCATCTCTTTTTCTGTCTAGTTTTCATAACAAATTGGGGGCAAAAGTCAGCAAGGTGACCAAGTTGATGGAAAAGGGAGCAGAAGGTTGGTTTCCATTCATATTCCACTCTTTGATGGAGGATAGAACCATCAGGTTTCTTGATGTGAACCACCTTAGGCAATGGTTAAAGACTGTCTATTTTGACCAACACCCTAGCATATGAAATTCTGCCCTTTGTTGCAGTAACAAGATCCATTCCAATGGGTTTACCAAGGCAGCTACTGATCCTGCTAATACTATCAACAGACCAAAAAGGTAAAGGTAAACCAGGTAAATTAATCCACTGAGGTAGAAATTAGAATTCTGTCTTACTAAATGAGAATTTCGGATGCCATTTCTTAAGCAATAATGGTCTGTTCATATAGGTCCAAGCACCTGCATCAAGAATGGTATTACAATCCTCTATAGAATCAAAAGAAAACACCAAGAACCCTGCATCATGGAGATGAATTCAATGAGGGGTCACATGATTCCAGGCAGATCAAATGAAAGCCTCCATGCGGGAAAAAGCAGGACGATGACCACATACCATCCTAACTATAGTATTCTGCCAATATAAGGATTCGTTGTCAATATCCTATTTCCTCAACTCCGCCATTAGAATACCATCCTACATATTAGGAGGTTGATAGGATAGGGAGTGCAATTGAGATGGATGTCAATTGGTTCGAACAATTTCACTCCAAGTAACAGTAGAAGGTTTTGGGTCACAATCAGGAGTTTCCAATTCCTTCGACATAGCATTAGGTATTGGGATATCACTACAATTATCTGAATCATTCATTGTAGTAAATATTTGAGATGGTTCAAATGACACCGGCTGATCGGTCACCACTGGTTGATCATTGATTTTCGCCGGAGAAGGCACCGTAACTTGTGGTCTGCCCTTCTTCTTCTTCGCTATTGTTGCACGTGTAGGTGCGTTCTGCCATAGCGCATGTTCTGCATGATATTTTTATATTAGCTTTGATTAAACTTAATTTATTATTGAATTGAGTGTATGAGATGTATGATCAATTTGGACGGGCTAATCGTATGGTATATGCTTGATTTGTGAAAATTAGATTTTTGATCCGGTTATGATCGAATTGTTCGGATTTATGCGATTATGCCATTTTGGATAAATTAATTTTACAATATGGTTTCAAATGTATTTAATTTCATGTTGGAATTGTTAATTTGGGATTTTTTTAAAATGTATATAATTTTATGATGGAAGTATTAATTTTGAAATTTTGTGAGAAATCAATAAAAATTATTTTTTATGTTAAAACTCTTGCATATTTAAATTAGATCAATCTATGAGCACTATTATCAATATAAGTATACAATTTGTAGTATATTTTGGTTAATTTCATGTCTAAGCCATTTATTTGAATATTTGAGCAAGATTTGACTAAATTTACATTCAAAACTAAAAAATCCTAATTTTGTTAAATAAGGCTTTACCTTTATTAATTCTAATCAATTGATTATATAGTATGTTATAAAATATTTCTAATTACATTTCTAAACATTTAATTTAACTAAATAAATAATATTTACTAGAATTGTGTTTTGGGCCTCAACCCTTAACTTTCAAATGAAATTATAGAATTTGTCATCTGTATAGTTAATTATTTTTAAATTGATTTTATAATTATTTGAAATTATCTTAATTGCATTATAACAGCTTCAACTAGGATTAATTGATTTGAATTATCTGAATTTCTATTTTGGGCTTTATAACCCTAATTGGTGGGAGTAGTTTCTAAAATTGAGTTATATTTGATTTATTTATTACTTTTGACAACCAATTAAACTGCGTTTTTAATTTATTGTTTATATCAATTTTCTAAAATTTATTGGTTTTATGTTTTAGGTTGTAAACCCTAATTGTTTGTGGGTTTTCATAGAATTTAATTACTTTCCATTATTCTATGTTTCAATTATTTTCCCTAACTTAGCCAAATCATTTTTGTAGGTGATCAAGGGAGGGGTGTTAGTGAATTCAAAAGCTAGGGTTTTCCATCTTCTTGTCCTAAGATAGCTTATATGTTAGGTGAACCTCATATACTCCTAGTTAATGGAATCTTATATGTCAATGTGTATGATTCCATATTTTGGTTATGCTAGAAGTATGGTAGGGTTTTGTTAATCAAGCATGTAGTTGCGTGTCTAATTCATATGGCTATCTTGGGGCTCTTATGTTGTACTAATCTTGTGTGTGGTATCATGTAGTTCTAAACAAATAATAATCATGATTCTTTATAGTTGTATTTTATAAGTTCTTATACTTTGTAAGCTATATAAATGTACCATGATCTATTCTCTTGATATCATGATGGTTAATGTAAATGCAAGTGGTTGAATTTTAGAATTGGTAATCATATATGATGGTTGTAAAAATCATTTATGATATGCTATGTACGATGGAATACATGGTCATGGACATAAAGTATGAATAATTCTAGTGATAAATGAAAGGAATGAATTATGGAATCCATAGTACATGTCACATTAGTGGTTATAGCTAGTGGTTTTAGTCCACTTGTGGAAATTATGCTATAGGTCCCATTAGTGGTCATAGTTGGTGGTTGTATATAGCCCGCAATGAGTAGTCTCGAGATGGCCTCTGAGGTAGGGCTATGTGGTGGAAGCCTTCCCTGTGATTTTGTATATATAACATTAGTAGTGTAATAATGAGGCCCCTCTCTCTATTCAATAGATAAAATATGGGTCCTATAGGAAGTATCAATACTTAAAGGTTAGGGTGTCCTAAGTTGTTGTGTATTTCATTGTCACGAGCTATAGATCACAATGCTAGCCATAGCCATAGAGTTATAGGTGACATGTTGTTAAATATCTCTTAGAAGTCATGCCGTGGATGTGAATAATATTATATTTCCAATATGGATAATATTAAGTATTAGATGTGAGAAATTCTATGTATTGGAAATGGATAATTGAAATTAGTGGAATAAGTGAACAAAGTAAATTATGATATCATACAAAAGAAAATAGGTAATAATGTGAATTAAAATAAGTGATGTAATATATTTTGTTGAATTGGTCAATAAATTGTTACATGAATTAAAGTAAAATTATTATATGGAAATCAGTGAATAATTTAAGTGGAATTAAATAGAGTGAATAGCAGTGTGCAAGTGAATATGATGCTTTTCTATTGAGGGTATAATTTTACTACAACAACATACTCTTTTGTGAATCCATTATTAATAAAGGGTGTATGTTTTTCTATGGGATATACATTGATCTTAGGTAATGTTCTTCTAATACTCTTGTTAGTCTATATTTTTTGTTCTTCTATTTTCCATGATCTTATATGAGGGCATGTTTCATGTTAAGATTATATATGTATGTGAATCTACATGTGTATGCTATTGATATGAATTGGTTTATTTACTCATTATTTCATTGTATTGATAATACACTTGTTTAGATATTTGCTTGTAGGTAATCTAGTTTAAATGGGATGTGACATGGACTTAGGCTAAGAGTTAGAACTACTTGGAGTTTTATCTCTTGATAACTCTTATAATTATTTGTAAATATTTTGAAGTTTAAGTTTTTGTTTTGAAAATATAATTTGTGTTTGTAAATGGCCATTTTTATTTTCCATATTGTTTCGTTAAGATTTTGGAATTTGGTTTTATCTCATAGGTTTTCTACCGATTTATCAGTGATGACCATATAGGGTTTTTTGTTGACTTTATCAATGAGGATTTTTTTTTTAATTTATATTTCAAGATGTGTCAGATAGGTTTTAACCTTGCATCTATTAGTATATAGATACAACACATATATCTTATTGTAGGTGTGGTGATAGTACTCCCCATTTCCTTACTTTTTCCCTTTTTTTATTATATCCTTTTAAAATAAAAAATTTTAAGAGTGAAAATGGAGGTGTTACAATAAGGGTATTGTGTTGCTTCATACACCTATATGATTAGGTGTGCCACATAGTCCCAAGGTTTAGTATATCCCCTCAAGTAATTAAAAATGGAATTAACTATTGTGTAAGAATTTAAATGATTGTTGTTGTTGTGGTTTTGTAGTTATCTTTATGGGCTACTTAGTTTTAGTAGGTTGGTTTTGTAGATGTCTTAGTACCCTACCTTATTATTTGGAATTGATTTGATTAGTCATTTTTGGTCATTTATTTTGATAAGGCTATTTTGTATTTAGAGATGATGTGAATTTGTTAAGTTTGGTTGGCTACTGAACATGAGACTTTGATGTCATTAATTTATCCCATGATTATTATTTTTTATTATGGCTTGTGTTTTTTTGTTTTGAGCATGTTTTTCGATTGTTGTGTATTCATGTGCAATGTGAGTATGCTACCTCTTGTGAAGTATTGTAATTTACTTAGTACGATGAATTCATACTAATACTACATTTGCATGTGACAAAGTAAAGACCAAAGAGTGGCATAAAATGTATAAGAGTGGCAAGGCTATGTGGAGCCTTTAGGAAGAGGTTCCATTCTCGAAATGGGTTTACTAGTCTAAGAGTTAGGGCAAACTGGTATTATACCTTTGGATGGTAGTATTCATTGCAATCGATTTTCCTTTAGACTCATATATCCCTTGTTGTATTTAATTATCGTTGTTGCACAGAGAATATTTATCCATAACTTTTATCTATATTATAATATCTTATTTCTATAGCTTTATTTTGTATCTAACTTATTTTGATACTTAACACTTAACATAAAAAAGGTGAAAGAAGTAGACTTATATTAGGTGTGGTGGTAATACCATTATTTTGAGATTAATATTTTCACAAAGCAAAATTTTTAAGTAGTAAATTGATGGTGTTACAATATTGGTGTAACTGATTTGGTTATTTCTAAGTATCCATATTACCAACACTAAGAGGACCAAAAATTTCAATTCCCCAAACAACAAATGGTCATGGATTTACAATAGGTTGTAGCTCAGAAGCGGAAATAATGTATGCTAGGAAAAATATTTCACATGCTTGACATCGGTGCACAATTGTCTTAGCACCATGATACATAGTCTTCCAATAACATTATGTAACAACTTGATGCAAACCGCATATATCGGCATGGACTCGTCTAACATTCTCTCCCCTTTACTCAATGTAGGCATTTAAGTTTCGGTATGGTTTGTCATTGCCTCTATAGTTCTCCATTAGTAATAAAATATTTCATAACCCTTCTTCTTAGCTCAAGGACTTTATTTTTATCAACTGGTGTGATCCCCTCTTCTAGGTAATATATAAGAGCCTTTATCCATTCATCAAATGTTAATATTTCTGCTATCTCAAATTATTCTTCACGGGAACTTCTTATATCCATTAACCTTTCTATCATATATTCTATTTTAACTATCTTGGCCAACAAAGAAGAATTGGCTAAGGCTAATCTAGCTAGTGCAAAAGCCACTAGATTAGCTAGTGTTTCATGTCTTCAATCAATTTCCCCAAAAAAATTTCCATTCTAGGATCCCTAGCCTCATACCACTCATTGTATTGTATAACAAATAATGTGAAGTTGCTATAAAGCTTAATCTTTTCTATCTTCAGGTCATGCGCTATTCTGAGCCTAACTAGAGCAACTTCATATTTTGCTTCATTATTTTGTGGCAATAAAGTCGAATCTTAGTGCATATTCAAGATGGAACCTTGATAATCCAACTCCAAGTTGTTATTTAGTGATTCTTAACTCTTTTTTATCCTTTATTTAGCTTTAGCTACTACCTCAAACAAATTTGAGGGCTCAATTTTGATAATTGAGGGAGAGGATGACCTCACTCTTGTCTTCTTCCACATCTCTCTTTTACATAGTTCTAGAAGCATGTTTTAATTTCTAAACTATCACTAATCAGTTAGGAGATTCCTTCCCGTGTTGATCTACCATTACATGCCTCGTGTTTGATCTTTTTTGGACGAATTCAGCCTACATTATCCAAAAATCACTATTGGATCTCTGAGATAGAAGTTGGCTCATTTTTGATAAATCTTCATATTCATCTCAAATTTGAATTTTGATCTATTGCATATCCACCTCATTCTTTAACCGTTTTGTTGGCTATAAATAACCCTAATCACCCTTCTTCTTATTTTTCTTTCCATGTCCAAAATATCTCAACTCTCAAGCACTTGTGTTCTCTTCTCTTCACTTTGAGCTTACATTCAAATTCTTTTCACTATTCTTATCTTTTCATTATCACCATCTTATTTTATCTTTAAGCAATAAAGAGGTAGATTTAGGTGGAAGTTGAGTTATTTTCAGCTAATTCATCCTCTACTTTTCTATTAAATGTGGTAAGCCTATTTTCCTTTCTAATTTGAGTTTTTATTTGTGAAAATTATTCAATGATGTATCAGTATTAACTTGTTATTTATAAAGTTTTTGGAAGTTGAGAATCTTCTGGTTTGAGTTTTCCTCCTTAGTGGAAATATTTTCTAAGCATCAAATAAGTCATTCTTATCTTTGAAATATAGCCTGAATAAGCATGTGTTGTGATGTATTCTAAATATATTAAGTTTATATTCCTCCATGAAATTTTGGCCTGATGTATGTGGGAGGGTGTACTTGAAATGCCCTGAAATTTTCTAATTTTAAAAATTATAGTTAAATAACGTTTTATTAGAAAAATTAACTAGATAAATTATTTTTATGAAAATAAAAGTAAATTCATTAGGGAAAATCAAGAAGAAATTTATAAGTATTTTAATTAGGAGAAATTTAGATATTTTAACTAATTAATTATTTTATTTTAAAAATTAATTAAATAAATTATTTTATTTAAAATAAGAAGGAGAAAACAATTTCAAATTAATATGAATTCTATAAATAATTTAATTGAATAAAATTAGGGTGATTTGCTAATTAAAATGTAATATATGAAAAGCCTTTTAAAAATCTTAAATTAGCCTAAAAAGAAATTTAAATATTATTTTATTTAAATATTATTATTTTTTAAATATCCCAAATATTTTAATAATTTAAATACCCAACCTAATTATTTTTTCCTTTTCCTTTTCCCCTTTTTTTCCCTTTTTCTTTCTTCTTCTTTTCTTCCTTACCTTCTCCCCAATTGGGCCTGCTTCCAGCGGCCCAATCCTTCCTTTTCTCCTTTCCTTTGACCAGCCCAGTCTGCGCGACCGACACCTCCTTCCTTCTCCCTCACCATGCCACACTTTTCTTCTTTTCCCTGCTGGATGCTGCGTTTTGATTAATTATTTACCGTTGTGCCTGACTGCTCGGTTCCCCTTTCTCTCTTTTCTTTTCCCCCGAACCGCTTGGTCCCCTCTTTCTTCTTCTTCTTCCTTCACACTTGCCCAGCCCCGCCGACCTACACCATTTCTATCGCCCTTGTGCTCTAGTTTTTCGCCACCATTGACCGGCCTTTTCACTCCTCTCTCTCCCTTGCTGACTCTTCGACCTTTTCGCCCAACTAACTCCCCTTCTCCTTGCACATTTCTCCCTCTCCCAACCAGTTAACCCCCCTACCTAGACTTTGCTGCCACCGGCCAACCATCGCCACTGGCGAACCCTAACCCTACTTTCTTACCTCATATCCAACCCACAAAACCCAAACCTCCCTTTTAAAATCTATAAATACCCCCATAATCTACCCTGTATCGAGCTTTGGTTGTTTGCCTAGAATTCCCCGACCTTACCATTGTCGCCCCTTTAGATGCTTATTCCGCCTCCTCCGGCCAACATCACTATCCGTTCTATCCACCCGTGTACTCCCTACACCGTCCTCTAACTAACCAAACCACCCATACCTCTCGATTCTTCCTACACAAGTCGCCCCGGCTATGCGAAGTAGCCTTCCCGATCAACCCTCTCTTCAACCTCCACTGCCCTTCGAACCACCATTAGTCACTTCTTCCATCGCTGCCGCCGCTCTTTTTACCTCCCATTCTCTTTTGCAGACCCTCCTCTACCTTCCTGTACCTTTCTTTTCCTCTTTCTCCTTCCTCCTCTCTTTTTCTTCTTCTCCTCCATTCGACCACCACTGCCGCTGCCGTCGCCACCTTTGGGTGCTCCATCGCCTCCATTCTGCTCCTCTCCCTCTGGGCAGTCTAAAACACCCCAACTCCCACCTCCATTCTACCTATCCTTTTTCCAGCCTTCAACTTTTACCTTTTTCTTCTCTTTTTCCGACCACCGCCGCTACTGTCGTGCACCACCGCCGGCACCGCCTATCACCACCAGCCTAAGGTTGAACCCTAGACCCTCTCAACTCTTTCCCTATTTTTACAAGTCTTAATTTATTTTATTTCATTTATTTGAATATAAATACTATTATTATTATTATTATTTCTATTATTAATATGTATTATTGTTTTTATTATTATTAATGTTTTTATTATTATTTATATTGAGGGTAGAAGCCCTATTGTAATTTTTATTAAATTTTATCATTATTACCCTTATTATTTCTATTATTATTATTATTATTATTATTATTATTTTCAAGTGTTAGTATTATTATTTTATATAGGGCTGAAACCCTATTGTGCCTATTTTGAATTGTAGTAGTATTATAAATATCAAGTATTATTATTATTATTATTATTATCATTATTTTTAACATTAGCATTTATTATTATTAGTGTTATTATTGTCATTATTTAATAAGTTTACTATTATTCAATGTGGGGTAGAAACCCTAATTTATTTTATCTTCAAATATTATCCTTACTATTATTACTATTATGATTATTATTATTTTTGTAATATTATTATGGTTTTTACCATTATTATCATTACTATTTCATTATTATTATTATTTCTAAATTTTGTTATTATTCTTACTAATGTTATTATTAGTATTATTTTGATAAAGGGGCAGAAGCCCTTATTTCACCTTGTTTTTGAATAATGTCCTTTTTATTATTATTGTTGCTATTCTTATTCTTATTCTTATTAATATTATCATTCTTATTAATTTTAGCATCTTTGTTATTATTATTTTTAGTATCATTATTATTATTATTACGGTAAATTCTTCAACCTTGTATTATCAAATTTTATAATATTACTATTATTTCTATATCTTTAGCAAAGTTAGTATTTATTTAATGTTATTTTTATTAATATGTTATTATTTTGTCAAAGCCCTAAGGAGGCGTAGGAGCGTACTCCAAGACCGGTGTCATTTTAGGTAAGGGTGTTACTAAGGCCTATTGTGTGTTCATGTGCATTAAATGCCTTGTATGTTATGCATTCTATGTTATTATTGTAATTATTTCATATATGGTATGATGTGGAGTTCAAGCGTGTTCTTGTGTATTTATATGCCATGTGTACTATATGTGATGAATTATTGTGGTGTGTGATGTTATGTGTTGTGACCCTATAAGACATGCATGTGAGGATGTATAAAAGTGGTATTGTGTGGAAAAAGGTTGAAAATGGAAAATGGAAAATGTGTTGACCAAAGGGGAGTAAGTTGACTAAAGGGGAAATGAGTTGACCTAAGTATTTTAATGATCCATGAGTGGAGGAATAAAATGAAAAATTTAGGGTTTCGTAGGGGAGAATATAATTTATGGATTTGTATGGGAGAATCTAATTTATGGTTTTGTGTGGGAGAATCTAATTTATGGTTTTATATGGGAGAATTTTATTTATGGTTTTGTATGGGAGAAGCTAATTTATGGTTTTGTACGGGAGGATCTAATGTAGGGTTTGGTATGGATGAATCTTTGGTTTTATATGGTTGGAATTTAGGGTTTGGTATGGATGAACCTTTGGATTTTATATGGTTTGAATTTAGGGTTTGGTATAGATGAATCTTTGGGTTTTATATGGTTTGAATCTAGGGTTTGGTATGGATGAATCTTTGGTTTTATATGGTTTGAATTTAGGGTTTGGTAAGGATAAATCTTTGGTTTGGTGTGGATTGAATCTAGGGTTTGGTATGGATGAATCTTTGGGTTTTATATGGTTTGAATCTAAGGTTTGGTATGGATGAATCTTTAGTTTTATGTGGATTGAATTTAGGGTTTTGTATGACAGAATCTTGGGTTTTGCATGAAAGAATTTAGGGTTTCTTATGCATGTACTTATGGTTCTGCATGAACAATTTGAAAGGTTGCATGGAATGTATAAAGTCTGCATGGGAGTGAAATTTACGTATGGAAAGATAATTTGGGATGTGAGGAAGATAATGTAAGTGTTATTTGGGTGTTTGAACACTTTGGATGGAAAATAGTACATGGAGCATTATATTGGTACGTAGGAGACTGAGCTAGGGTTTGACGTGGCTAATTATGGGTTGTTGTGATTAACTAGGGCTTGGAGTGGTAAACTATGGTTGGTTGTGGATAACTAGGGTTTGGAGTGATTAACTATGGGTTGTGGCAGTAATATCCCCAGAATTCACGGGTTTTAATATAAATATTTATATTGTAATTTCTTTTAAAAAAATAGTAAATTTTGGGGTGTTACAGTATTCTTCAAGTATGTGGATCTAATGGTTTGAATGGAGTTTGGATGAGATGATAAAGGCTTGGTGATGGTGAGTTTAAAGAATAAAGTGTCAAAAGTGATGCAAATAAGATAATGGTGGTTCGAATTAGGGTAGAAAACTAATGATGGTGATTCATTGATGATGATGGTGATTCAATGGTGATGAATTAATGATGAATGTGATTCAAATATGATGAGATGATGATGATGAGGTTTCAAAAGTTAGGGTTTAGATGATGGTTAGAGTCGTGGCTTAGGGTTAGGGATAGGGTTTGGTTCGAAGAAGAGGAAATAAGGTGGTGTTTGGTTGGTATAGATGGTTAGGGTTTTGAATGAATGTTTTAGGGCTTCGGTTTTGTATACCGAGTTAGGGCTTCTCTAATGCACACAGACGAAGAGATTAAAACTTTCAAGCCAACCCGTTCACACAGATTCGATTTGCTTAAGCTTGAACTCACACAAAATTTAATCGATGTTGATCTTCAACCTCAATTATTCATTCAATTATTATAATGCATGCCATATGCTTGAAATTTATGAATAATTTAACCTCTCTACCACTAGCTAATGCATATTCCAAAATATTTCAAGTTAAAAGATATTATGCTACTTTTATGCTAACTTTATGCTACTTTATGCTAACTTTATTCTCCTAATTAATTAATTAATTAATTATCTAAATAACTTAATGGTGCTAAAAAATCCTGCTAAAATCCTCCTCATGCATGTGGTTACTCCCTCCTTTCATGCCATGCATTCCATGCACATGCACGTAGACATTTAATTGCTTGTTTGTTATGATTCAAGCAATGTAACCATCATTGGTTCCATAATTATGAAAGCCAATTCTTGGGTGTTTTCTCCTGCATCATTCTCCCCTTGTTGATTTGAATTTGCCCTCAAATTTGCATCTCCATAATAAGGGCTAATATCTCCAATGTTGAATGTCCTTGACACCCTGCCATATGAATTTGGCAAATCAAGCTCATAAGCACTTTCTCCAAACTTTTGAAGTACTTTGAAAGGACCATATACCATTAGCATGAGCTTAGGTTTCCTTATATTAGGAAATCTCTCCTTCCTCAAGTGTAACCATACCAAATCACTTAGTTGAAAAACATGTTGGCTTCTATGCTTTTTTGCTCGTCTTGTACACTTCATTTGCCTTCTCAATATTGTGCTTGACTTGTTGATGCAGTTTTTGAAAGAACTCAACTCTCTCTTGTGTATCATAACTCTTCACTTCACCCTTCTTCAATGGCACCATATCAATCGGCACATATGGATTAGTATCATATACTATCTCGAACCGACTAGAGCTTGTTGTAGTAGGACTTTGATTGTAAGAAAACTTCGCATTTGCTAACTTAATATTCCAATCCTTAGCACTCTTAATCACCATTCCCTTATCAAAGTACCCAAAGTTCTATTAGTAACTTCTGTTTGTCTATCCGTTTGAGGATGATATGATGTGCTAAATAGAAGCTTCCTTCCTAGCATATACTATAAAGTCTTCCAAAAGTAGCTTAGGGACTTCACATCTCTATCCAAAATAATACTTCTCGGGATTCCATGCAACCTCACGATCTCCTTGAAGTATAAATCCGCAACATGGATAGCATCATTTGTCTTGTGTCATAGAATAAAATGATCGTTTTTTTTAAATGGATCCACCATAACCATAAAAAAATCCTCGCCTCGTTGTGTCCTAGAAAATTCCAAGATAAAATCCATACTAATACCTTCCCATGGTTGAGCAGGAACAGGTAAAGGTACATATAACCCTTTGTGAAAGAAATTCTTGCTCCTTTGACACGTAGCAGACCTAGCAACCATGGATTGCACTCCTTTTTTCATTCTCGGTCAATAGAAATGTTCTTGCAGCAACTCCAAAGTCTTGTGAACTCCAAAGTATCTTGCAATTCCTCCTTCATGCACCTATTTGATTAGCAAGTATCGAACTGAAGTCTTTGGCACACATAATTTGTTGTGCTTGAATAAGAACCCATCTTGAATAATATAAGCTCTCGAGCTCCCTTTTTTCTTACACTCTTCAAAGATCATAGCAAAATCATCATCCATGGCATATTGACTCTTCAACATCTTGAACCCCAAAAGCTTTGCATCCATCATGGTATGTACCATGGTCCTCCTCAATAGTGCATCTGCCACGACATTTTCTTTGCCATCCACATGCCTTGTAGAAAACACAAATGTTTGCAAGAAGCTTATCTACTTAGCATGTATTGGACTAACCTTCTTCTGACCATGCAACTCATCTAACATGTCATCTAATCTCGGCATTTGAAATCTATACTTGATTGTGATGTTGTTGATAGCTCTCAAATTAATACACATCCTCCATGTACCATCCTTCTTAGGTACTAACAAAGCTAGAACACTGTATGGACTCATACTCTCCTGAATAAAACCTCGATCTAGCAACTCTTGCACTTGTTTCTGTAAATCCTCAGCCTCCTTTGGATTTCATCTATATGCTAGTTTGTTTGGTAATGGAACTCTTGGCATAAGATCAATAGCATGCTCAATACCTCTCAAAGGAGATAACCCACTAGGCAACTCTTTCGGAAACACATTGGCATACTCTTTCAACACTTGTTGCAATTTTGGATCCATATTAGCATTCTCCACTCATTGGACCTCTTTTACAACTAAGGCATAGCATATCTTCTCATCTTTGATGGCTTCATTCATCTCATACTCCTTAAGGATCAACATCTCCATTCCACTCTTTTCTTTTTTCTTCCTACACTCAACATCCTCCTTTTTTTCATTCCTCAAAACCGAATCCTCCCCATCTAGATTAGATTTGAGCCTAAACTTATTTTATCCTTCACACACCACATACTCATTCAGGACCCCGTCATGCATAACCTTCCTATCAAATTGCCATGACCTCCCCAAAAAAATATGACAAACATCCATAGGCATAATATCACATAAAATATCATCAAAATAATTTTCAATCTTAAAAGAGATAAAAGTTTGATTGCTTACACTTACGCCTTTATCTTTGTTGAGCCATTGGAGTGGATATGGTCTTAGATGACCCTAGGTCTCTAAACCGAGCTTGTTCATCATCTTTTCACTAGAAACATTAGTGCATGAGCCACTATCAATGATGAATTCACACACTTTATCACTAATTCTACATTTGGCCTTGAAAATATTCTCCCACTGAGTAAGTAAAGGTTGTGGTTATACTTGAAGCACCCTTTATAACATTTATCAATCCACTTGGCCTTCTTCCAAAGAATCCTCCGCAATATCACTCTCCTCTTCTAGATCTTCATCAAGGTCTTCATTCTCTTCACAAGCCTCCATATTTGCTATCTCTTTCAAAGTCAATGCCCTCTGGTTTGGACAATCCCGAGCAAAGTGGCCATATCCTCTATACTTGAAGCATTGCTTGTTCACCTTATCAACCAATTGATCTTTGCTCTTTTCTTCATGAGTGAACTTTCTAGCATGGTCTTGACTTACGACTTGAGAAATTGGTGGCTTTGACACACCCTTGAAAGTCAAACCATATGGAGCATTAGTTGAATTGCTTGGTGGCTTAGTCCTCTTCATCTGTTTCTTGAATTTGATGGCTAACTTGGCTAGGTCATCAAACACTTCATATGGGTACACCTCTAACTTCTCTCAAAGATTCATATTTAAACCCTCCATGAGTCATGCACACCTTTTTTCTTTTTTTTTTTCTTTAACATCGAATATTAGAGCTAGCCTTTCAACCTCCTAAATGTATTCTTCAACTCCATGTAACCCTTGCCTCAACGTAGTCATTTTTATAAAATTTTCTTGCTCATATTCCTGAGGCACAAACTTCTTCTTCAAATGTTTCCTTAATTTTTCCCATGACCTAATCTTTGATTTTCCTTCTCTCTCCCATCTCCTTTCTAAATTATTATATCACATTTTAGCAAACTTTTTAAACTTTAATATCGTTATCCGGCACTATTTCCCGTTATCAATTTTCTTATACTCAAAAATTGACTCAAATATTTGCAACCATTCAAGAAAAGATTCCAGGTTGATATTACCTTTGAATTCAGGAAAATCAAAGTGAATTCACTTTTCCACATCATCATAAGTTCCCCTCAAAGTGTCACGTGCCCTTATGTAATTTCCCACGCTATTTTTTTCTTCTTCCACCCGATTTTGTGCTCTTATCACATACCCTTCCTCTACATGTTCCCTTTGGTTTTGTGGTTATATGTGGGACTCATGGGCTTAGGAAGATTCTATTCTTCCCATCTACAATTTCACCTCCTTGATTTTTTCCATCAAGGTCTTGAGAAAATCTCTCAAGTCTTCTCTTTGGTTCTCCATTCCTTTTCCTATCAACCAATTATTACTCTCCCAAAGAAGCATCAATCATGCGGTTCTCTTTTATTTTTATTTTTTATGAATGCATGGAGATTCTTGAAGATAATACTCTTTCTTGATGAATCTTGAATAATCTTGAAAGAAAGATTGAATCTTGATTGCAATTCCACCAATCTAAGCTTTGATACCAAAATTGATGTGTGTGGGAGGGTTATGTGGACCTAATGGTTCGAATGGAATTTAGATGAGATGATACAGGACCGGTGATGGTGATTTTAAAGGCTAAAGTGTCAAAAGTGATTCAAATAAGATGATGAAGGTTTGAATTAAGGTAGAAAAATGATGATGGTTATTTGTTGATGGTGATGGTGATTCGATGGTGATGAATTAATGATGAATGTGATTCGAATATGATGAGATGATGATGATGAGGTTTCAAAATTTAGGGTTTGGATGATGGTTAGAGTTGTGGTTTAGGTTTAGGGTTATGGTTTGGTTCAATGAAGAAGAAATGAGGTAGTGTTTGGTTGGTATGGATGGTTAAGGTTTTGAATGTTTTAGGGCTTCGGTTTTGTATACCAATTTAGGGTTTGGTTTAACCACGAAATAGAGTAGGATTTTTATGGTAATTAGGGCAGGAAAATATGGATTAATATTAGTATAAAAAATATGGAGTAATCTCTAATTCATAGAAACGAAGAGATTAAAACGTTCAAGTTAAACAATTTACACATATTCAATTTGCTTGAGCTTGAACTCACATAGAATTCAATCAGTGTTGATCTTGAACTTCAATTCTTCATTCAATTATCATAATATATACCATATGCTTGACATTTATGAATAATTTAACCTTTCTACGACTAGCTAAAGCATATTTCAAAAGATTCCAAGCTAAAATATATTATATTACTTTTATGCAAAATTTATACTACTTTATGCTAACTTTATTCTCGTACTTCATTAATTAATTAATAAATTATCTAAATAACTTAATAGTGCTCAAAAATCCTACCAACATCCTCCTCATGCACGTTGTTACTCCCCTATTTCATGCGATGCACATGAACATAGACTTTTAATTGCTTAATTGCTACGTTTTAAGCTATGTAACCATCTGTTGGTCTTTAAATTTGTGGGAGACACTTTTCATATGAAGAATAATTAGTTCCATAATTATTAAAGTCAATTATTGGGTGTTTTCTCCTACATCATGGATTATAATTAATGCATGTTGAATTAATTACAAGTTTAGAGAAGAAATCACGATTTTAGAAAAAACAAGGTTGATTGCCTGAAAGTGAAGCATGATTTAGTATTTGAGCTTGTTAATATTGGTATGGTTCAATGTTATATATATATTTTAAATGTGGTAGGAGTTTAGAGTGTGGTTTGCATAAGAAATGTATTTTATGTATTGTTTGGGAGCAAAATGATCAACTGGTTAAGCCAAACTGATCAACTAGTCCTTAGAACAGTCGACTAGTTGGCCCAAACCGATCGACCAATTTTTTAATAGTTCTCTTGGTTGCTCTCTTCATAAATCCATTAACTGGTTTAGCAAAACTATGGGATGGTCTTAGAACAGTTGACTAGTTTTACCAAATCGATCATCTGGTTTGAAGGAACCCTGGGTTTGGCTAAGCCAAACTGATCAATTGTTTAGCCCAAAACAATCAAATAGTTTGGGTAGAGTGTGAGATTTTAATCTTTTGGAGTTGATATGTTTTGAGACTATGCATTATACTAATATATGATTATTTAGTGATGGAAATACACTTTTGGCATGGATTGAATAACTTATTAGATGGGTTAAATGGATCATAATTCATGGCACTCTCAATAAGTGCTTGGAAAGGTTATAGTGGAAAAATCCCAAATAAGTATGTTATAAATTCAAAAGGGTATTGTAATCTTAACTATTGGATTAAAATGGATTATTGAGATGCATTGATTAATATTGGTTAAGCACTAATGGTAATGCCTCCGCATATTTAGAGGGTAAAATGGTTAATATGGAATGAGTATATGGATGTGCTACTTGGATGCTGTATAGACCTTGTGTGATCATATAGCCTAGGAAAATAAGACATTGATCACTTAAAGAAGAAGATGATTGAGTTTTGTATGGTTTGGGTTACCTGCTCATCGATTAGCTAATTAGGGTTAGTTTGCATTTGGGTGTTTATTAGTACCTTTGGGCTTTTCTTTAGGGTGGGATCCTAGTAGATCCTGGTGTCGTATCTACTCTAGACACTGATGATGTACTATAGGATATCGATGCTAAAGGGCTGGTCACCTAAGTGGTCTTTGGCCTTGGCTGGACTTTATATCCATTAGTGGTTACATGGCTTTAGTTGAACTTTATGTCCTCTAGTTTAGATAGACATCCATGGTATGTGAAACTATAGGGTGGTGTACAGTCCATTGCTTGATAAGATAATAATAAGGATGTGGATGAAAAGGAAAATAAAAGGGAAAGAATAGGAAACAAAATAAATAGCTTAGAAATAAGCGACCTGATGAATTACATAAGCTGGAAATATACCTAATGGAAAATTATGTGAATAGATGGTAGAAGCCCCTAATAGTCATTTGAAAAACCCACTTAGTAAATTGTATGTTGCTATATATGATGTTTGTGTTACGTAGATAAGCATGATGAGTCCTGAATTTTTGGAGATATGTCTGGTATGAAGTTTTGATGACCATGATAGAACATGTATATATAATTATATGGCATAGGCATGATATATGTTAGTATGGTCTCCACATTATGATAGGACTTTGTATACTTGTAACTCCAGTTAAGGAGTTAACTTGGCTTACTTGGTATGAAGAGTACTAATGTGCTTGTTTATTCAGTCACCTACTCGTTACAATGAGTAGAGAACCATGTGCAAGATTTTAAAGATGGTTGATATTGGGCCTACCTTATTTTGGGCTTGGGGCTTGAGAGTATGGACATTCGAAGAATTTTATTCGGTCCCTAATGGACCAAGGTGTGAGACCACACCCTACTTTGTTTTCTACTAATCTAGCTTTGTATTTCATTTTAACTTACTTTCATGTATTTGAATATTTCAAGATAGTCAATGTACTGTTTTATAAATGTTTTCTCTATATATTGTGTTTTTTTTACACACTCCACCTTTGCTTTATTTGGTTTAGTTTCTTATCCTTTTATCTAACATGTGACTGGTGGCTAACAACTATCCTATATTAGGTGCAGCTGTAACACCTCATTTTTTTCTAGGTGTGTTTAGTATCTTCCCACTTCCATAATGATTTAAAATAAAATAATAATAATAATAATAATAATAAATGAGGGTGTTACAGTAATCAAATATTGTAGATAGGAATCATTAGAGGAGAGATAAGAGAGAAAATGTGAGAAGTTGTATTAATGATTTGATTTCCCTAAAATAAGTATAAGACTTAATATTTATAAAGATAAAATAAGGAAAGAGGAGAAGGGGGAGGGGGAGGGGGAGGGGAATGTTATGTCGTCGAGGATAAGGAACTATCATTGCTCTACATAGTAAAATGACCTAGTGTGGGTCTGAAAGAGTGACATGAAGGGATGAGCGTGTTCAGAAGCTTTGTGGGATAACCTTCATTTTTAGGGTTTTTGCTCTTAAGTATTGTAATATTAGTATAAAAATACCCATATTGATATCATTATAATCTCATTATCTACAACTTATTATTAGTTCATACAAAGGTCCCTCCAATTTTAAATTATACTATTTACTTTTGATACCAAGTGTCATTTATTAATTAATCTTGTTAACTTCACCCATATTCTAAATTATCGTAATAACTCAATTCATTCCATTAAATTTTAAAAAAAACTATTATATATTGCTTTAAACACATTCATATATAAATAATTTGTCTACAAAACACCTTATAATATTATTACTTCAGATATATATATACATATTACTATTTCATATCAAATTGGGATCATATATATTAACTTATCCAAATGGTAACTAAGTTTGTCGTACAAAAAAAAACTGAATTCCAAAAATATATTTTGGTATCAAAAAATTTCAATGAAGGAATATTTGGTTGCAAGAAAAATCTTATCCAAATTTTAGTTAGATTATTCAAAACCAATATAATGTTTGATTTAATGTATTATACTATATTTAAAATATATTATACAATATTTTTAAAATATTATACTATATTCAAATGTATAAAAACATATTTCAATATAATAATATGTATTGTAGCAAACTATACTGTACTTTCGGGATATTATGTAATATATTCTATTGTATTATAATATTACTTTTTCTGAATATAAACCTCTAATTATAAATATAAGTATAATTGGATATACTGGGTATCTAATTTTTTAATTATTTTAAAAAACTAATATAATTTTTTTAAAAAAATTGAGCAAACATTTGATTAGGTAAATGCGGTTATCAAGTTTAATCACCCCTACATTATGTTGATATTCGGTGTACACAAATATCTTAAATATGTTATTAACAGCGTAATAACCTGCATCATGCACATACAAATAGGATTTTGATGGTCAACTTGTTGGCATGATTCATCTTTATTTTCCTAGTTCAATCATATTTAGAAGTACACTTCATAATAGTTACAATATTATTTTCAAGAAATATGACAAGCCAATGATGGGCTAGAGAATAATAGTATGCACGTAAAGGTCTATGTTCGAAAAAAATTCCACCTTGGTTTCTTAATACATCCTAGGATCTCGAAGGCTGCAGAGTACTGCACAGGATCAACCACCAATGTAGTAGAGTTGATCGAGTATTAGTACTACAGAATTCAATAATGCTAAGATAAGAAATAGAGATAGGCACAGGATAAGGGTGTTGTATATATTTTGACATATGATGACAACATCAGCTATACACATATATAATACTCGAATCCCCCCTGCTCAGACAAAGACAGGGTTAGTTATAGCTTAACAACCCATAATAGAAATATTCTCAACAAACTAACAAAAAAATACATAAAATAAACAACTAAATGCCACTTGATAATACAAATTGAGAAAAAAGGAAATGAAGTGGAAATGGCAAAATGAATGGGATAGTAGAGTGGGTCGGTATTAGAACTCTCCTACCTAGATCCTTTGTCCTCAAAGGAACTAATTATGACTAAAATGTAGGATAGCACTTGAGGAGATCGTGTAGATATTCTCATGTGGCCTCTGTAGTTGGTGAATTCTACCATTTAACTAAGACTTTTGTAGTAGTTGCAGCTCCTCTTCGAACCATTTTCCTGTTGAGGATAGCTTTTGGGATACATTCCAGCATTAGATCTCCTCTGAGAAGGGGCTCTGCTAGGATATTATTGAGGTTATGGCATGGATTGGGCTGTGATACATGAAATGTATCATGAACATGTGACCCAAGAAACAGTTTCAACTTGTAAGCCACTGCCCCAATCTTGTTTATGACTTGATAAGGTCCATAATATCTAGGATTGATCTTGCAATTAGACCTATGAGCAACTCTCTCCTACCTGTATGGATTGAGTTTTAGAAAAACAAAATCACCAATCTAGAAAGTCCTCTCATTTCTCCTCGTGTCGGCAATTTGAACCATTATGTTCTATGCCCTCAATAGCTGCAACTTGAGTATTTTCATCACAAATTCGCATTGTTGTAAGGTCCCATTAACTCTTGCATTGAGTGATTCTCCTGGTAAGTATGGCAAATGCAAAGGTGGTGGATGGACATATAGAAATTCACAAGGAGTGGATTGCATAGAAGAGTGGTAAGAAGTATTGTACTACCATTTAGCCAATGGTAGCCATTTGCTCCAGATTGGTGGAAAGATGTGACACATGCAACGAAGGTAGGTCTCCAAACATTAGTTGACAACCTCTGTCTATCCATTCATCTGGAGATGATAAGCTATCAATTGCACTAGTTCAACTCCTTAGAGCTTAAAGAAATGAGTCCACACCTCACTAATAGGGATGTAAACGGGGCGGGTTCGGGTCGGGTATACCATAACCGTATCCGTACCCGATAAGAAAATTCGTACCCGAATCCGTACCCGTACCCGAACGGATATCCGTTGACATATCCGTATCCGTATCCGTCGGATATCCATTACCCGACGGATTATCCGTTTACCCGTTAATGGATATTGTCCAACGGATAAATCCATTACCCGACGGATAAACCCATTTATAGTTAAGCCAAATGACAATTTTAACCTTAATTTATACTATATTTATTTTAAAATTAAGGGTAAAATGGTAATTATATATCGGGTAAATGGGTACGGATATGGATACGGGTATGGTTACGGGTACGGGTATGGATATCCCATATCCGTATCCGTACCCGAACCCGACGGATATTTTTTTCTATCCTCCATATCCGTATCCATATCCGTTTATCCATATCCGTTTAAGTATCCGCCGGATAAAATCCGTCGGGTTTCGGGTAATACCCGCCCCGTTTACATCCCTACTCACTAAGAAACACATGGTCTCTGTTTAAGATTATGGAATTAGGAAGTTCATGTAGCTTGAAGATATTATCGAGGTATAATAGAGCCACATTTAATATTGTATAAGGGTTCTTAAAGGTGATGAAATGAGCTGATTTGCTCAACTGATTGATAACAACAAAAATAACCTCCTTATGGAAGGAAGGGGGTAAGCCTTCTATGGAAATCCATTAAAATGGAATACCACACCCTCTTTGGTATTAGAAGGGGTTATATGAGTCCTAGAGAGGCATAGTTGTCATCTTTGCAAGCTTGACATATATGGAAATTCCACATATAATTATGCACATCCCTATTTAACTCTTTCCAATAAAATAGGGCCTTGACCCTCTATGTAGTAGCATCTCAACCCGAATGTCAGCCTATAGGCGAATCATGGAGCCAATGCAGAATTCGAGCCTTTCGGGGTGGAGAATCACCTACCACCAATTTTTCTTTTCTTCAAAGTTAGCCATGAACCCATGTGCAATGAGGCTGAGATTTGGCCTTGCTAATGATATATTGTATTAGAGCTTGCAACCTCTGGTCACTGGACCAAGACTCCTGCAACATTTTCCATATGTCTTGTGCCTCCTCTTCCATCAACATAGCCAACATTTCTAAATTAGTTGATTTGGAAAGAGCATATGCAACCTTGTTTTCTTGCCCCTTCTTATATTGAATCTCAAAATCAATTCCCATAAGCTTGTCTAGTATCCTTTGTTGTGCGGGTGTAGTGATATTCTATTATAACAAATATCTAATGCTCTTTAGTCGATCTTAATGATGAAATGTTTATTCATCAAATAAGGCCTTTATTGTTTAACAACATACATGACTGCCAGTAACTACCTTTAATACACTGACTTAGCCTTGCTGATAAATGCTATAGGGTGCTAGTCTTCTATAAGAACTGCACCAATACCCCTTAGGGAATATCTGTTTCAACCACAAATAGCTTATTAAAGTCAAGTAAGGCCAGTATAGGTGCTGAACTTAAGGCTTTCTTGAGTTGGTTGAAAGCCAGTTGGGCTTCAGGCCCCCAACTAATTTGATTTTTCTTCAATAAATTTATTAATTGTTTTGCAATGGCACCATAATCCCTTATAAACTACTTATAATATCCTGCCAGCCCTAAGAATCCCCTTAGTTGTTTGATAGTTCTTGGCTCGAGCTAATTGGATATACCTGTTACTTTGGATGGGTTAGTAGCCACTCCCACTACTGATACAATGTTGCCCAAGTATTCCACTTGCAAGGCAGGAAAGGAGCACTTGCTTTTCTTTAAATATAAAACATTGGCTTGTAGCAGCTAGAAGACTAAACTTAAGTGCCAAAGATGAGAGTCCAAATCAGGACTATATATCAAGATATCATTGGGAAAAAAAGCACAAATCACCTCAAGTATGGCTTGAACACTTGATTCATCAATGATTGAAATGTTATAGGGGCATTTGTGAGGCCAAAGGGTATCACCAGAAATTCATAATGCCCCTCATCAATCTTAAATGCAGCCTTGTACACATCTTCCTTGCTCATTCTTACTTCATTATAGCTAGATCTCAAATCTAATTTAGAAAAGAATGCACCATCCCCTAGTTCATCCAATAGATCATCCAATAATGGTATGGGTAACTTATCTTTGATGGTTTGGCTGTTTAAATCTCTATAATGTACACATAGCCTCCAGTTTCCATCTTTCTTTCCCAACGACACTATAGGGGAAGCATAAGGGTTGACACCATGTTGTATGATACCCTCATCTATCATTTCCCCTCGCCATCTTCTCAATAATATTTTTCTACAACGTAGGGTATCTATAGGGTCTTTGGGAGACATGAATGGCATCAACAACCAAGGGTATTTTGTGGTCAAACCTTCCCCTACTAGGTAGTAATGCAGGAGGTTCCTCAAAGAGGACATCATACTCATCAAGTAACCCTTTAAGAGAGTCAATTAGCTGAGGATCACTTACCATAGAAAGCAGTGTAGGGAATACCTCTATCTTCGATTCCGTTATCTTACAAATCTGAATTATTGATAGCTACCCCCTTGTTGCAATGCTTTTGACAAACCCTTGCTCTCCATTATCTTCCATTTAGAAGTTTTAGATCCCCTAAGTGCATGTTTATTCCCATTAAATTTAAACTCCATTCGAAGCTACTTGAAGTCCTATAGAATTGGTCCTAGTGTAGTCAACCATTGAATTCTCAATACTACGTCACAAAATCCAAATGGTAACACCATGCAATCAACTGTAAAAAAGAGTATTATGCATGTGCCATGAAATATTCTTACAAATAGCTGATACTGGCAGCTTATTACTATCTACCACTGAAATTGTCATAGGTTTTATAGGTTCCATTCTTCCTCCCAAGAACTTAATCATATGTGCATCTACATAGTTGTGTGTACTACTACTATCAATCAAAATCTACAAGGGCTTCTTTCTATGGTGACCAGTTACCCTCATAGTCTGGAAATGAGGGGACCTATTTATGGTACTCACCAATATGTGAGGGCCCTAGGTATCATCAACCTCTTCATTTTCTCTAATCTCCCCCTAGCTCTTCCTCTATCTTGATTGCATATAACTATGCTCTTTTATGTTTGAGCTGATGGCCTAGAGTAAACAATTCATCACAAAAGAAACACAGACCCTTAGCTCTTCTTTCATCCAGCTCGGCTTGGGCATATCACTTATAGGGTCTATCAAGAGGATTATTAGTAAAGTTACTAGTGAGGACGAGGGGAAGCTTCTTAGGTAATTCCAAAAGTGGAGGGAGGTTATGGGATTGAGACTATGATTGAAAGGCTAGTTTGGAGGTGT
Source organism: Tamarix chinensis (assembly GCA_030549775.1). Lineage (NCBI taxonomy): Eukaryota > Viridiplantae > Streptophyta > Magnoliopsida > Caryophyllales > Tamaricaceae > Tamarix > Tamarix chinensis. The sequence continues at coordinate 9,129,640 of CM060172.1, forward strand.
ATGTGGCTTGTTTAGATTGAAGGAACCTCCCCCACTTGTGTTGTTGGAAAGACTAAACCAATTTGGCTAGATGTGTAGCAAATTGGATATCCATGTCCAACCAAGTGGCGAAGCAAATTGGAAAGACTAAACCAACTCATCTAACAAGGCTACTCAAATAACAATGGCCTCAAACTGATCAACATACTCATCTATACTTGCAGTCTATCATAATGACATTAACTCAGGCATAGGATATTTATAAAAAGGGCCAAACCTTTCAGCAACCACAGTAGCATACTCCTCTCATGACATAATTTCTCTATTAACCCAGCCTCTCATCATGGCGTAAGGGCTATCCCTTCCATATGTATTGCTAATTTGCTACCAATTTTACCTTAGCATCATTCATTGTATTATCAAGGGAAAAGAAATACTCACATCTATACAATCATTCCTTTACATTGTCACCGTTGAACTTTAGGAAATTAACTCGAGTCAATCGATTCATGAAGGAAACTGGTATTACCTCTTCGATGATACCCTATGTTTTCCCCGTCAATAGGCTCATTTACTCCCACTATTTCGACAGGTCTATTATTTGTAGCTAGAATCATGTCTTGTAAAGTAGCTATAGAATTATCCATGCGAGGGTTTGATTCATCCAGACATCAATTCATGGATTTCCCTAGCTCCCAAATTTGGACTTATTGTCATGTATTGTCTACTATCCTTGCTAGCTTTGATACCAATGATACAACCTAGGATCTCAAAGGTTGTAGATTATTGCATAGGATTAGCTACCAATGTAAAAGAGCCGGTCAAGTATTAGTAACAAAGAATTCAGTAATGCTGAGATAAGAAACATTAGATAGGTGTAGGAGAAGGGTGTTGTATATATTTCGACGTCCACCAGAGCATTTGATTTTCAACTAAAGCTAAATAGATACAATGACCATATATACCACTATGAAAAATATTCTAAGACATCCGAGTTTACTCTAGGAAATTTTCAAACAATCTATTGGCATAGAAAAATCTACCCGAGTAGTGCACAAGACTAGTTGTAGGGAAGTAGAGATAACTAGTTTATGCAATCAAAATAAAATAACAAGAAGTATACACTAAACTAGTATATATACTAAAATATTGTCGAAGATTTATTGGTGAATGTTGATGCAAAACTATAGAATTTAGTTCCAGGAAATGAGAAACAGGAGACTACCTGAGAAAGCATTCCAATTTGCAATGACTCAATCAACCGGTTGAGTTTCAGTGTCGCACTCAAAGCAAAAGCACGAAACCTGCCCTCCATTGCAATGTCTTACCAACAAAGCCAGATAAGACAACCGTGATGCCACAAATATAATTCAAACCACATCTCCTCAAGACCTGGGGTCTATTTGGAAAAATAACGTAATGAAATGAAATGATATCAGTTAACACTTCTTTGTATGTACCTTAGTTTTTATTATTATTTGAGAACATAGTAATTTTTGATAATGCGTATGAAAAACTACTTTTCTACGTACTATGCCACATCAGTTAAAATAAAGTAATAATGTGCTAACGACTTTCGATAGCCAAACGGGGGCTGATGTCAAGTAATGTCTGCCTAAATGGTTTACAACACACTACAGAAAAGAAGGGGGGGGGGATTTAAAGGAAAAAAATAATAATAACCATGCCCAACAATGACAAAGACAAACTGTTCTGCAGCCAGCAGCATTTGTTGTAGCACACTCCAACATCACATTTATGCTTGAAACGTAACTTAAGAACAAAACCACAAATGGACCCAATAAAATCCACAGCTTTGATTCAGATATTTTTTCCAGAAGGAAAAGAACATGTTCAAGCTTGCCTGTAGTACATTACCATGTCGAATTGAGTAAAGAACCCTGCCCATAACAGCTAATTCATACAGAAATACAAGTAATTAAGTACCTTTCAATGCTACAATCTCCTCCCATATGTCAAAATTGCTTTCTTTTATTCCTAAAGAACTTATCTCTTTTTATATAGATGTAGCATACACCCAGGAAAGTCAAGGCAGACATAATCACTGAGGCCCATGGAAATGGTGGATCCTGGAAACATACCAGTGAGGCCTCCAAGTCCTGCGATGCATGATAAGCAATAGCGTGCATGGCATACAAGTCATGATCTGATGACCGCAAGAAATAAGAAGCTAACTCAAAATCCAAGTGTGACAAAGAAGAAATAACTTTATCTATCTTGTACTTGAACAGAAACCATCTTTGTTTGAACTCAGCATGCTTATGGCCTTTCAAAAGCTTCTGATCCCCACCATGTGCACTTACAGATCCTAGGACATCAATGGCACTAGTAATGGTGTAATTCAACCATGTCAACAGAACATTTCTGCGAGCTGCATCCTTCTGCACAAATGATAAAGATGTAATCTCCGAGAATGGCCCAAACGGAGTCTGTCCAACACTCCATGTGTAATCAACCAAAGTATTGTTATGCCTTGGGCTCCAGATTAGATGGGTTGGTGATACTCCCCACATGCTTTGCAGTATTGAACCAATAAGGGGCCGATCTAGCTCCCGTGTTTGAGTAAACACATGACGCCCATTACAACTGTAATCACTCACAGTTTGGGTGTTTTTGGTCCTAATGGCAATAACCATATCTTTAAATGCCACTGACTGGTGATATCTGTCCAACAACAACAACATATGATAATCCAAATCAAAAATGTATACAGGAATGACCCTTGCAAAATCGTCCTCCTCAGAGATACCGGCAATCCTCTTGAACTCATCAGCAGAGTCCAACAATATCTGATGCAACCTTTTTGAGTCCAGATAATCACTTACAATCAAGGTGTAGTTGTCAAACAAAAACCTAGATGTATATGAATTAGTTGATCTAGAAATGGCAAATGAACAAAGAGCACAATCCGAGTACTTGATTTCGTAATTCCTAAAACTCAGTGACTGACCACTCAACAGCAACCCACCAGCGTGAACCTCATCCATGAAAGTTTTCTCAATCATCTTCCGATCTAAACCATAACTATCCCTATTTGACTGATAAACGTGAATGAACTGCACAATAAGTGAATTTTCGAAAGGAACAGGAATCCTCAAAGAAGGCGCCATCAGTACCTGATACGCGCTATAAACTAGGGATGCCAAGTCCGCCAGAACCGCTTTCTCTGATTTAGGGCGGCCATGGAGCGCCGCCAAGGGATGAAACTCACCGCGGGGCAGGACACCATCACCAGATAAAGCCGGCCCATAATCAATGGGACCAGCAGCCAAATCAATCCACAGATAGCGATCCTTCCCAGTCCAAATTGTACCTAAACACTTGGTGAACGCCGGGGAAGACTCACCGCCTCCGGCACCATAACTATAAGCATAGGGTTTTGACGGTTGACCTAAGTTGAGAAGATAGATATAAAACCCATGAAGGGCCTTTTCTTTCGAAAAATCTTCGCTAATAATTTGATCGACAACGGAGTAATCAATGGAGAGAAGAGGGGATCGAAGGGACGAGGGTGTGGCGTCAAGCGAGGAGCGAATAGCTGAAGAAAGCGGAGAGGAGAGAGAATGATCAAGCGATACATCAAGATGAAAAGAGTGAGACACTTGCAAGTGATTGCTGCCGGATTCGAAAGGGGAGATAACATGGAAGCGGTCAGATGTGATGGAAGCAGAAAGGAAAGAAGAGATGTGATGGGGGGAGTCACTGGAAAAAGATGAGCCAACAAGCTTGACGTGGATTGAGATGGGGACGTCGAGGGAGAGAAGGGAGGAGATCAAAGCGGAGACTGGATGGTGTGTGGCGGAAGAGGAGCGAACGACGGCACTCTTCAAAGAGGAAGGGAGAGTGTTGAGAGTGTCGTTAGTCGCTTGTGGATCTATGCGGGATTGTTGAGACAGGTAAGCATCGAGACCGGGGATTTGCCCGGAAATGGATGGTTTCGGTAGGATTACCAACAGTTGGATTAGGAGCAAAAGCATTCGGATACGTCCATGGGAGGCGGACATGGTGATTCGAATATAGGAATTAAGGCGGCAGTGGTGGTGGTCGTGGGAAGTAGCTGTTGGACTGATGAGGATTTCAATCCGAGGCCTGTCTACGGTCTAACACCGTGCAGCACTTTTACCATTATCCCTCGCCCTTCGAACTGGGTTTCGAGATATTCATTTTTCATCCGCAAGCGACGATGCGGTAACGGTCATTTCGAGTTTCTTTTGTCAAGTTCCGCTCTGAATTGGGTTCGTTTGTTTTTGGGTAAAGGAGCTTTTTCAAGTTAATTTTGTTTTTGGTTTATTTATTTATTTTAATTAGGTTAATAATATATCTATTTATATCAATTAAGTTAATTTTTAGATTTAATATCTCTATTTCACGTTTTTGTTACCATAACTAACTTTGTCTACGATCTAATATATTAAAAATAAAGTATTAAATCTATATTTAAGTAAAATCTTATCTAATTATGTAAATATAATACCCTAACCTAAAATTATTTAAAATTTATTTTCAATTATATCAATATAAAAGAAATTAGTTTTAGTTTAATAAAGGTTTAAATTTTGGGTAAAGATGTAAATTTCAGATATACCGATTGACTAATTTTCCAAACTAATTGATTGATATGACTAAGGACTTGCGTTTTTATATCTATGATAATTAATCGATTTGTTGTCCAAGCTGATAGACTGGTTATGTTGTGATTTTATATCCTTTTTAACTTTGGCTTCAATTCTCTTCCCAATGATTATGAAAACTTTTAATTAAAGTATATTTGTATTAATAAACATATCTTTGTAGGTTTAGATTATTATTATATTAATTAGATCATCTATATATATATATATATATTTAAATTAATTTTGCACTTACTCTCCATTTCCCTCCATTTTCAATCTCTTCTAGTAACCTTAGTTGCATACGGGCCTTCCCACACCTCCCCCGGACTTACTTACCTCTGCCACCACCTGGTTTCACTTCACCTCCCTTATCTTTATCATTCACCATCTTACACTTGGGTTATATGTACTCAACCAAAATTAACTATGCCTCTTTCCTCCCCTTTGATATGTCGACCCTCAGCCTCTTTAGGCTTCAATTTATGATTCATTCAACCTTAAACTTCAACATTTGTTATCCTTTTTCCCTTTTCTCTTGGTTATTTTCCTATGTATTAAGCATTGCCTCATTTTCCTTCTTTATCCCCTTCTATTGGAAAAATATAGGTTTGCCTCTTAAATTCCCTCCTTTGATAAGTTATTTTGTCTTCTCTCTTCTTCTAATATAACAACCCCAAATTTTGAGTAGAAAAAATTATTTTAAAGAAAATGTGGAAGTGTACAAACATAAAACCAAAAAATGTTACTACCACATCATTCATAAGAGATATTTGATCATTACCTAATATATGTTTAATTCAAAGAAAAATAGAACAAAAATAATATGATCTATCAATATGGCAGTGATGATAATGAGGGAGTGAATAATATAGATAAGGATATTTATAATATTCAAATGCAAAAACCAAATCCAAGAATTTAAATGACCTAAAAAAGAAAAAAATATTATACTCTAGTAGGTAAAACTAATCTACACAAGTTAGTATAACTCTTAACTAAACAGAAATGTAAAGCTTGATGTAACACCCCCAAAATTCACTACTGAAAAATTTCGTTTTATTAAAAGATAATAGCGGAAGCAGATAAACAAAACGTGAACTTTGGGAGTATTACCGCCACACTTAGTACCAGACCGGTTCACTCATACCGTTCCAGTACCAAGTGCTAAGGCTAAGAAAATGAAATACAATTCGAAAGACATTCAACATGCATAAATCAGAGTAAATTGCAAGCTTCAACATATTTAAATCAGAGTAGCGCATCAAATCGTTTTCAGGAATAAAATCTACCAATGGTGGTTACTTTAACAACATTAACATTTAAAACCGAGAAATTAAATGAGAAAGAGAAAAAGCCATGATACCGGAAAATTCCTTACTCTCCTTCCCGTAACTCACTTGAGTAGCACCTGAAAATACCTACAAGGGCACTGCCCATTGAATAGGCAGGGCCCCCATAAAGGGAATCCCTTCAGTACTACGGTACTGAGTAACCCTTTAATACCACACTTAAAGACAGGCCCGCATACGACACATAATGCAAGCCACACACATATAAATAATGAGAGATGCATACATAACAATGACAACATAATACTTTATAAGTCACGATCGATACTTTGGGCCTTAAGCCATTATTCTGTCATTAATCCATCAATATCATATTTTATATCCATGTGAGTACGAGAACCCCACTATTATAGCCGGTGGACCAAAAGTCAACACACAGGGCAAAACGCACCTGACCACTATTATTGCCGGTGGACCGGAAGATAAACACACAGGGCAGAACGCACCTGACCACTATTATTTGCCGGTGGACCGGTCTGGCCCCGACTCACATGGTGTTCCACTATAGGTGATTAGTACTTTTCCATAATCTTATTCACATACATAACTGATTTTATTGAGCTCGGGACCCCCACTATTATTGCCGGTGGACTGGAATACATATAAAATCATCATCCAGGACACAACGCTCCTGGCCACTATTATAACCGGTGGACCGGTACTCATAATCACATACCAGGGCAACCCGCTCCTGGACCACTATTATATCCGGTGGACCAGTACTCAATATCTCATACCAGGGCAACACACTCCTGGACCACTATTATAACCGGTGGACCGGTACGCAATATCATAAATCACTAGGCCCGACTCATTAATATTCCACTTTCAATTATAGTATCTTTCCTTTCTTTAATCAGCACATCAATCATATTTATTTGCCTTGAATGGGAGACCGATAACCCGGGACACAAAGGTACACCGGTCGTACCGGTGCATATCAACTACTCAGTACCCTTTAACCATGAACCCAAGGACGCAAAGGTACCCTGGTCGTACTGGTGCATAAAGCTAACTCAGTACCCTACCGACAAGGACACCTAATCCATAAGTATGCATACCCCCTAACTAGGTCCGTAGAGCTAGGAAGAGTAAGATATAGGGCCTGGCTGGGGCACAAAGGCACACCAGCAAATACCAGAATAATCGTGGACTAAACCACGTCCTTAGGGTAGCGACCCCTAAGGAGTCACCATTCCCGATCTCCAGGTCTTTCACTTTAAGTAATAGTGTCTTAATTAAGGTGATCAAGAAAAGCACGATAATCCGATACTTATTCACTTTCAATCGTTCTGATATCATTAATCGTTTCTTATTCAGATGATTATCCAGAATATCACAGAGAAACCATTAAGGCCATCCTAATCATTAGATACTCTTACTTGGCTAATCAACATTATTTAATCATATTAATGTTCCACAATCTCAAAGGCATGTCAGGTACAAACCACTCATTTTCCCTTTACTTATGTAATTGTTAAGTGTCCATTCCTTACTTGATAAATTACCACATTACTCTTAAGGTTGCATAATTACTAAATTACCCTTTGTCCAATTTAGATTACCAAATTGTCTCCTACACTTTTTAGACCACCATTCACCCCTCATAATTACTACACTTATCATATTTCCCTTTTGGTTGGTTATATTACCAAATCGCCCTTCTCCTTGTTATAATTACTAAACTGCCCTTGAGTTGGATAAATTACTAAATTATCTTCCTTCATTATCATGATTACTATTTTACCCCTTTAGTTGGTTAAACAATTATCATTTTACCCTTTTATCGACTAAATTACCAAATTGCCCTTTTAGTTGAACAAATTACCAAATTGCCCTTCTCCTTTATCATAATTACCATTTTACCCTTCTCAATTATTTTAATTGCCATTTACCCTTTTTAATTATCACAAATCCCAAATTACTCTTCTTCATAATTACCAATATTAATTTACCCTTTTTCATAATCAAATTTACTATATTACCCTTCTCCATTATTAAAATTACCATAATGCCCTTTATATGGTTAATTTACCAAATTACCCTTCTATAGTATCATACTTATCCAATTGCCCTTCTACAATCATAATTTAATTGCTAAATTATCTTTTGTCGTTATCATAATTACCCCGTTACCCCTTACTCCCAAGTTTACCATAATATCCTTTCATTTACAAAATTACCATTTTACCCCTTACATCCAATTTTACCATAATATCCTTTTATTTATGAAAAATTACCACCGTACATCTTTTACTTTACAAATTACTATTTTACCCTTTCACATCCAAGATTACCATCTTTATCTTTCCTTAAATAATTACCATTTTGCCCTTCTTTTCCAATTTACCATATTACCCCTTTACTTATAAATTACCACTTCACCATTCACTTATAAAATTTACCATATTACCCTTTACTTATGAAATTACGATTTTGTCCCTCTACCTCCAAATTACCATAATGCCCTCCTTCATCCAAAATTACCATTTTACCCTTCTTTCCCACAACTTACAATTTTATCCTTTACTTGTAAATTATCATTTGGCCATTTAATTATAAAATTACCATATTATTCTTTTATCTCAAATATTACCAAAATACCCTTTTCCACTTATAAAATTTCCACTCAACCTCTTTATTCACCATTTTTATGAATTTTCTAACACTACATAAAATAATGATATTAATACTTCATTTTTATTATCTAAGTCCACCAACTTGTCATTTTTCAACATAATACTCATTAGCAACTACACACATTGATTTATATACCTCATAAGCATGATTACTAAAATACCCTTAAACAATAACATCATTCATGCATTAACAACATGGTACATCATAAACAAGTATTTAACATTTCTATCCATATTCCAACTCCTTCTTTATTTAACATACCTACATATGGCATAAAAGTTATCATGCTATTTCTTTTTAACAAACAATATAAGAAACCATAAACATATCATGCTAAGCATACAAAACATGCATAAAATCATACTAAACCCTAAATGTGATAGCATGTGTTTTTCCACATATTTAAGGGAGGATTAATGGTTACCTTAATCCCGCAAAATATCAAATCTTACCAAGCATATTTAGCAACTCAACACCTAAAAATAATGTCCATCATACTTATGTTAGAAATAAGAACCAAAGCATAAAACTTTATAAATTTTAATTAATAAAACACTTAACATAAAATACCATTTTACCTTAAAATTTACCCAAGAAATTTTCAAAATAAATGGAAGAGCTCACGCTGCATGAGCAGCGTGAGTTTCATGCAGAAAAGAGAGGGGCAAAGGCTGGAAGAGGGGTGAAGGAAGCAAGATTCATCATTTTTGGGTTAGGGTCTTTAGGCTAGAAAAGAGGGTGGTTAGGGGAGGTTCTAAGGCAGGGGAATGGTGCAGAAGTGTAGAGGGGGTGTAGGTGAAGGCTAAGGGTGGTTTCGAGGCGGCTCAAGGCGGTGGAGACGGCGGCGGAGAGGCGGCGAAGGTCGGCTACCGAGAAGGGTCGAGGGAAAAGGCTGTGAAGGAAGGAAAAGGAGAGGGAAAAATGGAGGGGTTCAGGGGCTCTTTTTGGCTAACTAATGGGTGGCGATTGTAGAGGAGGTTGCAGGGTGTCGAACGGCGGGTTAGGTGGCGGCAGAGATGGCCGGACGGCGGCGGAAATGGTGGTTGCAGGTGGCTCGGTGGTAAGGGGAAAAACAGGGAAGAAAAAGGAAGAGGAGGAGAAAGGGGGAAGTGCGGGGCTCGAAGGGGCTGTGTGGGGGTGTAGGGTGGTAGTAGGCAGTGGCAAAAGGCGGCGCAGGGTTGGGCTTGGTGGTTCGAGCGGCGGCGGGTGGCGGTGAGAAGAAAAAAAATAGAAAAGGGTGGGGAAGAAGGGAGGAGAGAAGGGAGAGCTCGGGGGAGGGATATTAGGCTCGAAAAATGTGGGAATGAAGGGCTTGGGAGCTGAAGAAAAGAAGAGGGAGAAGAGAGGGGGCAGGGCTGGCCGGCGGTGCTGCAGTGGTGGCAGGGCTGTCGGTTGGCAGGGAGAAAGGAGGGGAAGAAGAAGGAAAGAAATAGGGCGTGCAGGCTGGGGATGCAGGGCTAGTTGGGTTCGAATGAGGAAAGAAAACGACGGGGGAGAGAGGAAGAGAGAGGGCAGGGAGGTAGGTGGTGGTCGGGTTGCAGGCGGTGGTCGGGCGTGCGTAGGGATCGGGCATGGTGGCAACGAAAAAGGAAGAAGAAGAAGAAGAAGCCGGCCGGTCGAAGGGAAAGGAAATGAGGATGAACCAGCCGGTCAAGGAAATTTAAAAACGAAGGAAGGCTGCCGGGCTGTGCTGGGCGGGCGTGCGAGGGGCAAGGGAGAAGATCGGGCCTGTGGCCCAGTGCGCAAGGAGGGGGTAGCAGGCCGAGGGGTCTGGCGGCCCAAGTCCAGGAAGGAGGAAAAAGAAAAAAAGAGAAGGAAAGGAAAAAAGGGGAAAAGGGTAAAATAGGGAAAATAATTTAAATTAATTTTATAAATCATAAAATGTAATATTCTTGATAATTTATTTAATTTAATAATTTAATTTATTATTATCTAATATTTTAGTTTAAAAAGGATAAAGTTGGTAAAATATTAGTTTGGAAAATTATTTAAATAAAACAATATGATAAATAGCAAAATATTTATTTTTAATTTATTAAATACTTTTATCCAAATTTACATACTCTAAAATCTATAAAATAATTAAAATAAATAATTTTACAGGCTAATTTTATTTCAAATAAAGTTATTTATTAAAATATAGGTTTTCGAAATTTTGGGGTATTACACTTTATCCCCAAGCAATGACCACCTACTGACCCATAATATTGTCCTCAACATACTCAAGTTAAGAGTCGTAACCTTACATATCATCCTCTACTCACATAAACAGAAGTTGGATCATCATAGTGACCACACAAATATAATATAAGTATGGTAAAACATTGGTAAAACAAACTACATAAAACATAATAAGGGATTATGTTGCATATTGAGGTCAAAACACATGGTTTCAACATGCATAGAAAGCATAACACTTAGGATCATAGATAATATATATGACATAGCAAGACATTTAGAGCACATATAACCATTCATTCATGACTTCCCAAAACAAGCCATAAGGGTAAAACCACACAGTGTTTATATACAAGACTAGGATAAACGTAGAATTGCAACTCCCACCACCACTACACACTAGTACCAATGGGCTTTTCTCAAGGATCTTCAATATGCACCATAATTGATCTCTTAGATGTGGGGGCATGCATTTAATTTTGGATCTACTTCACCCACCACATTGACACAAGTTCCAAGGAGTGTTTCTTAGGGATCTTCAACACCCACCACACTTGGTTCCTTTGGTTAAAGGTTACAACAAGACAAACTTACCCTAAGTATGCATATTAGGAAGGCCTCTAAGATATTCCAATAATTGGTTCCATATATTAATCAAATTGGGTGTTTTAAGTGTTGACACTAAAATCCAACCAACTTATACATATTACTAAAATGGGTGTTTAGAGTAACACCATTCTCAAATAGGCACCGAAATATTTATCATTTTAATTTTTCCTTAATTTCGATTAAATATGATTAAGATCATGCTTTAAAATTTTTGAAGCAATGGAAAGATTAAGACAAAAACCTTAAAGAAAGATCAACAACTAATAAAAAAGAATGGTAAAAATAGGTAAAACCAGTAAATTCGTTTATAAGACTAACCCACATGTCCAGTCGCACTAGAGTTGTGACAAAATAAATGTATTGCAAACACAGTCAACTAGTTTGTCCAATTGATTAAATATTCATAGAACCAGTCAATGTGTTTAGGTTAAGACCAAAATCACTCTGGTCACCAAAAAACTAATTAATGGATTTGGTTGACCGTTCAACTAGTCATAAGAATAGACTATTACAATGGACCAATCAATTGTTCATACAACTAGCCAAATATGGCTACCAAACAAAACAAATATTTACATAACCAATCAATTGGTCTCACAAACCAATAAGATGATTTGTGAAAAATAACTCCAAGATCCACAATCTACACATAATTAAAAATCAAAATTCTTGCTAAATTAATCTTATCATGATTTTCTATTGTAAAACACATAAAAATACATAATCCACATATGAATTTACAATAATACATGATAGAAATTTGACATTCAATAAGATTATGCTTAAATGCATCAAATTCATACATGATATCCAAAATACTCATAACATGATAAAAAACTTTAGAGATATAAACATTGTCATATGCTTAAATCTAAGAACTCAAAAAGACTCATGAACATCACAAAACATGTTAAGAATATGAAAACACAATAACAACAAAATTCCTTAATCATATTAGAAATAAGGATATATTATCTCCAAGCAAGTATTCTAACATAAAAACAAATCCTACCTTGATGGTTTCTACTGAGACCCATTATTTTCCTAAGATAATAAAGGACCAAAACAATTAAAACTCCTTTTTCAAAACTAATAAACATAAAAAATAGAATATGAAGAAGAAGACAATAAGCATGTCTCAATTCTTTTCTCTCATAACCACTTTCAAAGATAGGGAAAGCTAAAACCTTCAACCTTTCTATAAATATCAGTTCTTCCTTTCTTAATATAAAAAGGAAGAGATAAAGTTAAGATTAGGAGAAGAATGAAAAGATAATTGGTCAAAGGAAGAACCAAGTGGCAGTCCTATATTTTCAAATAGAATAGGAAGAGAAGAAAATAGAAAAAAATAGCCAAAAATTAGGAAAATAATCCAAGAGAAGGAGAGAGAGAAAGATAAATTATTGAAGATAGTTGCAAAATTAATTAGGAGGAAGGTTCCCATCCCCCCAAAACTTAAATAATATAAAAGAGGAGAGAGGAAGGGATAACTTTGGGTTTAGTGTGATGAACCAGTGTGTAAAAAAGAATCATCGGAATGAGGGAGATAGAATGAATTCAAATAATTTGTAGGCGTAGGTAAGTCAGGGGAGAAGGTGTATAAAGTCTCATGCACAACCATAGCTACTAAAAGATAAATAAAATTAAGGGAGAGTGAGAAAAAGTAAGAAAGTACCTTAAAATTACTTTTTAAAAAATTTTAGCTAAATAAAATTATAGAATAATATAAATAATGTAAAAATGGTTCCTAAGAAACAAAAAATGCTTATTAGCACAAATAGATTCTAATTAGAAGTTTTTATAACCATTTAAAAGATAATCAAAGCCAAAAACAAAAAAAGGATCTATAATCCTAAGTCAACTAGTGGATTAGTTTTGGCAACTAGTCAATTAGTTATACCAGAAATCAAAATGTCAATTCTTGTCCATACTAGTCAATTCATTTGGTAAACCACTCGGCTAATATGCCTATAAAACACATTTTAACCCAAATTTTAAGCCCTTTTTAAAACCAAAACCAACATCTTTTATATCAACATAATTTTAAATAATTTTGAAGGATTTTAAGATGGAGTATTAAACCTAATCTTATCTTTATATCTCATTTATTTTTCCTTTTAAACAAAGAAGGACTAATGTATAGAGAAAGTTTGAAGGTTCTAGGTTTCCCCTCCTTGAAATATATTATTGAGAAAAAGTTAAGTTGTGTTTCTTCTTTTCTCCTTCTTTTGATTTCCATTTTAAACTTAAAAATAGTTTTAACTAGTTTGATTCTTATTTTTCTTTGAAATTCAAGAATTTTGGGTTATTCCATCATGTTAGAAGTTTAATATTGTTCTAGAAGAATTTTGTTTGGAGTTAAGACATCCTTATCCTAATATGAATAAGGATTTATGTTTTTAATTATGTTTTTATGTTCTTGGTGTGTTTTGTGATGTTTATATGTTATTTTTAGGTCCTTGAATTAAAGAATGTGAAATTTTCATCTATTTGGAGTTTAAAGGATGTTTTTGAGTATTTTGATATTCAACATGGAATTGGTGAATTACCATCAATATGATGCATTTTGATTTTTCTACCATGTTGTAATCCCCCGAAATTTTAAAAGCCTATAATTTAATAAATAAATTTTATTTGGGATAAATTAGCCTTTAAATCTATTTAATTTAATTTTTTTATGGATTTTGAGTATATAAAATTGGATATAAATATTTAATATATTAAAATAAATATTTTGTTATTTTATCATACCCTTTTTACCATTATCCTTTTTAAACCCTTATATTTTAATTGTATTAAATTAAATTATTAAATAAATTTATTACCCAAAAATATTGTATTTTATTATTTTATAAATTAAATTATTTTATTTAATCCCATTTTCCTTTTTCTTTTTCCTTTTTGCATTTTTCCTCCTCCTTTTTCTCTTTTCTTTCTTTTTCTTTTCCTTCCTTAGGCCCCCGGCCGGCCTACCCCTTTCCCTCCCTCCTATGCGTTGGGCTGCTGGCCCATTTTCCTTCCTCCTGCATGTGTTGCCGGCCTACCTCCCTCTTCCTTTTCTTTCCTTTCTTCCTCGACCGGGTCGACCCACACCCTTTCCCCTGCGTCAGCCTGCACGCACACACCAAGCCTCCTCGACTCTTCTTTCTTTCTTCTTCTTCCTTCTTTCCCCGGCGAGAATCTCGGCCATCCTCCCCCATCTCCACTGCCCAACCTACAACCCCCTCTCTCCTATTGACCTCCCTAATTCTCTCTCTCTCTCTCTTTCCATTTCTCTGCCCCATCCCGGTCCCACCATCTCTCCTTTCCCCATTCCCTGCCATCGCCATTCCCCTCTCCCCTTCTCCCTCTCCCTGCCATCGCCATTACTTAACCACCCTACCACCGCCCTCGAGCCTACCTATCCCCTCCTCTCTCTTCCTCTTATTTTTCTTCTTCCTTCCCTACCTCATTCTGCATTTTCCCGAGCCTCTCCATGCCTTCCCCGACCTCTTTTTCTTCCTCTCTTCTCCTCCCCTCTCTCACCCTATTTTTGCTTCACCGCCTAGCTCCGCTGCTGCCGCCGCCTCAACAGCCACTTGCACCACCCCTGCCACCCTCTTCCTTACCCCTGAACCATCACAACACCCATTGAGCCACCCTGCAGCCTTCTTCTTCCTCCCCTCTTCTTTCCCTCCCTTTTCGGCAACCACCCTTTGCAGCCTCGATCCGCCACCGTTCCGTTGCCTATGCCGCCACTTGAGCCACCACAATAACCTATGCAACCCCCTCTACCACCCCAAGCCTCCTTTGGCCGAAAATACCACCCACAGACCCTCGTTTTCCCCGTCCCTTTTCCTTCCTTCTTAGCCCTCCATCTCGACTCCCTCCTCGGCCACCACCTTTGCAGCCTCGCTGTCGCCACCTCTGCCGCCCTTAGCCACCTTCAACCTATCCCCGACCACTATTTACACCCTCTCTCCACCTCTGCATCCTTCCGTTCCCTTAAATCCTCCCCCACATGCCTTTTTTCTTAGCCTAAAAATCCTAACCCGAAAATGTCCATTTTTCCTCCTATTACCCTCCTTCGAGCCCCTCCTCCCCATTTCTTTGCATGTAGCTCATGCTACATGAGCAGCATGAGTTGCTGCATTTCTTTATTTAGTTGGAAAATAATTTTAAGGTATAATAATATTTTAGTTCAAGTAATTGATTAATTAAGCATTATAAAGTTTTATACTTTGATTTTTATTATTTCTAACATAATAAACCTTGATATTATTTTTAGGTATTGGTTTTGATAATCAAAGCTTGAACCTTTAACTTGAATACTGGTATGGTTCATTTTTGTGGGAATTATGGTAACCGTTAAATCCCTTTTAAACACATGGATTAACGTATGTTAGCACTTTAGGATTTTTAATATGTTATTATGCTTAATAAATGTTGTTTAATATCATATGCATAGTTTCTTGTGATGTTGGATGAAAAGAAGCATGTTAGGTTATATGTTATGGATGGAAATATTATTTAAGGTAAGAGTTTGGTTGTTAATAAAACTGTTAAGTATTATCCATGTTGTATTATGCTATTGTGATATTTAATGCATGGTTAATATTTTTGTGAGCCTTAGCGGTATTTTCGTAATGTATCTTGTACAAGAATATGGCCTAATATATCTATCTATATATATATAGGGGTGCTAATAAGTATTATATGAAATATGAGAGTTGTGGATGAGGTATTAATATTAATATTTTATATAGTAATGATAATTTAATGTGAGTGGTGTACTAAGGGGCAAAATGGAAATTTTAATTAAAAAGGGTATTATGGTAATTTTGGAGGTAAGGGCAAAGTGGTAATTTTATAATTAAAGGGTAAAAGGGTAATTTTGGGAATTAAAGGATAAAGTGGTAATTTTGGAAGTACAAAGGGTAAAATGGTAATTTTGTAATTAAAGGGGCAAAATGGTAATTTTGTAATTCAAGAGCAAAATGGTAATTTTGTGATTGAAGGGCAAAGTTGTAATTTTGTAATAAAAGGATAATATGGTAATTTCGTAATAAAAGGGTAATATGATAATTTTGTAATTAAAGGGTAATATGGTAATTTTGTAATTATGTAATTAAAGGGCAAAATGGTAATCTTGTGATAAAATGGCAAAATAGTAATTTTATAATAAAAAGGTAAAATAGAAATTTCGTAATTAGAGGAAAAAATGGAAATTTTGAAATTAAAAGAGGTCAAATAGTAATTCCGCAATTAAGGATAAAATGATTATCTTATAAGTGAGAGGGTGTTATGGTAATTTTTGGAAGTTAAGGGCTAAAATGGTAATTTTATAAATAAAAGGGGAAAACTGGAAATTGAAAAGGAGTAACTTGGTAATTATAATAATTGGAAAGGGTAAAATGATAATTTAATAAAAGAGAAGGGTAAAATGATAATTTAATAATAGAGAAGGGTACAATGGTAAATATGATAAGTATGAAAGACAATTTGGTAATTTAACCAACTAAAGGGGTAATTTAATAATTAGGATAATGAATAGGGTAATTTGGTAATTTGACCAACTAAAAGGCAATTTGTTAATTATGATTAAGGAAATGGGCAAATTGGTAATCTAACCAACCAAATGGGAAGTATATTAAGTATAACAATTACGAAGGGTGATTAGTGGCCTAATAAATGTGAAGGATAACTTGATAACCCAAACCGAGTAATGGTGTCACTAAGGTCGAATGTGTGCTATGTGTCCTACATGCCTTGGATGCCCTATACAATTACATGTCGTGTTCTATATGCTATTATTTTAACAGTTTCACGTGTGGCGTGACTTGGAATCGAGATGTGTTTATGTGCCCTCTTTTGGTATATGATAATACGAATATGCTGTAAGTTATGATGTGATGTGATGTGGCCCTTTAGGACATGCATGCTAGGATAATTAATGTGGTGATATGGGATGGAGGCATGAAATAGAGAAATGGGAGAGAAAGATAACCAAGGGAAAATAAGTTGGCTAATGTAGGTATGGGAGGAACTAGGGTTTGTATGGGATGGTTAGAGTCCGCATAGGGGTAAAATTTACGTACAAAAAGTTGCCTCGGGGCGTGAGGAAGGTAATAGAAGTATCGTTTGGGTGTTTGGGGGCTTCGAGCAAAAAATAGTACGTGGGACAGTATAAGGGTGCGTAGGAGACTAATCTAGGGTTGGGAGGAAACCCTAATGTGAGAAGGTGGAAAAGAAAAAGAAAATAATAAAAATTAACAAGAATGAGTGGGGCAAAAAGTGAGGGTTGGATCTAAGGGTCACGACGTGTAGGGTGTTGAAATAGTGGGTTGTGGGAGGCAGAGAAGGAAGGGCCACACATGCCCAAATTAGGGTTTCTAGAGAAAACCCCAGGGTAAGACGGTGAGTGGACCTTGGGGTATAAGGTGGTGGGCCTTGATCCATACACTTAGGAGTTGGGCACCCGGTGTGAGAAAGTGGATTAAGGGAAGGATGTCGGGGCGAGTTAGGAGGTGTAGAAGTCTCAAGAGATGGGACAGGCCCTCCTAGGAGGATAAGTGTGGATATAGTTAGCCATGCATGTCAAGGGTGAAATAATTTCGAATAAGACATGATAAGACACTAATCATTTAAAGAGGAAGATGTTGAGTCAGACCTAGACCGGTCCACCAGTAAATAATAGTGGCCAGGGCCGGGGTACCCTGCATGACTGGTCCACCGGCGAATAATAGTGGCCAGGAGCATTTTGCCCTGTATAACCATTCCACTAGCTATAATAGTGGGGGTTTCCGTGCTCAACAAACCAAACGTAATAATGATAAGACATGGGAAAGATACAAAGTAATTATAGTGGAACACTATAAGAGTCGGGGCCAGACCGGTCCACGAGTAAATAATAGTGGCCCGGGCACGTTGCCTTGCATGACCGGTCCATCGGCGAATAATAGTGGCCAGGAGTGTTTTGCCCTGCATGACCGGTCCACCCGCGAATAATAGTGGGGTTCTCGCACTCGCATGGATTGATAAGACTATGATGTGAATCGACTATATTTATCAAAGATCTAAAGAATAAGTTATCTGGTCCATAGCCAGTCTTCTTTATCTATGTTACTGCATGATGTCTACATGATTATGCCATGTATGATATGTTGTGTGTTTTTGTGTATGCTGGCCTTAGTGCATCTGTTACCTTACTCAGTACGTAGCGTACTGATCACCCGTTTCATGGGTGTTGCTCATTCCCATGAGCAGAAGACTCGTCTGAGTTTGTGCAAGTAAGGGACGATGTATTTGATGCCTACGATGCTTACGAGGCATCGGGTGGGGCCGATAGTTGAGCCTAGACCTAACTTGGGGGTCGAAAGTGACGTGGAAAGAGTCCATCATTCGTTTTGTTTTCCCTGTATTATTATATTTTGTTTTATCCTATTGTATGATGTTCTCTATCGTTTGGTACTTTAAAACTGTACTTTTGGGTTGTACCTTTTGATTTCCGCACTCTGATTTCCTATACGATTAACTACTCATTTCTTTTGTGAATGCTCATTTTGATTATCGACTTATGTTTGATGTCTATCCCAATCAACATTAGCACTTGGTATTGGAACGGTAGAAGTGAACCGGTCTAGTACTAAGTGTAGCAGTAATATCCCCATAATTTACATTTTTGGTGATTTTGCTTCGGCTAAACCTTTTCATTAAACGAAAATTTTCAGTTGTAAATTTTGAGGCATTACACATGTACCCATATAAATTTTAGTTTTAGATTATACTTTTTATGTATTTTACGACATAGGAGCATGAAATAATTATTAAAGGAAGCATCGATTGATTTACATAGATAGTCATCCATCTTAATGAACACATCAATTGGGTCACCTTTAATTCAGTTAAGACACACATCGGTTGGTTCTATAAAAAGCCGATCTATCTTATAGACCCATCAATTAGTTATTTTGTGATGAAAGTGGTTTTGTTCTTAGCCTAAATAAATCGAGTGGTTTGGCCAAATTTATCAACTAGTTCTTATTAAAATTTGATTGATTGGACCAACAAGAGGAATATAAAAAGTGAGTAAAACTCACTTATCCCACCGATGTGGGATGGAGAAAGTTTAATAGCAACATCAGCAAGTATTGTTTTGCCATTGATCCTATAATTTAAAGAGGTAAAATAAACAACTTGAAGTATATATTATTTGATAATGACAAATAATGATACAACATGCCTTATTAAATATCAAGGTTTACCAAACTGGTGCCTCATTATAATGATATACTGTGCAAATATTGAAGTAATCTTTCATATCGGCTTTTGAAACTCTAATCATAACTTTTGAAGTCACTACGGCAACACAAGTAAATGATGATATTAATATTATACCAAATTATATTATTTAGAAATAGCGACTACATCAGACATATTTAACGAAACTAACTATGTCTGCCTTGACACCAAGACAAAATGTCACCATACATTGATCGATCGCTTAATCCTCTATAATTAGAGGCTTCGTCGTTGATTTGTTGGTTTGTAGTAATTTTTTTTTGGGTAAAATGGAGAGATTAGGAAGGAGGAGGGAGCGAAATGAAAAATGGAAAGAGATAAGCATATAAATGTTGAATGATTGTATATGTAGGAATTATAAAATAACATTAAGCACGTAAAATAAGGATCTTGTGTGGAATAGGCAGGGAAGGAACGTGGTAAGTAACTTTTAGCACTTGTTTCCTATCATCCATGAGAGGAATCCGGAGAAACGGGTGAGCCTTCTGACATAGGCACCTGACTTGGCTGTGATGAAGTCCTTTTTATATGGATTGGTGTCCAAGTGATGTCCTGATTCAACAAAGTAGACTCCGTTGAGCATAACATCGTTCTCAGATCTCCATATCCAAGATTTCCAGGAGTCGTCCAACAAATTGTTCCTATTGGTAATCTGCTTGGCCTTGGGGTCGGGGGGCAATCAAGCGATTGCCCTGGCTGATGATGGTTGGGTGGGAGGTACCTCCAATGGCATGTTAAATAGATTGTAATATATATATATATATATATATAAATATATATATAAGAGGGTTTTATTTGAATTAATTTGAAAATTCATGATTGTTGAATTGGTGCCTTTTCATTTGAATTAATTTGAAAAGTCATGTTTGTTGACTTGGTGCCTTTTCATTTGAATTAATTTGAAAAGTCATGATTGTTGACTTGGTGTCTTTTCATTTGAATTAATTTGAAGAGTCATGATTGTTGATTTGGTGTCTTTTCAAAGAGACTTCATTAACTCTATAAATAGCCCCCACCATCAATCGAAAAGATCAATTTTGGGAAATCAGATTTTTTCAGAAATTCCAATAGATCTCTCTCTCTCTACTTTTCGATTCATATATTCCTAGTTGAGTACAAGCATAATTTTGCCTTCGTTGGAATCCTATTATATTAAAGTGCTACATCTGATAGGAACGAAAAATCCGTTCTATCTTGGAAGACGATTGTTCACAACCTTGAGCACCGTGTGAGGGAGCAAAATCGTCTTAAGGACACATCGTGAATTCGGTGGGCTCGGATAAATTATTTCTGGTATTTTTATTATATTTCTATACTATACACCCAACAATCTTAAGATGATTTTTGTTTATTTATTTTATATTTCCTTTATTTGTTATAGTATAGAAAGTGGTATTTATTTGATAAATAATTATACTAGTTTTCTTCTACTCCTTTTTTATTTGTTGAACTTCTGTTTTTGTAACAGAAATGGCTTCATCTGCAAACATTATTGCAAGTTCCAAAAATCCTGTGGGTGTTGGTGAAAAACCACCAAAGTTCAATGGGTCGGATTTTAAGCGTTGGCAACAAAAGATGCTTTTCTATCCGACTACATTAAATTTGGCAAAGTATCTCAATGAGAGTCCTCCAAAGGTTGATGAAAAAGAGATTGATGTAGTCAAAGTGGCTGCAATAGATGCATGGAATCATTCTGACTTTCTTTGCAAGAATTATATTCTAAATGGTTTGGATGACACATTATATAATGTGTATTCTGGAACTAAAACGGCAAAGGAACTGTTGGTCGTTTTCTCGATTATAAAATGGTGGATAACAAGTCGGTAATATCCCAAGTGGAAGAGATTCAGGTTATTATTCATGACATTCATGCCGAGGGTATGTCCCTAAGTGAGTCTTTTCAGGTAGCAGCGGTAATTGAAAAATTACCACCATATTGGAAAGATTTTAAGAACTACCTCAAGCATAAGCGTAAGGAAATGAAACTTGAGGATCTCATAGTCCGTCTAAGAATTGAGGAAGACAACCGCAAGTCCGGAGGCTCAAATCTAATGGCATCAAGAGCCAATGTGGTGGAAAACGGATCAAAGAAGAGCAAGAAAAGGAAGCACAATGGAGATAGTTATAATACAGGATCTAATGTCTCCAAGAAATTCAAGGGAAAGTGCTATGAATGTGGTAAGAAAGGGCACCGTGCAAAGGATTGTCACAATCCGAAAAAGTCTAAGAAAAGTAATGCTCAAGCGAATGTCACAGAAATAGACAACTTATCTGAAGATCTTGATGTTATCAATCTATCCGCAGTAGTGTCACAATGCAACCTTATAGGCAATGCTAAGGAATGGTGGGTAGACACCGGAGCCACTCGTCACATATGTGGTAACAAGTGGATGTTTTCTGAGTATCAACCTATAGAAGATGATGAAGAACAACTCTTCATGGGAAATGCTTCATCTTCTAAGGTCATCGGTCGTGGAAAGGTGATACTGAAGTTGACAAGCGAAAAAAAACCTTACTTTGAATGATGTGCTCCATGTACCGGATATCCGGAAGAATTTAATTTCAGGATCCCTACTAAGTAGGAATGGTTTTAAGTTGATCTTTGTATCCGATCAATTTATACTTATTAAGAATGAGATGTTTGTAGGAAAGGGCTATCTCAGTGATGGGCTCTTTAAGATGAATGTAATGACTATTGTACCCAAAGTTAATAATAATAAGAGTGTTTCTTCTTCTTACATGACTGAGTCATTTAATATTTGGCATGAACGATTAGGACATGTTAATTATGATACCATTCGAAGGTTAATTAATTTAGAGTGTTTGCCTAAATGTGAGTTTAATCCTAATCATAAATGTGAAATATGTGTTGAGGCCAAGATGGCAAGGAAACCCTTTCATTCTATTGAAAGGAACACCGAACCTCTAGATTTAATTCACACTGATGTGTGTGATTTAAAATTTGTGCAAACTAGAGGTGGTAAAAAGTATTTTATTACTTTCATAGATGATAGCACCTGTTATTGCTATGTGTATTTGCTACGAAGCAAAGATGAAGTAATTGATATGTTTAAACACTTCAAAGCAGAAGTTGAGAATCAACTTGGTAGAAATATTAAGGCTATAAGAAGCGACAGAGGAGGTGAATACGAATACCCTTTTGAACAAGTTTGTTTAGAAAATGGTATTATTCACCAAACTACTGCTCCTTATACGCCTCAATCTAATGGAATTGCAAAATGCAAGAATAGAACTTTGAAGGACATGATGAATGCCATGTTGATTAGTTCTGGTTTACCGCATAACTTTTGGGGGGAAGCCTTATTAACTGCAAATTATATTCTGAATAAGATGCCTCATAAGAAAACCCACAATATTCCATATGAGTTATGGAAAGGTCACAAGCCTAACTATAAATACTTAAAGGTGTGGGGGTGCTTAACAAAAGTAGCAATTCCCAAACCTAAAAGGACTAAGTTAGGACCGAAAACCATTGATTGTGTATTTATTGGTTATGCACATAACAGTAGTGCATATCGTTTCCTTGTCCACAAATCAGAGGTTCCTGATATTGATGCCAACACTATTATAGAATCAAGGGATGCTATATTCTTTGAAAATATTTTTCCCTAAAAAATGAATAATGAATCAGTTTCACTAAAGAGGCTAAGAGAGTCTATTGGTGATGAGAATAAAGAAGTAAATTCAGATAAACCTAGACGAAGTAAGAGAGCTAGGATCTCTAAATCATTTGGACCTGATTATTTAACATATTTGTTAGAAAATGAGCCTCAAACATTTAAAGAAGATATATCCTCTCCTGAATCTTCTTATTGGAAAGAAGCAATAAATAGTGAAATTAAATCCATCATGCAAAATCACACATGGGAAGTAGTGGACTTGCCTCCTGGGAATAAACCCCTAGGATGTAAGTGGATCTTTAAGAAGAAATTAAAGGCTGATGGTTCAATTGACAAATACAAGGCAAGGCTTGTAGTTAAAGGATACAAGCAAAAGGAAGATGTTGATTTTTTCGACACATATTCACCAGTTACAAGAATTACGTCTATACGTATGCTATTGGCAATAGCAGCTGTAAAGGGTCTTGAAGTACATCAAATGGATGTAAAAACAGCATTCTTGAATGGTGAATTAGAGGAAGAGATCTATATGGAACAACCCGAGGGGTTCATTGCTCCCGGTCAAGAGAAAAAGGTTTGTCGGCTTATTAAATCTCTCTATGGATTAAAACAGGCACCTAAGCAATGGCATGAGAAATTTGACAGTGTAATGTTGTCAAATGGATTCAGGATAAATGAGTCTGAAAAATGTGTTTATGTCAAAGACACTCATAAAGGCTACGTTATAGTGTGTCTATACGTAGATGATATGCTCATAATGGGTAATAATAATGATATTATTAACTCTACCAAATGGATGCTCACCCGAAGTTTTGATATGAAAGACATGTGTCTTGCAGATGTTATATTAGGAATTAAGATTTCTAGAACATCTGATGGATTAATATTGTCTCAATCTCATTATGTTGAAAAAATACTTGATCGATTCAAGGAGTACAATATTAACCCAGCTAAGACACCATTGGAGGTGAATATTCATTTGATGAAAAATACGGGTGCCAGTTTTTCACAATTAAAATATTCACGTATAATAGGCAGTATTATGTATCTCATGAACTGCACGAGACCGGATATTGCTAATGTAGTTAACAGGCTTAGTCGCTATACCAGTAACCCTAATAGGGAACATTGGAAAGCGATCATTCGAGTTCTAGGATATATAAAGCACACCAAGAACTTTGGATTACACTACAAGAGATATCCAGCAGTGGTAAAAGGCTACACTGATGCAAATTGGATATCGGATTCTAGGAACTCTAAGTCTACTAGTGGATATGTGTTCACTCTTGGAAGTGGTGCAATATCTTGGAAATCATCTAAACAAACATGTATCGCGAGGTCAACAATGGAGTCTGAATTTATTGCTTTAGATAAAGCCGGGGAAGAAGCTGAATGGCTTAGAGACTTCCTAGAAGATATCCCATGCTGGGAAAAACCTGTGCCACCCATACGTATCCATTGTGATAGCCAGTTTGTAATTGGTAGGGCACGGAGTAAGATGTATAATGGTAAGTCTAGACATATTCGTCGTAGACATAATACCATTAGAAGGTTGCTTTCTAGTGGAATTATCTCAATTGATTATGTGAGGTCAAAGGATAATATTGCGGATCCGCTTACTAAGGCATTAACTAGAAAGCAAGTAGAAATTTCATCAAGGGGAATGGGCCTAAAGCCTATGGATATATAGAGTCGTCATGGTGGAAACCCAACCTAGTTGACTGGAGATCCCAAGATCTAGGTTCAATGGGAAAACTGGACTATGGATGACTCGGTGTTGCACCGAGGAATCTAATTTTTATCTACCCATTCCTATGATGAAACAGTGCAAAGAAAGGATAAGGTTAAGCTATGCTTTTAATTATCCCTATAACTTAACATGTTTAAGTAAAATATCTAAAGGATATAATAATTAGGAGATCACCTATGTGAGTGGGAAGGGGCCGCTTCTGTGAGAATTTTGAAGGCTGAATTCTCTAACACACTCACAGAACCAGGAGGTGTTCATGGCCGAAACGAACACAAACGTGAGAACCAACTATGCTTGAAGGAAACTGTGTGTTTTCTATTGTCTCGGTTTACACTAGACGGCTGACTGTTCAAGGCAGATCTGTCCACTGATTGGCCAGTAAATCCGATAGAAATTCACTATGGAAAGTTCAAAGTATCAAACTACTTATCTAGATGCAGTTTTCTTCACTTGTGCTTAGTTAGAGTAATTATGGAATGAAAGTTAATTTTATCTTTCATACAGGGAATGGACGCATTCCACGAAAAGATATTATTACTTTGTGGTAGGGTAATGTGAGAGATACTAATTTAAGCATAATTTGTTCATGCTTGTGATATATTACAATCTAGTGGGGGATTGTTAAATAGATTGTAATATATATATATATATATATATATATATATATATATAAATATATATATAAGAGGGTTTTATTTGAATTAATTTGAAAAGTCATGATTGTTGAATTGGTGCCTTTTCATTTGAATTAATTTGAAAAGTCATGTTTGTTGACTTGGTGCCTTTTCATTTGAATTAATTTGAAAAGTCATGATTGTTGACTTGGTGTCTTTTCATTTGAATTAATTTGAAAAGTCATGATTGTTGATTTGGTGTCTTTTCAAAGAGACTTCATTAACTCTATAAATAGCCCCCACCATCAATCGAAAAGATCAATTTTGGGAAAGATTTTTTCAGAAATTCCAATAGATATCTCTTTCTCTACTTTTTCGATTCATATATTCCTAGTTGAGTACAAGCATAACGTTGCGTTCGTTAGAATCCTATTATATTAAAGTGCTACATCTGATAGGAACGAAAATCCGTTCTATCCTGGAAGACGATTGTTCACAACCTTGAGCACCGTGTGAGGGAGCAAAATCGTCTTAAGGACACATCGTGAAATCGGTGGGCTCGGATAAATTATTTCTGGTATTTTTATTATATTTCTATACTATACACCCAACATGGCATACATTAGCTAGTGAGTGTAGTCATTGTTGACAACATGGTAGAAACCATATCTGCACCTGGGCATCCTCTGGATGAGCCCCTTCCCGAAGTGACTGAACGCTAGCGTCACTTGCACGAGTTCATCCCTTTGGTCAAAGTCGCTCGCACCAAATAGCATCACTTGCAACCAAGAGCCAGTAAACTGCCACAAAGATTTGAAAGGATGCACAAGTGTTTTTGTTTTTATTTGATCTTTTCGGTTTGTTTCTACATACTAGTTGGTTTTTTAATGTTAGAAGGTAAGTATAAAATATAATTATTTAAAATAACCGTTCATGTTTATAAAAAGTTATTACCCCTTGTTTGAAAACTTTATTGCCTCAAGAGTTTTTTAAATGAATAATTGTATTTTATAATTTTTTTTTGGGTTTTGTAGATTTAAACAAACATGTCATTAATTTAATTAGTGCATCTCGGAGAGGGATTCGCTTTGGTTAATTAATTACTTATATCGATATGGCGGGTGAAGTGGCAGTTGGAGATGGTAACTGCTGTGGAAGCGGAAACCACATCGATTAGGCCATCCTTGCAGTTCCACATGGACAGGTGGTCAATCCAAACGTTGTGGCAACCGAAGATGGCGATACCGTCTTCGTCGTCAGCAGACCTAATACCAACATGAGTGGCGGTGTCCCTTATCCAGCCGCCAGCACTAGGAACAATATCATGGACCTTAATGTCGTGGATGATGACGTTGCGTGCAAATTGGACATTTATTCCCGACCCATAAGCAATGTGGACGTTTGCGCCCCTACCGTCAATCGTCTTGTCGCTCGAGACAATCAGCTCTCCGTTGAGCTTTATCACCATGTTCCTCGCAAATATGATCCACAGTGGTTCTGGGCGCAGCGCTGCGTATCGGAGGGTGCCGGGTTTCGGGTCCACCAAGTCATTATCGGAAGGGTCTGTCACAACGTAAAATTCACCGTCTTTCCCTCCGGTCGTGTGTTGTCCGAATCCTTTTAACACATTCTGCCAATCTTTTCCTGTTTTCTGCCCAATCTTCCTGGCACCTCCAGCAGCGGTCAATCGGGTTTTGACCGCTGCATGGACCATCCCCGTTCTTCCCTCGCAGGCTTCTCCTTGTGCCGTTGCTACTGCCCGAGCCCTGTAGGGCTCGAAGGCACGCACGTACGTGAATCAATGCAATATATATAATACACACACAGACACCCACTCCTAGGTTGAGCATGTGTTTATTGCATTGGTGTGTCTTGTGCTTGCTAGCTAGTATAATTAGCAACAAAAATGAGGGAAAAATTATGGGTTGATCTGAATTTCTATTTTGAAGCCAAATTCAATTAATTTAACAAAAACTTGCAAATGCACGTGGTGATTGAAATTGGAAACTTCGGCTTCAGGGTCAGGATGATAGGCACCGAGCGAGGCACTGTAGGACTCTTCAAGCTTCCTGCTAAACCACTCGTCTTGTTGAAACGTTGGGCAGTGTCCCAGGGTTGGAACAACCACAGCGACGGTGATGAGAAAGAAAAGGTGAAAGCGGATCATCTTTATCATGAATTTGACTTTAATCCTCTTTTGAATTTTTTCTTCTTTCTTTTTATTATTTAAGCTCCTTAAAATGAATACACTTTAAATTTTTTCCCCCTCAATCCGGAAATAGCCAGGCCTTGTTGAGGCACAGGGTTCAGACCAGAAAAATTGAATAGCTTTAGCTATGCACTTAGCATGGTCTTACCCGACTTCTCTTTGTTTTTGGTTCTTATTGTTCCTAGATGATGCTTTAAAGATGGGAGGGAGGATCCTTATGATTTCTTCATCTACTTAAATATCATTTCAACGCGCCTATATTTACTATAGTTACAGTGAAACGGAGGATATTAGGGTTTGCTGCAAAAATAATTTTAGTCCTCGACTTCTCTCTCTATATATTGCTTGTTTCTCTCATTCCCTCCTCCTGCCCTTCTCTCTCTCTCCCCTTCATTTATCTATTTCCATTCGTCCACATGAGTTTGTCATTTTTTTGGCTTATTGAATTTTTTGGCGAATTTCTAAGTTCCCTAGATTTTTGAAGACATGCCTTATTGTAAAAGGCGGTGCACTAAATAAAGGTCGTCACACCAAATGACCGGTCTGAGGATGAGGATCTATTTTTTCATAACTAGTTCATGAATGAAATCATAACTTGAGATCCATCCCGTAGACTCATTTAGCTATACATATGTGTATATAGATTTACGCTCATGTAAATACTCACTACAAAATAATTGACTTTTGCCAACATGCCTTATCTGTTGGTAAAAGCCATGTTTCTATTGGCAAAAGTTTTTACCAATAGAAATTTTTCTGTGACAAATCTGTGGGTAAAAACTCTATGTGGGTAAAAACTCTGTGCTTAAAAGTTTTACCCACATATACATATGATCTGTTGGTATTAGTTGCTTATACCCACATATATTTATCTGTTGATAAAATTTATATCCACAATTATATCTGTGAGTAAAAGTATTAACTACAAAATGATATCTGTGACTAAAAGTATTGTCCACAAAACAATATCTGTGACTACAAGTATTGTCCATAAAACAATATCTGTGACTAAAACTATTACCCACAAAAGAAAATATGTGACTAAAAGTAGTATCCACAAAATTATATCAGTTGCTAAAATTATATATATATATATATATATATATATATATATATAATCTGTTAGTAAAATGACAATAATGTCCATAATACCTGTTGTAGCAATATTTACTTATAACAATAACTTATCCTTATATAAAATGTAGTACACCATACATAATCATCGTTCGTTAGTTTAACTATCAAAACGATAATAGTCTTATAGGTATAATATATATACAACTTGTAACCTATACTAATATATAAGACATCTTCATTAACATATCAAACACCATCCTCTTCATTCCCATCCTATTTAGCATCTCCAATGACTTCTGCGTCTTCAATATTTTCTTTAATAATTATCAAGATGTATTCCCTGAAAAAATATGCATGTAACTTAATTAGATTAATATAAATTCGCCTAGGATAAGAATGAAAGAATAAATAATAGTAACCAGAGTAACTAAACACACAAACAACAACAATACTAAGAACACAAACAATGAGTACTGGCCTAAACTAGTGGTAACACTAACCCCACATACAACTTTGCTAGAAATAAAATGTTAGCCAATTCAGGAAAACTTTTCAGAGACGAATTCACTAATATTTCAGACACATGAAAACGCACAAAGCATGAGAAGGCAAGAAATACAAATCAAAACTTTTATCAAAATTATTTTTTTAACCCATAAAAGTGAACATTTAGATGGTGCTAAAAAATTCACTCAAGGCAGCTCAAAATTAATTCGATAGCCATTAATGAGTACATATAAAGAAGATCAACCACTCTAGAATCACGTGCATTCATGAGAGATCAGGGCTGTACTTTGTTGTGGAGCAAACTGTTTTTTCTTCCCTAAATTTCCTCACATGAAAATGATAGTTTCTGTAGTTCACTACTGTAAGGGAAATAGTCAAAATGACACCTCCAAAAAATATGCTCAGAAAACATACCAGCTCCACACACCCCTAGTACTTCCATTCTTTAGTTCCCTCCACCTTCCAACCAAGATATTACCTACTAGTTTCCCAGTTAATAAGACATCCTACCCATCTATCTCAAAATTATCGTGAAGGATTGGTCAAATAGAAATTTTGTTGAGGTTTCTCCATAGTCCAGCACCTAAGGAAGTATTGGTAGTTGGTGCTGGTAGATACATGACCAAGTTCATGGGTGACTATATGTAGAAGACTTTATGTTTGTAGCTAGTCGAGCGCCTGCTTGGAGAGAAAGGGAAGTTATAATTTAGTGAAGGCTAGAAATAACCCCCTCAAAAGATTGATTTATTAAGTCTCATGTGATAGTACTAGGAAATTTAATCTTCTAGGGAGAAAAATAGACATTTTGTGATGCCTGTCAGAACCCAAGTTTAGAAGGTAAGGCACAGACAATAGATGGTCATCATCCTCTAGACTGAACAAAGAACAAAAATCTTGCCACAAATAGATTTTATCAAACTATATATATATAATATCCACAAACAAAAATTAATAATTAAAAAAATAAAGAAAATGGATTTGTCCCACTTCAAACCAGAACAACATGAAATACATGACAGAGTTATATGATTCTGGATAAAAATCATCAAGAAAGCCAAACAAGTAAGATATAATGGAACTAGAGCATGAAAGGAAATATGTGCATGTTGAAAATGACAAACATAAAAAGACACCTGAAATTGCAGGGGTTAGGACACCATCTCCAATGACCATGCTAGTACCAAAAAAAACCAAAAGTAGTAGAGCAGTTCGCAGCTTCTTGTGCTTATCCAGAAATCTCTTCAATGAAGAATTGGCCGGAGTTGGTGTTAAATGACTGTATCTATAGGTAGAGAGTTCTTCATATGCTGCTTGTTGATTTGGTAGCATACTTAACCTTGCATGATGACAAACCAGAGAATAGAGCACAAATGGTCCACCTAGAAAGGGAGAAACATTGATCAAACCTTAAAGACAAAGCTACAACATGGCACAAACACAACAAAGGGCAACTTAATATTCACCTTCACCGTTATCATCAACACTTCAGACGATGAAGACATATTTGATCAAAGGGATTAATGTTAGGGTCCAAAATATCAAAGAAAATACGCCAAATATGGCCGCCTCATCGTGATGGTTATCCAACTGTCCACGAAATGTGCTCTTATAGATATAGAGTGGCGAAGTACTCAAGTCTCCGTAAACAACACCAACACTTTGATATGCTAACAGTAGATTCCTAGATAGGTTCGGAAATGAAATTAAACATATTCTATTACAAAATGTTTAATCAATTTAATAAAATAACTCAATTATACAATTCAATTTAAATCCGCAAGGATTTGACATAAAAATCAAATTCTGAATAATTTCGCACAATTTTCTTAAATTGACAACTCCAATACGAAATTAAGTATATTTTAAAGTATAATGCATAATCAAACTATCCCAAATAGCTTAATCGACTAAATCCAACATATCCGGACATAACTGGGTCAATAATCACAAATTCTAGAAATCAACATATATCACATAATTAGCATATCCAATTCAATCATACAATACATATATACATAATTAAATAACTAATTTAGCTTATTTAAAGCCCATTCCTTCATAATTAATCAAAACAAAAAATTAGGGTTTCGGAAAATTATACCAAACGAAATCAGCCAAATCAATGCAGGTAAAGAGCGGCGGAGCTTCGTCGGTGGGAGAGGAGCAGTCGTCGGTGGCTGACCGACGTTGGAGCTGTCAGGCTGGTGGCACGCCGTTGTTGCCTTCTTGCCCTGCTGTTGCGCCGCTGCTACCCTTCCACTACTGTTGTTCCACTACTTTTTCTCCCCTAATGCTGCCGTGTGCGACGACCTAGAGCTGTGGCGGCACGATCGAGCGACGACGAGGTGGTGTGCGGGCTGTAAATGAGTTGAGCCAGTTCGGTATTCGGCTCGGCTCGGCTCGTTAAAAGCTCGGTTCAGTTCGTTTGTTTAGTTAAACGAGCCTAAAAGCTCGGCTCGTTTATTAAACGAGCCGAGCCCAAACTCAAAAAAGCTCGGCTCGGTTCATTTTTTGGCTTTGGCTCGTGAGCTCGGCTTGGCTCGGCTCGTTAAAAGCTCGGTTCGGCTCGTTCGTTTAGTTAAACGAGCCGAACCCAAGCCTAGGGGTATTCGGCTCGGCTCGGCTCGTTTACAACCCTATGTGCGATGGTGGCTCGATCCTTACCTATAGGGAGCGAACCACAGGAACCAGAGGGGAGGCGTCGAGACTTAGAACAAATATGTCGAGACTCAAACAAGAAAGGGAATAAGTGGCAGGGGTAGCTGGATGTGTTAGGACTGACTTTTTTTTTTCTTTTTCAAATATTTAAAAGAATTTATGTCAAGAATATAATTTTAAATAGATTAAATTTAATAAAAATTAATATTTTATAATGTATTATTAAGATAATATTCATCATAATTTCTAATAAAATAATAATAATTATTAAAAATAATTAATAATGGGAAATAAATACAAATATGAATAATATAAATATTAATCATAATTTCCAACAATTAGTAATAATATTTTTTTATTAAAATAATAATAATAATAATTTCCTAAAATAATTATTCTTAGTAATAATTAATAAATAATTATATTAATAAGAATAATATGAATCATTATTTTAAATAAATTAATAAAATTATCTAATAATTACTAATATATTATTAATAATGTGAATGATTATTGATAATATTTATTATTGTTAAGATACTATATATTTGAATGATAATTGGAAGTATTTAATAATAAATTAATTTAATAGTAAATGGTAGTAGATATAATATATATTATTTTATTATAATTGTTAAAAGACACCATCATGAACAATATTAATATAAAAAATTAGAAATAAAATAATAATTAATAATAATATATGTAAAATATTATTTATAATAATGACTAATGACTTAATTGTTATTATTATATTATATTAAAAAGAATATAATTAATCATTATTAAAATTATATAAAAAAAATATTATTGTTGAATTTCATAAACACTAATACCAACAGGTGTAAAAGTGGGTATTAGTTCTGTTGGTATAATGCTACTAATAACCACAGATATAAGTGATGGTAAAAGATCTTTTAGCATAACATATTAATACCAACAGATAAAAAATTTCTATGGGAAAAACTACAATATTGCCCATAGAAAATTATCTGCTGGTATTAGTTACTTTTACCAATAGAAAAAGTATTTGTGCCTAAGTTTCTGTTGGCAAAAATCAATTATTTTGTAGTGACTGCAAATAAAATACAAATGTAGAAATGATTTTCAATGGTTGGATCTACTAGATTTGACAGTTGAAAATCATTCCTACACATTACACTCGTATAACACTGGTCATATAGCTGAAGTTTATCCCAAGCAGGCCAAGCCTCCTTCCATCTTTACTCTCTAAGAAGTCGTAGCCTCCTATCTCCACTGTACTTGACCCTTCACTATTGCCATAGCCTACTCTGTATCTCTTCATTTTTGTTAGAATATTTCACTACTTATCTCTCTATCGTCCTTCTCCTTGTGCTTCGCTCCATTTTCGTCAAAGTTCGTCGAAGCTATTTTGGATCTTGGTTTTTCCATGTCCCTCTCTCCTGGAAGCTGTCCCTCACTGTCGACTTTCAACATGTGCATCTTTTTGTTGCTGTACAGTAGCTCACCACTCAAAATTTTTCCCTACATCACCTTGTATATGTTCATTAAAGGTGTGTTTGTTTACTTTGAAACCTATATATGATTAAGCAATGAAAATGTGATTTCTAGATACTGAGATGGATTGTATCTCATCAGTCGGTGTATAACTATGGTGATTGTTGTGCGGTTGCTCATTTTTAATTTGATTTTTGTGCTAATTGTTCTAGTATTATCGACTGATTTTATTCATTTTGGATTTAATTTATGTGCTGATTGGTCTGGTATTTCAAAGGAATTGTTGTCAATTTGTTGTATATTTTACAGAATATATGCTGGTATGGTGCTAGTATTGCCGATTGATGTCTAAATATTGGTTTCCTATTCGATATTCACCATTATCTACAACATCAAGCATTAACTTGAAAAAAAAATTGTTGTTTGTCGAGTGATGTTTGTTCTTTGTTTATTGTTTTCTGTTGGTGTTTGACATTTATTTTTTCTGTTGTTTTTCGAGTTATGTTTGTTGATTGTTGATTGTTTTCTATTGTTGTTGTATTGTCAATACTCTAATTAGCTATAATTAGAGTAATATTGTGTCTTTGGGTGGCTATATGTTAGTCTAATTAATAATCAGAGTAATGCTACTATAATTAGTAATAATTAGAATAATGGTAGTGTTTAGACCAAATTGGATGCATGCTAAACTAAGGATATACTAGTCTGGAAGACTTCTTTCTTCTTGGGATATGTTGCATTTTAATAGATTTGAGATCTACATTATTTCTATATGGACTTATGTTTAGACCTCCTGATGTTTTTTTCTTGTATATCTATCTGTTGTCTTCCTATAAGTTGTTTGGCATGTTGTTGCTGGGATGTGTTCCATTATCTTATATTCATTTCTGTATTTGATCCTTGAAATCCAATGGGCAGGTTGGAAACAATGGCAGCCAGCCATGTGTCCTTTCTCAATATTTTTTACAATGTCTTCCATCATCTCCATTTCCAACAAATATAACAAAAGGAGCTTCCAAGATTTCATGCTGGATCCATGACCACGAAAAAGAGTTGAGAGAAGGGATGTTTAAGGTTCAGTGGGTTTAGTGTATATGGTTTAGGGGGTTTAGGGTTAAGGGTTTGGGGTTTAGAGGGTTTAAAGTTTGTATGTCTTAGAATTTAGGGTTTAGAGGGGTTAGAGTTTAGGGTGTATGGTTTAGAAGGTTTAGGGTTTAGTGTTAGAGGGTTTAGAGGGTTTAGGGTTTAGGGTTTAGAGGGTGTAGGGTTAGGCTTTAGAGGGTTCACAGTTTATGGATGGAGGTTTAGGGTATATGGTTTAAAGTGTTTAGGGTCTAGAGGGTTTAGGGTTTAGTGTTTAAGGTTTAGAGGGTTTAAGGTTTATTAGGTTTAGGGTTTAGGGTTTAGAGGGTTTTAGGTTTAAGGTTTAGGGTTTAGAAGGTTTTGTGTTTAGGGGTTTTAGGATTTAGAGGGTTTAGGGTTTGAGGCTTAGGATTGGGGATTTAGGGTTTAGAGGGTTTAGGGTTTATAGGGGTTAGGGTTTAGGGTTTTTAGGGTTAGGGTTTTTAACATTTAAGGTTTAAGGTTTAGGGTTTAGAGAGTTTAGAGTTTAGGATTTAGGGTTTAAATGGTTTGTGTTTAGGGTTTAGGGTTTGGGGTCTAGGGTTTGGGGTTTAGGGCTTAGATGGTTTGGGGTTTGTTTTTTAGGGTTTAGTGTTTAGAGGGTTTAGGGTTTAATGTTTAGGGTTGAGAGGGTTTATGGTTTATAGTTTAGGGTTCATGGGTGGGGGTTTAGGGTTTAGAGTTTAGAGTGTTTAGGGATTAGAGAGTGTAGGGTTGATGGTTTATAGTTTAGGATTTAGAGGGTTTAGCGTTTAGGGCTAGAGGGTTTAGGGTTTAAGGTTTAGGGTTTAGGGGGTTTAGGGTTTAGGGTTTAGGGTTTTTGGGTTTAGGATTGGGGGTTTAGGGTTTAGTGGGTTTAGGGGATTTAGGGTTTAAGGTTAAGATGGTTTAGGGCTTTAGGTTTAGAGGGTTTAGGGTTTAGGGTTTATAGGGGTTAGAGTTTAGGGTTTTTAGGGGTTAGGGTTTTTAAGGTTTAGGGTTTAGATAGTTTAGGGTTTAGAGGGTTTGGGGTTTAGGGTTTAGGGTTTAGAGGTTTAGGGTTTAGGTTTGGGGTTTAGGGTTTGGGGTTTTTGGTTTGGGGTTTAGGGTTTATGGTTTAGAGGGTGGGGGTTTAGGGTTTAGGGTTTATAGGGTTTGAGGTTTAGGGTTTAGGGTTTAGAGGGTTTATAGTTTAGGGTTTAGGGTTTAGAGGGTTCATGGTTTATGGGTTAGGGTTTATGGTTTAGAGTGTTTAGGGTTTAGAAGGTTTAGGGCAGAGGGTTTAGGGTTTAGAAGGTTTAGGGTTAGGGGTTTAGGGTTTAAAGTGTTTAGGGTTTAGAAGGTTTAGGGTTTAGGGTTTAGGGTTTAGGGTTTAAGGTTTAGAGGGTTTTAGGTTTAAGGTTTAGGGTTTAGAGGGTTTAGGATTTAGGGGTTTTAAGGTTTAGGGTTAAGGGTTTAGAGGGTTGGGTTTAGGATTTAGGGGTTTAGGGTTTAGGGGGGTTTAGGGTTTGGGGTTTGGGGTTAGGGTTAGGGGTTTGGGGTTAGGGTTAGGGTTTATAGGGGTTAGGGTTTATGGTTTTTAGGGGTTAGGGTTTTAAAGGTTTATGGTTTAGGGTTTAGAGGGTTTGTGGTTTAGAGGGTTTGGGGTTTGGGTTTTGGGGTTTAGGGTTTAGGGTTAAGGGTTTAGAGAGTTTGAGGTTTAGGGTTTAGGGTGTAGAGGGTTATGGTTTAGTGTGCAGGGTTTAGGGTTTCGGGTTGAGAGGGTTTGAGGTTTAGGGTTTAGGGTATAGAGGGTTATGGTTTAGTGTGCGGGGTTTAGGGTTTCGGGTTGAGAGTGTTAGGGTTTTGGGGTTTAGAGGGTTTAGGGTTTATGGTGTTATGGTTAGATGGTTTAGAGTTTAGTGGTTTAGGGTTTAGTGTTTAGGGCTTAGGGTTTAAGGGTTTTGGGTTTGTTGGTTTAGGGTTTAGAGGGTTTGGGGTTTATGGTTTAGGGTGTAGGGTTTGATAGTTGGAGGGTTTGGGGTTTATGGTTTAGGATTTAGAGGGTTTAAGGTTTAGGGTTTAAAGGGTTAGGGCTTTAGGGTTATGGTTTAGGGGGTTTAGGGTTTAAGGTATAGTTTTAGGGTTTGGGGTTTGGGGTTGAGGGTTTAGAGGGTTATGGGTGTAAGGTTTAGGGTTTAGTGTTTAGAGGGTTTGGGGTTTAGGGTTTAGGGGTTAGAGAGTTTAGTGTTTAGTGTTTAGGGTTTAGAAGGTTCATGGTTTATGGTTTAGGGTTTATGGTTAGGGGTTTAGGGTTTAGGGTTTAGCGTGTTTAGGGTTTAGAGGGTTTATGGTTTGGGGTTTGGGGTTTAGGGTTTGTAGTTTGGATATTTAGTTTGGATATAGGTTTGGGTTAGTTTTCTGGTTAGGTATTTATAAAATCTTAAATATTGATTAAATTTTGATCTAATGGATGATATTGGTTCTTACGTTTGTATCTTAATAAAAGTATGTATGTGACCCTCCCCCTACGTACATATATATATATATGTTAACCCATCACCTTACCTTCCTTATTCTTTTTCTCCTTCTCCTTATGCAACCTTATCCTTGCCTGACTGCACAACCATCGCACACTTCTTACACACCCATCTTCTCCTGCCATTTTCCCTTCTCATGTAACATTTACATCAACCATCACCAACCTCAACTTGCATCTACTACTCTACCTTAACTATCCTCTGCAACCATCACCATCACAATCACCTTGAAGCTGCATAAGCACCATCATCACCGTCGCACGCTAGCCCCTGTCCTTATCTTCATTCCCGACTCACACCACACACGCACACGTGTACGTATATATATATATACACACACACACACACACCTCACACTCTTCTTATTTCTCTTTGGTTTTACCTCAGTCATAGAGCCATTACCGAGCTCCCTCTTTCTTCTCCTTTCCTCCTCCTCCTCCTCCTCCTCCTCCTCCTCCTCTCTCCTCCTCCTCCTCCTCCTTCTCTCTCTCTCTCTCTCTCTTCTCTCTCTCTCTCTCTCTCTCTCTCTCTCTCTCTCTTCTCTCTCTCTCTCTCTCTTCTCTTCTTCTTCTTCTTCTTCTTCTTCTTCTTCTTCTTCTTCTTCTTCTTCTTCTTCTTCTTCTTCTTCTTCTTCTTCTTCTTCTTCTTCTTCTTCTTCTTCTTCTTCTTCTTCTTCTTCTTCTTCTTCTTCTTCTTCTTCTTCTTCTTCTTCTTCTTCTTCTTCTTCTTCTTCTTCTTCTTCTTCTTCTTCTTCTTCTTCTTCTTCTTCTTCTTCTTCTTCTTCTTCATATCTCCTATGTATAACTCTCGAGCAAATGATTTGTTCAAGGCTATCACTACATGGCTAGAAGATTCACTTCCTACTGTAATCTACCCGTTTCCTTTATTGTGTTTGATCATTCATTAGAGAATCTCCACTTACCTTATTTAGAAAATCACCATTTGAGCTCTAGAAGGGAAGTCAACTTATTATTGATAAATTTTCCTATTCAAACTATAAATTTATGGTTTTTTATCTAATAAATTCTCTCACTCTTTCCTAGACTAATTCATTGGTTATAAATAACTTTAATCATCTCTTCCCTTTATCTCTTTTTAGCCACCTAAATATTCTATGTTTTCTCAACACTTATCCTCTACTCTTCTCCACTTTAAGATTTTATTCTAATTCATGTACATCTTCTTATCCTTTCTCTAACTCACTCTTTTTTTACCCTTAAGCAAGAAATAGTTAGATTTGGGAAAAGGGTAAGTTTCTTTTTTATTCAGTTTTCTTGGAATCTCCTTAGAGGTTATAGATTAATTTTCCTTACTCTAATTCATATTTCTTGGTTTATAATAATTATTTGGAGATCCTAAATTTTAACTTCTTATTTTATGGCTTTGGATGTTAAGATCTTTTAGCTAAAGGTTTAACTTTCTTGGTGTGGAATTTTGCTAAGTTTCAAGTAAGTCATTCTTGCCTTTGAAATGTGGCATGACTAAGTATCCGAGCTAGTGTACTTGGTAAATTTCTTATCTTATATGCATATATGAGGTTGTCGGTGTTTTAGTGATGTATGTTGGAGTATTTAAGAATTTTGAGAAAAGTATTCTTTAGTGAGAGATGGTTGATTCTATGTGGATACAACATGTTTAGTATAGGAGCATGCGAGCCTCTATTTCTATAAATGATGATGCTACAATTTGATATGGTTAGATTATGGAGTTATTGTTATGTTCAAAATAACTTTCATGTATTTTTTTAGGGCAAACTGATCAATTAGTTAAGCCAAATCGATCTATTAGTCCTTAGAACAATCGAATGGTTAGCCTAAATGGATCAACTAAGTTTTATACGATAACCCTAGTTGCTCTCTAATGTGGCCATAGCCGGCATGTAATTTAAACCCTCTTGTTATCAATTGTGGTATTGGTAAATAAGGGTATCTTTCTAAATAGGAGATTGAGAGGGCTTACCTTAATTTAACCAGCTTAAAAATAAATAATAAATAAATAATAAATAAATCCTAAATAACACAAAATAAATAAATTAGAAAAATTCTAATGAGGGTTATTAAATTAGAAAAATAATAAAAATAATAAATGAAATGAAATAAAATAATAAAAAATAATAGATAATCGTAGATGAGATAAATATGCTAGGGAAATCGAAATCTACCACTAGATTAGGCCAAAATATAATATTAATTTCTATGTCAATATTTAATCATGAGAAGGAGATTGACCAATTTGTACACCAAAAGTAGGTCCATACACCTTATATTACTTTCCTTAATTAATTAATACGATAAAGCGCTAATATTAGCCCTATTAAATACTAGCAGTACAGCAGCAACAAGTGGCTCCTATATTTAACTAGATTTAATGCATTAAGTATAATTGGAAGGATGGGAATCTAAGTACCCAGACTAGAACACTAAGCATGTCTGTTTGTATTTCCTTTCTATGACCCATACGTATCTAAATGTTTTCCTACTTCGGTTAGAATCACAAAACTATTAAGTGAATTGTTATCTAACCTAGCTGTAATTTATACATATAAATTCTAACATATTTATATGGCTACCTAGTAGGTAAACCTATATACTGTCACTTATGAGAAAACCAGAACAAAACATGTACCATATAAATTATACCTAACAATATATATATATAAACGATAACAATTAAAATAGAGTCAAGGCAATGTATTTCAACAACACAATTCTCCATTTGTTTGAATGGTACCTTATGCAAACCTTTTAAGGGTGGTCGGGGATTAAGACAAGGTGATCCCTTGTCACCATATCTTTTTGTATTAACCATGGAATATCTTCATCGTTTATTGAAAACTTTGTGGGATGATAACCAGTTCAGAGGGCATCCAAAATGCAAGATCACAAAGATCATTAATATCAGTTTTGCAAATGATTTACTCATCTTTTGTAAAGGGCATATTAAATTAGCCGAGCAGATTCAGGAAAAGTTGAAGATCTTTCACCTCACCTCTGGACTCCAAGCAAACCCTGAAAAGAGCAGTGCATTTTTTGGTGGTGTTAATGAAGATGATAAAAGCCCGATCTTACAGAAGTTAAACTTTAAAGAGGGCACATTTCCATGCAGATACCTTGGTGTTCCTCTAAATCCTGCTTCTCTCTCTGTCAGCCAATATCAAACTCTCATTGACAAAATTGTACATAAGCTGAAGTCCTAGACTGTGAAATATCTTAGTTTTGCTGGGAAGTTGCAACTACTTCAGTCTGTTATTTTTGGTATTGAAAATTTTTGGATGCAAATGTTTTTTCTGCCAAAGGCTGTCATTCATCAACTGGACAGTCTTTATCGATGTTTTATGTGGAACAACATGGATCCACAAAAAAGAAGAGCACCTGTTTCTTGGTCAAAAGTTTGCATGCCTAAAGAAGAAGGAGGGCTGGGCTTGAGACAATTGGTTCACTAGAACTCAGCTTATCTTGCAAAATTCTTGTGGAAACTTATTGAAGTTAAAGAAAACCTATGGTTTAAATGGATACATGAGAGGTACTTCAAAGGGAGGGATATTTGGCAGCTGGAAGAGAAACTAGAGTTTTCGTGGAATATCAAACAATTGCTAAGGGTTAAAAATTAGATAAGAACATGCTATGCCAACTGCTGTCATTCTGGGAAAATAAGTTCAAACCTAGTGTATCAGCATATCAGAGTTTCAGGCCTGCCAGTTGAATGGAATGCTTTTGTTTGGAAGCATAGAGGGTTGAAGAAACATAAATTCATTGTCTGGCTTATTTGTCATCGTGCTTTACCTGCTAAATCTAAGCTATATCAATGGGGGATAACCATGGATAAGTTGTGTGAAGTCTGAAGGGATGAAGAAGTGGATTTAGATCACCTCTTTACTAAATGTCCAGGTGCTCAATTCCTCTGGAATTCTATACTGAAGTGACTGAAAGTGCAGGAGGACTTCAACAACTGGTAGAGTTGTTTTAATTGGTTGATCAAGAGGACTAAGGGGAAAGGCAAGAAAGTGGTGTGGAGAGCTATCTTCAATGCAATTCTCCATCATATCTGGATTAATAGGAATTTGGTTATTTTCCAAATGCTACAAAGGAATCTGAGAACCACTATTAGATAGCTTATTACTGAGATTTTTGTTTGTTTTGTTGATACGCCGAATGTGCATATAAAGAATTATCTAGAGAGGCTTGATAGATGGATAATATAGTTTGGTTAGGGGAATGGCCCTATGTGGTTTTGTATTTTTGACAATCTGTACTTCATTTCTCTATTTTGGTAATAAAATTTATTAATTACCAAAAAAAAAATAGAGTTAAGGAACAATCTCACAAAACAAAGAAAAATGAAATTATATCTCAAATCCTAAAATAGGGTTTCAATCTATTCCCTAATAATAAATAATCAGCTGGCCATAATTATTGAATTAATTACACAGAAATATATATCTAAAATATAAATTAAAAATATAGAAAGAAATAATTGGAATTAACTATGGATGAAAGATAAATAATTGATTCGGATGAAAAATTAATTTCATCTTAAATAAATTCTTTCGGTATAAAATCTTATCTCTATTTCTTCTTCTCAGTCTGGCTTTAATTTTTGTGCAATTCTGTTTTTTTTGGGCCAACAACGCCTCTCTCTTTCTTCTTTGTGAGTCCTCATTTTCCATGCAGCTCTTCCCGCTGGCTTTTTTTCTCTATTGTGCATGCTGCTCCTTTCTGTCTGATTATTGTTGACCCTTGTGTCGCAACTTTTTGCTTTCTGTGTCTTTCAGCTAACAACCGCTACCTCCTTTTATTTTTTCCGGGGGTTCATCCTTTCTTGTGCTGCATTGCCACCATTTTTTCGTTTCCTTTTTTCCTCTTATTCCCTTCGATTGTTTCTCTTTTTCACGGCCAAGCCTCCCTATTTTTTTTCTTTTTTCTTCCACGTCAGTCCTGCTGACTTTTTCTACCGTAGCTCTATTATGCCCTGACTAAGCCTCACATTTATTTCCTTTATTTTTTCTTTAGTCTCATTTTGTTTGCTCGGTATTTGTTTGGTGGCCTTTGGGCCTTTGGTCCTTGGGTCCTTGGGTCGTTAGTTCAAAGGTTTCATTTTTTTCTTTTATTTAAAAATAATACTTGTAAAATAAAATTAATAAAAATAAATAAATGATATTATACTCTAAATTTATTTAATTATTATCATTTTAACTCAAATAATAAAATTTATTCAATTATTATTACTTAAGTATAAAATTATAATTATTCACTTACATTAATTAATTAAAATACTAAAAACTAAGATTATAAGGGTATAAAATATGTCAAAATATGAACTTATCACACCCCCACACTTAGCTTCTTGATTATCGTCAAGTAATTTATTACTCTAAACAAATAAAATTAAATTAACTAACCACTTTTGTAGGTCTTATGATTGCACTTGGCATGTACAACAAGCCCTTTAAACCCCTATATCACCAATAGAGGACGAGTAAGGTCTCGTGAGAGTTTTGTAGATGATTTACCTACAAAATCACACATAAAAAGATAAAGAAAAATAACCAAACCACACCTAAT
Source organism: Tamarix chinensis (assembly GCA_030549775.1). Classification (NCBI taxonomy): domain Eukaryota; kingdom Viridiplantae; phylum Streptophyta; class Magnoliopsida; order Caryophyllales; family Tamaricaceae; genus Tamarix; species Tamarix chinensis. The sequence goes on from CM060172.1 coordinate 9,172,425, forward strand.
ACCTTTAACCATTTTTGTCTCAGAATCTTTTACTTTCAAACGTCAAGATTAGCAATCAATTAAGATTCAGCATTGGGAGATTTAACGAATCAATTTCAATATATGGTTCACACATAAATAGGACAGGTATGAATAGATCAATATTATGGATGAAGATCTACCATGCCTTATTTAAATTAAGATTCATCCTCGCTATGGATGCCCTCTATTTTTTCTCTCTCTTAGATTCATGGCTATAAATGTATAAAAACACTCTTGTATGTGAGATAAGGTGATAAAGATAACAAACGACTCACATATATAAAAAAAGAAGGTTCATGTTATTATGGATAAAACCTCATGAAATAAATCAAATACTTACCAATGGAATGAACCATATACTTAACTCTTGTGACTAATCTCCATTAGATCAAAGGCTGATCATCTCAAGAATCAAATAGGACTTACTTATTGGGTGTAACGAGTTTAAGTTAAAGAAGGGTACAGAGTATTTTAGGAGTGTGGTGCTAAAAAGGTCAAGAGCTAGTGGAATTATAAAAATTAGATGAAATATAAGCTTAGATCCACATCAATGATACACCTCTCCATCCTAACACCAAAATAGGGCATGAATAAACTTTCTCAACATCATCTCCATAACTCCCTTTCCTCCTTATATCCTAAATTTTGTTTTCCTTTTTTTCTATTTGTTTTTCATTTTTTTTATATCTCCTCTAGCAAACATAACCAATTCCTTTCTTAGCATAAATACGTATATTTATTTCACATACACTCACGTACATAACCACTCTTTATCCATAATGATTTGATTACCTTCCACTAGCTTTAAGCAAGGGTAAGGATATTAAGGCTCGAAGGTTATTCAATATGGATAATGAAGAAAAATATATGTTCCATGTATAGGCTTAAAGGGTTTCTATGGGATGTATATCATGTATACACAAATTAGGTTAAGCTATCTGGTCATGTGGTAGAAAATTCCTAAGCTGCCTTTATCATTTTCTCAATTATAGCATGTATTGACTATAAGCTTCGAATAGTACAAGAGTAAGTTCTGGAAATCTTTATAGTCCATTACAAGAGTTATAGCAAATAATTTGATCAAAACAATTAGACATATATGAGGTTTACAAAGAAAATTTTAAGCCAAGAAAAGTTGATAATTTTATGTAAATTTGTTTAAAAAAGAAGGTATATATGATTCTAAAGCTCACTGATAAATGTGATGAATCTTAACATGCAATGTTGGTGGTTAGAAAAACATACATGTTCTTTCTCCATTCATAGCTAGACACATAGATATGTGTTCCCTATACCAAAATTAACACAAAAAATCTCCACTAGCTTTATCTTGAGTTTATGATCATCTTTTTGCTATATTTCAAAGACATACTCATCATTAACTAGTTAAGGGATTTTATAACTCTTAAAAACACTAAACAATTTTTTTTAGTTTTTAATTTTTTTTCATGCAAATACATAAAACACACACACAACCACACTTAAATCACACATTGTCCTCAATGTGTAAACAACTAAGGGAATATGTAATTTAAAGTATAGAGATACAAAATAAATAAATAAATAAATAAATAACTAGAGGGTAGAAAACTCCCTTATCACATTAGGTTGCCTCCCAAGTAGTGATTGTTTTTATGTCTTCAGCTTGACATGATCTCGGTTTTACTCTTTTAAGGTGGGTACGTCCACTTGAGAGCTGCTTCACCAAATCCTTCCTAGTGATGATCATCTTTATCTTGCAAGAAAGAAAAAGATAAATTATTAGTGTTAATTAAAGATTTGATCTAGCAAGAACATAACTTACCTATCATGGGATTTGAGCTCGTGTGTAAAGAGATAATGGTTTACCCTATGTCAATGTATAGTGATCTCTCTATCAAAGGAAGAACATATTTTCCCATCTCAAAATCTTTAAACGGATCCTTCCAACTTAACCTCTCCTTTGGAGCACTACGCTTCTTATTTGATGTATCTAATATGATTTGATTACTCTCTTCAATCTTGGATCCATATAAACTGGTAAAAGAGGGAAAACAAGGAGTGTGGTTAGCATAAATAAAATCAAAGTGGTGTAATGGCTTACCTCGTATCTCGTGGTCATCTCCAAACAAAATTGGGGAACAAATGTTCAAAGATGGTCTATGGTAGATGAAAGTGATATTCTTTCCATCCGCATACTTCTCTTTGTTCACTTAATCCTTATTTTGATGAGATTCTTCTTCTACTTTTACAATCCCTTCTTCCACTTGATATTGCTTTTCAATGTTCTCCATGGGAACCTCCTCAACTAGCTCATCATTACATTCAGATATGGCATCATCATTCTTATAACTCTCACTTAAATTTGGAACTGAAGTTCTAGAGAGATCTTTTTGTACTTATAATTGATTGATCATGCTGACCACATAACCCATTTGATCCTCTAGCACTAACATCGTTTCATTTTGTGTAATTTGACTTTGCATCAATTGATTCTGCCTATTTCTCAATGCTTCAAAAATCTTCTCCATTTTTTATAAACTTGAGGGTTCTAAAACTAGAGAATATTCTTGTTGAGGATATTGATAATATTTTGAAACTTCATATTCATGTATGTAAAGGTCTTGCATGGAACTTGGTAACAATCATTCATTCCCCATCTAAATTTGGGGTGGTGCCTCATTTCCGAGTAGTATGCGCTTATGTAGGGATCATACCCTTGGAAACCATTGAAAGATTGAGCACTGAGTTTCATCCACCATCCTCCTCTCATATCTTAATGGGTTGATCTAAACATGGCTAAGAGTGAGTGAAAATGTCCCTATATGGCTTGGAAGGTAAGAAGGGTTAAGATGGAATGATTATGTGGATGTGTGGCTTAATTGTCACATGGGCCTTATGTAATAAAATATTCTTAGAGAATAACACCCTAATCTCTTAAAGCGAAAGATGATTAACTAGTGAACAGGTCTAGACTACCCAATTCTATTAGCTATCGAGGGTTAATCAACCTTTCGAAGTTTATTGGTGCTTTTGGGTGCGATCTTAGTATCTTACCTACTCTAGAAACTAATGATATACTAATGGGTATTGATAATAAAGTGTTTGATTGCCTCGATGGTTTGTTAGCTTTTTCTTAACTTTATATTCATTAGTGTTTTTTTAGCTTCGGCTAAAATTTATGTCCATTGGTGGTTACTTAGCTTCTTCCAAACTTTCCTCTTGTTTGGATAAGCTTCTATGGTATGTGAGACCAAGGGGTGGTAGTCAATCTATTACTCAAGAAAGTAATAATAACTTTTAATTAATTAATCTAATGGATTATGTGAACTTGAAAAATGGACCTAATGGGATACTCGTGTAAATGGACAGTAGAAGAGCCTATTTTGGTGTGTAGTATCTTGTTATTATTCATATGTTTTTATCTATTATATCAATGTTTTATTGGTAAGCATTATGAGTTATGAGTTTTATAATTCTTTACATGGCATGAAATCTTGATTCATTATATGACCATGAAAGAATATGCATATCTAATTGTATGGTGTAAGCATGATATGTGTTGAGTATTATTTCTCTATTATGTCATGGCTTTACATGTTTGTAACCCCTGTTGAGGAGGTAATTTGGTTTACTCAGTATATAGTATATTGATGTAATTGTTTATTCGGTTACCTGCTCAATCCCACGAATAGAAGACTATATGTAGATTATTAGGATGGCCAATAGTTAACTACCTTATGTCAGGCTTGGTGAACTAAAAGCATGAACACCCAAATATCTTATTTAGGTCCCTAACAGATTAGGGTTTAGAGCTTCACCCTATTTTTATTTTATCTCTAGTATATTTAAGTATCTTTAGCTTATTTAGTTTTGAAGAATTTCAAATGTTTTAGGGACCCAACATAATTCCATTTGTAAACACTTAAGATTAGTATTTCCATAATGTATGTTTTACACACTTAATTTTTTGTTGGTTGGTTTTCATAGCCTTATATAAACATAGGACAAGTGGGAGGCATTTATTCTATATTAGGTGCAGCGGTAGCACCTCATTTTTTCTAACCGTGTTTGAGATTTTATGATTCCACAATATTTTAGAACATATTTTTTTAGTAGTAAAAAAAATGGAAGTGTTACATATAGTTGTGATTTTGCCAAGAAAACTCACTAATTATGTTTTCCCACAGTTGTCTTAATATTTCACTAATTTCCTCTTCATATTTTGTCATTGTTAGCTCCATGTTTCAACATAGCCGTTATTATATTCCATTGATGTTAGTTGTAATTTTTCTCAAAAAAACTAACATGTCATGTTTCATAATAATTATCTTCATATTTCACAACTATTATGTTATAATTTATCATTATTATGCTTGTGTTTTACCACTATTCTCTACATGTTTCACCATGATGGCTATTATATTTCACTAATGTTAGTTGTGATTTTTTTGAAAAAAATAACTTTTCATATTTAACCATAATTATAACACCCCAAAAATTTAGGACATAACAAAATCATTTTAAAGAGTTAATTACTAAAGATAAATTACAAAATATAAGTGTGTTACACAGTATCCAACATAGAAGAGGCACTCCCTATACCTAGTCCATATCTAGTGCAAGGTAAAAGTAACCTCGTACCTAGGAATTAGGTGTGGGAAGAACTTGATTTCACCATGATACATGATGAAAAATAGAGAAGATGAATACATATAATGAAAATAGAAGACTAAGAATTCATAAAGAGGTAGATATATTCAAATAACCATACTTTATACCAATTAGATTATACACTCTATATAGGGAATCACATTAATAGTAATAATCAATAATCACCTAAAGTAAGGTAATCTTTTCTTGTAGGAATGATCATCACTCATAAAAAAGATAATCAGTATGCTATATACTAACTAAAGGAACAATACAATTGTAGCTATGTTACATAGAATAGATAAGGTAACATAAGGCATAAACATACATATAGGTTAACATAATATGATATAAGATAATGACGATTCCAAAAATCATTATTAGATATGATCATAATACATTTTCTTATTCACATTGAGTTCAAAACTCTACTATTCTTAAATTGGTAGAGATAACTGCAACATCTTCCAGGGTGGAGCATACCTGACCACTATTATTAAGATTCTAAGGAAACATGCTCCTGGCCACAATTCTTAAACTGGTTGAATGGATTAGATCACCTCTTAGGGCCCAACACTCCCATCCACTAATTTTAATCTAGTCAAACACACTCAATACCTTAGTTATGACTCATGTGATATTTTGGTTTAAGTGATTAATATCTCATCCAACTTTATGTTGATATAATCATAATCCATATCCTAATTTATGTTGAGTTCAAGAACCACTTTAAATGATTAGTGTCATATCTATTATTCTTTTACAAGATAACCATGTGGAAACACATATAAATATGAAATAACATAGTCTAAATTTAATTTGATTATTTACAACACATAACACACAACCACATGAATATAGGGGCATTTCCCCTAAGGAAAAATACCATTTTCTCTTAAAGAAACCGTAGTTCCATAATGTGAGAAAAAATCATACCATAATACTCATTTAACCATAAAATTTATTAAATATTTGTAAAATATTATTTTTGAAAAACATAAATAAAAAGTTAAGGTTTGACTCTAACATCTTACACATGTGATAATTATGATGCCCCTAAATTTATAACTAAAAATTTTCATTTAAGTAGAAACATATATCAAACATGAACTGGTGTTGCCATCATAATTGATATAAGTCTATCTTAAATACCATTCTCACATCAATTATAAGGCAAAAATAATTTAGAATGAAAGATATAATAAACATATAATAAGGACACTACATAAACATAAGTAAGAGTTTTGGAGGCTAACATCGAAAACAAAACCTAAATGCATAAATTAAATATCTTGAGGGGAAATGAAAAAAGGAATACCCAATTTAAAATAATAAGTGGATAACGTAACTCATTGATTCATAGACCCTATATATGAGATATAATTACTCTGCCCCAATCAGAGCATCAACAACAACATAATCATCTAACGAGTCCTTATTGACCTACATAAATTGTTCTCTACTTGTGGGAATGAGCATAACCCATAAAAAAGATAATCAGTATGCTATGTACTGAGTAAGGTAACAACATAGTTAAGAAAGGTTATACATGTTCATAAGATCATAATAAGAGATAATGTGCATATTGGACAATCTCATTGATACCAACTTATTTATTCCTTTCTAAATCGCACTGCAATAGTGTTATGAACAATACTCATAATTTTATTAATGTTGAATTTAGGGACCCCATTATTCTCAAATGGTGGAACAGTATCATAAAAGAACCCTAAGGTATAAGCTACTGGCCACTATTCTCATTTAGTGGAATAAATAGGTACAACCAGTCCTAACTCATGTGATCTTTCATTATAAATGATTATTATATTATTCATACTTCATTTATTTCAAGGTTATCATATAATCAAATACACATAACCATTCAAGGTACCCATCCCAACAAATATTCCCAGAATATGTCCTATTTTCCTTAGAAACCCTAATTTCACAAACCCAACGTAACTGCTTACTTGGTACTCATTTATTCCCCAAATTCCATATCCATTCTTAAAATGTTTTTATTAATGACATACTCAAAAATCATGTTATAACTCCCATGTCTTACACATGTGATAATAACCTACCCTAGGATTACTATTTATATCTTCTATTAAACTAGATCTAATTTCACCATTTAGTAATAACACTTCCTTTAAAGCCCATATGGATACCAAATCTAATATACATTCCAAAATTATTATTTTTGACATGATATCATAATATTGCAGTCCAAATCCCTCGTCTTACACATGTTATAATAGCGTACCTTTAGGATTATTATTTATATCTCCTATAAACCCTAATTTTAGCATCTAGTCATAAATCTTTCTCTAAAACTCATATGGCTCTCAAATTTTATATGCATACCTAAGACACCAACAATAACATCATATCCAAATCTTAAGGTCAAACTCTAACCTTTTGTACATATGATCATGATTCGACCCCTAGGCTTTATCATTCACACTTAAAGTCTTTCTCCTCATTTATTAGACATAAACCCTTCATTTTCACTCCAAGCATTTCGTATAGTGTCCTTAATCTATTTTGGATAATGTAACATCCCAAGGTACCCAATATTGAATTTTTAAACATGTTGACCAAAATACCTCTAAAGCTACTAAAATACCCATTTCCCACCCGAATCTCATGATTCCCAATGTGAATGATTTTTTGACCTCCCATGCATACCATCATCATGAAAATGCATGGCCATGATTATATATAGATATTTTTTATTCATCACAACTCATAATTTGACAACTTTCATAACATTTTTTTGACATGAAATACCATGTAACATATGGTACCAATGTCAAGATAATATTTTATACAATGATATCAAACATTTTAAATTAAGAAAAAGTATACATTTTTGCACATCAAAGGCCAAACTATGACACATATCCTTACCAAAATGGCTCTGGTCCCTATGAGTGCAAGAACTACACTTCCTCCTCTACTACTACCTAATTATCACCTAGAAATAAGGATATACAAATTTTAAACTTAAAAAGTTTAACCTAAGAGAAAACTAAGGCAAAGGAGAGGGAAGGAAAAAGAGGTAACTAAAGTGGAAAACTTTGGCAGGGTGGTGCACGGCGGTGATAGCGAAAATAGCGGTTTAAGGATGGGGTGATGGTTGGTATCAAGGGTTGAAGTGATGGTGGTGTTGGAGCTAGAGAGAGTTAGTAGAGGGAGTGGTGGTGGTGATGGCGATCATAGTGGTGGTGGTTTTCTGGTGGCAACAATGGCAATGTGGTGAGGTGTAGAATATAGGAAAGGAGAAGTTGGGCCTCCTCAATGGTTAAAGAAAAAAAGGAAGGAAAGGAAATAGGAGAGGAGAAGATTCCATGATTTTCCTACAGGTATGTATATATATATATGCACTTATAGGGTATATAGCTATAGGGTTAATATGAAGGAGGGAAAGAAGGATAAATAGGGGTAGAGAAGGAGGATGGTAGGTGAGGACATAATAAGCACATAGTTGTAGGGGGTTGGGGTGCAAAGAGCAAATAATGCAGGTTATAGGTGGGCAGTTGTAAGGCCAAATAGGGGAAAGGAGGGAGATGTGCAGGGTTAGGTAAGGACTTATTTGGTCTAGAAGAGGAAAGGGAAAAGGAGGTAAGGAAGATTATAGGGGCAACATGCTAGATAAAGGAAAGAAAAGAACGAAAAGAAAAAGAAAAAGAGAAGAGAGGAACTAGGCCAGTGTAAGTCGGGGAAAGGGGAGGAGAAGAAAAGAGAGAGAAAAAAGGATTTGGGCTTGGTTGGAACATATGCAACCTGGGAAAGGAAGAGAGAAAAGGGGAAAAAGATAAAGAAAGGAAAAAGGAGATAAATGAAAAGGGGAAAAGAGGAAAAAGAAAAGGATTTCTTTTAGTGTAGAATTTTGGTTTAGATTTAGGTTTAATTTTTGGATAAGTTAATATAAAAATTTAGCTATAATTTTTTTACAGTTGGGTTTAGGTTAAAATAAAATAAAAATCCAAATATTAGATATTATATTAGGTTAAAATTTTGATAAATTGATATTAAAATTTTATATGATTTTGGGGTAATACAATAATGGCCTTGCCTTTACGAAACCCTAGGTTTAAATCATGAACATAACTCTCTTATAATACTCATTTAAATACCAAATTAATACAAATTATTTAAATATTATTATTGATAAGATATTCAAAATGTGTAGAGAAACTATGCGATTCTCACACATCCTTATGACGAAGAAGAAGAAGACTGATATACCATTAAAATCAAAGAAGGAATTGACACTAGTGTCTAGTGATGTTCTCTAGTCTTCACATAGTTGCATAGATATGGCTCTTGTAGATTTGACACAGAAAAAACTTGACTTAGTCATCGCTAATAATAATGAAATAGAACTAACCCATACTGATACTTTGATGAATTAAAATCATTAGACGTCACCTATTGCTACCCCTAATACTTGACGAGATGTAGTACTAAGTAATAGACGGCAGATCAAATGACTGCTCTTTTATATGTCCCTCTACTATCAAGGAAGGTTTAGTTATGGCTTAAATTCAAGAGTTTGAGTTGAAGGAACAAGCTAAACAATGGCAACATACTCTCTTCGGTATAGTATTTGGTGTTATACCTAACTTCACCCAGATACAATCCTATATTCGATCCTATTGGAATCATGTTACGACGCCTAGAATTATGAGATATGAAGATGGTTTCTTTCTGTTTCAATTTGCTTCTATGACTAATTATTAGTCTATACTAGAGGCAGGTCATTGGACATACATGAACAAACCTTTAGTCTTAAAGGAATGGCATCAATATTTCACCTTTTGTGTTGAAGATTTTCAATACATTCATACCTGGATCCAACTTCCAAGATTTCCTTAGGATACTAGTCAGTGGACTATTTGGCTCAAATTGGAAGTTGCATTAATTTTCCCATAGGGATAAACCAAGTTACTACCAATAAAGATAGAATATCTTATGCTCAAGTCTTGATTGAAGTGGACATTCATAGAACCTTGCCTGATCACATTCTTATTAACAAACTAGATGGAATTTCTTTTACATAAAAAGTTGTTTAAAAAATGGAGACATGAATTCTATCAAATATGTAATAGGGCTGGTCACCTTACTACAAAATTCCCTACTATTCATAATGTTCAACTCCATCACCAACTGAAATCTAAGACTACACAAAAATGTGTGATAGTAGATTATTACAGATCTCACAATCCATCAGCTGAACTAGATAATGAGAGTGGTCAATGGAAAGTTTTAGATCTTAATGATACTACTATAATAGAGATAACTGATAGCCAAGTCATACCTCCTACTTGTCTTCAGGGAACCAATTCCAAAAGGTCACAACCAACTACTATATCAATAACTCATTTGAATACTGAAAATATAACACAACCATGACACATGATGATACTTTTATGTTTGATAATGATTAATCCATGTCAAATAATTCGTGGATGAGGATTGTTTGAGGTAAGAAAGTGATAGATACTCATTATCTCGGATTTTGACCTCCATTTATCATGATTCTTGGGTGTTGGAATGTTAGGAGGATGAATAACCCCCAAAAGTAGAAAGATATCTACTAGATTCATGAGAATAAGCTATCTTTAGTTGGTTTAGTTGAAACAATAATAAAAGAGAATAAGGTGGGTGATGTGTTACATAATTTACCACCAGGATGGTAGTAGAAATATAATTACTTGAGTCATCACTATGGACACGTATGGTTAGGGTGGAATCCTAATCATTGGCATGTTTCTATTATATCATAGTGTGCTTAAGGTATTTTAGCATAGATCACAAATTTACGACAACAATCAATCTTCTTTCTTATTACTATTTATGGGGTGAATGATGGAGAAGGTAGGAAAGAGCTTTGATCTTGGTTACTGAAGCATAATCAAACTTCTAACCCTTGGCTTCTCATGGGAGACTTCAACATTATTTTAAACAATGCAGAAAAACTTCAGGGTGACATAGTTAACACACACAATGTAGATGATATTGTCCAATTGTAACACCCCAAAATTCACTACATTTTTTTAGAGCGGAAGAAATTAAAATAAAATCACTTAAAACCGGTGAATTCTGGGAATGTTACCGCCACACTTAGTACTAGACCGGTTCTCTCCGACCGTTCCAGTACCAAGTGCTAAGGCTAAAGAAAAGATTAACAATCGATTACAAAATTAATACAAACTAAACTTCAAATAATCATTAAATGGTTGTAAAACAAAATCAGAGTACGCATCAAGAAATGTAATTCATTTCCAAAATAGAATTAAACTTACAACCGATAAAAGGTTCATTAAAATACTCAATCGAGTAATGAATCAGAAAATGGTAAATACTACGCCAAAGAAATAACAAAAGGAATGAAATCGCGTAAAGAATGAATACTTCCACAACACTCTCGAACTTCGAGCCCAACATGCTCAACACTCAGCCACAACTGATATCTCGCCCACCTGCACAAATTCAAAAGGGCATACTACTCGTGGGAATGAGCAGCACCCATGAAAAGGGTGATCAGTACGCTACGTACTGAGTAAGGTAATCGAACACTAAGGCCAACATATAAGCACATAAAATCATGCATAAGAATAAAAGATCATAAAGACCATCATCATATCATAATATCGACCAATCATTCAGGTACATACGTAAAGGCCCAATCATAGTCCGGATTAATTATTTAATTAATCTTTTATCGGAATTTGATACACATCATGCCTTTTTATCAAATCCATGTGAATATGGAAGCCCCCACTTTTATAGCCGGTGGATTGGTGGCACATAGGGTATCATACCCTAACCACTATTATAGTCGGTGGATCGGATACACATAGGACTACGCGTCCTAACCATTATTCCTAACCGGTGGATCGGTTGGCTCCGGCACATATGGTGTTCCACTGTAAGTTATTAGTATTTTTTAGGCATTTTAGCACAACTCTGGTTTGCGGTTGTTGATCTCGGGAACCCCCACTATTATAATCGGTGGATCTGTTTACGCATGGAGCATCCTGCTCTAACCACTATTATAACCGGTGGATCGGTCACACATAGGGTAAAAACTCTAACCACTATTCCGAACCGGTGGATTGGTTGGTCCCGTCTCAACGATCTTCCACTTTAAATAATTAGTGTCTTAAGTATCTTATTCAAAGCTTGCCCTGGACATGCATGAATCAACACACATCATAAATCACAATTACACTTTAATCACCAAATATACTTGATACGACAAAAACCCTAAGCAGCCACCACAGATCACAATTAACCTCAACAAATTATAATTCAGTCTCCTCCGTACCCTTAATTTGCTCCACCTGCTATTTTTCATCCTAAGTGCTCAAACGCCCAAACAACACTTACATGAACTTCCTTACATCATAAATTAACTTTCCACACGTAAATTTCATACCCATGTAGACATTAATCTTCCCATGCAAAACCCTAACTCAAAACCCTAATAACGCCATTCAACCACCAATGTCATCCTGTAAACCCTAATACCACAATGAAAATCCTAATGCCACCATGCAACCATTAATACTACTATGAAAAACCCAAGATTTTATTATACAAAACCCTAAATTCAATCCACATAACCGAAAGATTCATTCATACCAAACCCTAGATTCAAACCATATAAAACCCAAAGATTCATCCATACCAAACCAAGTATTCATCCTTACCAAACCCTAAATTCAAACCATATACAACCCAAAAATTCATCCATACCAAACCCTAGATTTGAACCATATCAAACAAGAGATTCATCCATATAAAACCTTACATTAGATCCTTCCACAAAAAAAAACCATAAATTAGATTCTCCAAATCAAAACCATAAATTAAATTCTTCCATACAAAACCATAGATTAAATTCTCTCACAAAAAAAATCATACAAAACCATAAATTAAACTTCCCCATCTAAAACCATAAATTTATTCTCCATACAAAACCTCATTAAATCATAAATCAAATTCTCATACACGAAACCCTAAAATTCTCCATTTTATTCCTTTACTCATGAATCAATGGAATACTTAGGTTAACTCACATCCCTTAATCAACTTCTTTCTCCATCCTCATTTTCAATCCTTTTCCCCCGCACAAATCATATCAACATCCTCACATGCATGTCTTACAGGGTCACAACACATATCATCACATACATGTAGTACACATGCTATATAACAACACAAATCATGTTTGAGCTCTATGCCATACCAAATATGCAATAATTACAATAATAACATAGGATACATAACATACGAGGCACAAAATGCACATTAGCACATAAAAGGCCTTAGTGAACCCTTACCTAAAACGACACCGGTCTTGGAGCACGCTCCTACGCCTCCTTAGAGCTTTGACCAAATAATAACTTACTAATAAAATAACCTTAACAAAATTCTAACTTTGCTAAATAAAAATAATAGAGATATTATAAACCTTGATAATATAGGGTTAAAGACTTTACCCTAATAATAATAATGATACTAATATAATAATATCAAAAATAATAAAACTACTTTTAATGAGAATATAAATAATAATAACAATAATAATAATAATGATAATAGTCTTAATAGTAATAACAATAGTAATAACCATTATAACATTATTAATAATACTAATGGTAAAATATTTGTATTAATAATAATGGAATAAGAATAATAGAAATTCGAAATAGAAAATAATAATAATAATTATACTTATAACATATTAATATTAATAATAGTAATAAAAGAAATAATAAGGGGAATAATAATAAAATCGAATTAAAATACAATAAGGCTTCAACCCTCAACATAAATAATAATAAAACAATAATACTACTACTAATAATAATAAAACATATTAAGAACATAAATGTTAAGAATAATAATAATGGTATTTATATGCAAATAATTGAAATAAATTAAATCAAGGCTTATAATAATATGGAAAATGGTTGAGAGGGTCTAGGGTTCAACCTTAGGCTGGTGGGGATAGGTGGCACCGGCAGTGGTGCACGGTGGCTGCGGCAGTGGCCGGAAAAAGAGAAGAAACGAGGGAAAGATGGATGTTGGGAAAAAGATAGGGAGAATTGAGGTGACAAAAGAGGTGTTTATGGTTTCCCAAGAGGATAGGGACAAAATGATGGTGGTGGTGCAGCCAAAGGTGGCGGCGCACGGCGGCGGAAGGTGGTTTAATATTTTGGGGTCAAAATTATGGTGAAACGAGCAACCAACTTTGTACGGTTATGGAGGCCCGTGCAAGAAGAATCGAAGTTAGAAAATAGTTAAGTTAACTAGAGGGAATTGCAGGAAAGAATTTGAGATGTGGCGGTGGTGTTGAAGTTGGATAACGGCGGTGGAAAACACGTCTGAAGTTGCGGTGGCGGCAGCTCGGGCTTAGGGTCTCGGGGAAGAACAAACTCCAAATATTCCTACAATCCAGCTATTTATAGATTTTAGATGGTATAACAGGGTTTTGGGGGTCGGTAGGAAAGCATTAGATGCGAGAAATTAGGTGGCCGGTGGCAGAAAACGGTCGGGCATCGTTTGGTTTGCTTCGAATTTTCGCAAGGTTGGGGAGAAGAAACGGGCGAGAGATAACAGATGAGAGTTATGCCAATTTATTCCTGGGGTTAAGAGGAAGACAATGAGGCAAGAAATGGCCGGTATTAATCACCATAGCCGGAGAAGCCATTGATGGGTCGAGAGCTTGCGTCGCAGCAACGGAGGAGGAGGGAGGAAGAATGAAGAAGAAAGGGAGGCAGGCCGGTCGGCCGGGAAAAGAAAAGAAAAGGGGAAGAACTGGGCCGGTCAGCGTGGTGAGGGTTCATTAAATGGCACGACGAGGTTTGGGCGTAAAACGGGCGAAACGCAGCGTGTCGGCAGGCGAAAGAAGAGCGACGGGCGCGGGTTGGGCCAAAGAGGAAGAAGAAAAGAAAGACTGGGCCGCAACTGGCCCAGTTCGGGGAAAAAGAAGAAGAAAAAGAAGAAAGAAAAAGAAAAAGAAAGGAAAAACGAAGAAAGAAAAAGAAAAAGGGAAAAAGGAAAGGAGAAAAATAATTAGATTAGGGCCAATTAAATTAATCTGAAAATTTAGGATTTTTAAAAAATAACAATATTTAAATAAAATAATATTTAAATCCCTTTTTAGGCTAAAATAGGATTTTTGAAAGATTTTCCATAAATTCCATTTTAATTAGCAAAACACCCAAATTTTCTTCCATTAAATTATTTATAAAAATAATATTAATTTGGAACTATTTTCTCCTTCTTATTTTAAATAAAATAATTTATTTAGTTAATTCCCAAATTAAAATCTTTAATTAGTTAAAATATCCAAATTCCTCCTAATAAAAATAGTTATAAATTTATTCTCGATTTATCCTAATTAATTTCCTTTTATTTTAATTAAATAATTTATTTAAATAATTTTGTTATAATAAAACCTCATTTAAATATAATATTTAAGATTAGAATTTTTCGGGGCATTTCATCAATGTACTCAACAACTTCATATCCAAGATCTGAGATATACAGGAGCCTTCTTTACCTAGAGTAATAAACAAGAGGCTACAGATAGAATCTATAGCAAATTAGATCGAGTTAAGAGCAATGGAGCTTGGCTAGATACTTTTCCTTACACTCAGGTTGTTTTTCAACCTCCCATGATATTGGACCACTCTTTAATGAAGATATTCATTTTTGGTGACATGAACTATGGACCTAAGCCTTTTAGGTTCCATAATATGTGGACTTCAGATGTTGACTTCCTTCCCATTATTACTCATGTTTGGTCTCGATCCCTTCGCTATCAAAATCCTCCTACTTTGATCAAAGCCAAACTGAGACTTCTTAAGGCTCATTTTAAGGAGTTGAACAAGATAAAATATGGGAGCATAACTGACCACACCAAGAATGCTTGAGCCACTTTAATTTAGACTCAAATGGTCCTAGCTCAAGACCCCTTAAATTAGGATCTCATTGCTCAAGAACATATACAGCTTAAGCATTGCCTCCATTTAGCTAAATGTGAGGAAATTTTTCTTAAGCAAAACTCAAGAATAACATGGTTGCAACTAGGGGACAACAATACTCATCATTTCCATGCTATGGTGAAGGGCAGAAGAATTCAAAATAACATTGGAGAAATCTAAGACTCAAATAGAATTCTACATCATGATCCCATCATAGTCAAGTCTATTTTGACTAATTTTTTCAAGATCTCCTAGGCTGCTAGACTTCCAATTCAGACATCTTATTGCAAAATGTTGTGAATAGAGGTCTAAAGCTCAATTGTATACAACAATAGTCTCATTTGAAACCAGTTACTTTACAAGAGGTGAGAGATGCAACCTTCTTTATGAGTTGTGACAAATCCCTAGGTCCAGATGGTTTCAATCCTCACTTCTTCAAGAGTTGTTGGGAAGTGATTAGCCAAGATATCTAGACTACAACCAATTATTTCTTTGTTACAGGTATCTTACCCCTACTTTGAATGTTACTACCCTAATTTTAATACCAAAAACTCCAAATGCTACAAAACCTGGAGACTTTAGACCCATTGCATGCTGTAACATCTTTTATAAGATCATTGTTAAAGTCTTGACAACCGGGTTATAGACTGTCATGAACTTCTTGATTGGTGAGACATAATCTAGTTTCATCAAAGGTAGATCTATTAGTGATAATATTCTTCTATATAATGAACTAGTCAATGGATACAATCAAAAGCACCTTTCACCTTGGTGTATGTTGAAGGTGGACATGAGGAAGGCTTATATATGACACTATCAAGTGGTCTTTTCTTAAGAATATGCTAAGCTCCATAGCCTTTCCACCTCACTTCATCACCCTTATTATGACTTGTGTCTCAATAGTTAGTTATTCTCTAAATTTTAATGGCTCTATACAAAACCCTTTTAAAGTTACAAGAGGAGTTCTATAAAGAGATCCATTATCTCCTTATCTGTTTGTCATAGTAATGGAGTATCTCCATAGAGATCTGTTGGGATTATGACACAACCCACATTTCAAGCCTCATCCTAAAATCAAGAAGATTAAACTCATTGATCTCATGTTTGCGGGTGATTTATTTATGTTCTGCAAAGGTGATTCTAATTCTATTTTTGCTCTATTTGACACCTTCAACCATTTCTCTCAACTGTCGAGACTTCAACTCGATTCACTTAAAAGTCATATCTTCTATGGAGGAAAGATTGGTAGACAAATGATAGCCTCTCTTTGTTCAACTCTATTTATTCAAAAAGGTTATTTCCCTGTCAAACACTTGGGTGTTCCTCTTTTTGGTACCATTTTGAGGAAGCAACATTATCTAACATTAATTGATAAGATCACTAAAAGACTGAAAAAATGGTAGAATCATTTCCTTAGTTATTCTGGCCATTTTCAATTGGTAAATTATGTTCTCTTTGGGATTCAAGCATACTAGAGTCTCTTATCCATTCTTCCCCAGCAAGTACTGCAGGAAATAAATGCCAGATGTAGCTCCTTTTTATGGCCTGGTTCATAACTTTCATGCAAAATCCCGGTTTCTTGGGACAAAATATGTAACCAAAACCAAGAGGGAAGCCTTGGACTTCTGAACCTCCATTGGTGGTACACTGCTGCAATAGGTAAACACCTATGGAATATAATAGAGTACAAGGAGGTGTTGTGGATTCATTGGATTCATGCCTACTATATTAAATGGTGAGATTTTTTTACTATGCCTTCCCCTACTACTACTTTATGGATTTTTAAGAAAATTGTATCACTCAAACCACTCTAATCTGATCCCTTCACAACTAATCAAGGGAAGGAAGAATGTACATATCATGGTAGATACTGCATCTCTCGAGTATATCATCAACTCAGACCACATCATAGCAAAGTTCCTTGGTATGGTTTAGTCTGGAATAAATTTTCTATTCCAAGATACCAGTTTATTTTGTGGCTTGCTATTCAAGATAGATTATGGACAAAAGCCCAAGGGGTTAGGATAGATTCTCGAATATCTACAAGTTGCTCTCTTTGTGATGGTGGCATCAAAACACCGGAACACCTCTTTTTTATGTGTCCTTATTCCCAGAACTTGTGGTCTAATTTGATTGAACCTACTGGATATTTTCAAAGATCTACTGGTTTTTATGAGATTACTCGTTGGCTTAGCAAGAAAGGTCGAGGACTGAGTGTTCGCACAACTTTCTTTTGAGCCTTGCTAGTTGTTGTTATTTATCCCATTTGGAGAGAACAAAACAGATGAATTTTCCAGTGTACTAGTCTTCCCTGGACCAAAATAAGGAATCACATTGTGAAGCACATAGCTACCCGTATAACTAGTTTTAGTACTTGCAAATCCTATCAGAATATGTTAATAATGGTATATAGAATGAGTTCATAATTTGATGTATTTGAGATCTTAGTTTTAATGTACTCTTACTGCCATTTTTAGTATTATGTATATACCTACATTTTTACTTACCCAAAAAAAAGATATTCAAAATTTAAGGCCTAAATCTAACATTTTACACATGAGATAATAATCCTAACATTAAGGTTATTATTCATAAATCATTACGAAACCCAATTTAAAAAAATTAGGCATGGTTATTACCAGAATACCCATATTACCACCAAATTTTATAAAAATTCCTAAAATTCTAATATTAACAACCTATACAAAAATCAAGGTCTAACTCCAAAAGTTTACACAAGAATTATAACCCTACCTCTAGGATTACTATTTCCAAATTAAGTCATCTTCTCATTTTATGGGATTTAGTCCACTAATAATTACTCCAATTATTACACGTAATATATTTAACCTATTTTAAACCAATTAAAACATTGAAATACAAAGGATTCCAAATTTAAACCATATTAACCAATTTGCCCTTAACATAGCCAATATGACTATATTTTCCCAAAAATCATAAAAGTTCCAATATGAATAGTTTTCAACCTCCATCATATATCATCATCACACTAATTGACCACACTCATTAACCAATTTCCAAAAAAAAATCATAACGCATTAAAATAGCATAGTTCATACTACACACTTTGGGTTACAAAATAAGATTTATAATAATAACATATAAGCTTCTACTATTTACATATCTCACTTTTCGTAGATCCAAGACTGCACCATCATACCACAACATGCCATAAAAAACATTATCATAATGAAATTATCCATATAAAAATACCAAACATGGGATTTCATATAGTTATACACATTATACATAAAACCCTAGTTACGAGATGTATCATTATCAAAAATATTTATGATCTCAATACACTTATACCCCCTCCCTTGAGACCATTGGACACTCAATTTTGAATTAAGGATAATACATCCTTATAACTCATGTAAACAAAAGAGGAGAAACTAAGGCAAATGAGGGTGGAAATGGAGTAAAATCAAAGCAAACCATGACACGTAAGGCTTGAAGTAGCTACAACAGAAGCTGGTGTAGCTGTAGGGGTGTAGTAATAAAATATGATGCACTTATGGGGTTTAATGTATCAAGGAGTGGTGTAGATAGGGTCGAATGGTGCGAACAAAGGATAGAGAGGTTAAGGGGAAGAGGGATGTATAGGAGAAATTTTATGTGTTGTAAACATGAAGTAAGAAAACAAAAAAGGGGCATTTATTAGAGGAATAAGGGCAAGCTATGCGAAATGGGGATAATTATGGTGCAATGGATGGGATCATGGCTTAACCTTAACAAGAGTTAGGGAAAAAATGGATAAGGTATTGCTGGTGGTGCAAGGGAAGGGGTAGGTGTAGGGGTAGTTGTAGGTGTTGGTGTAGTGCAAGATTGAGAAAGGAAAAGAGGAAGTGATGTGAGGGGGATTGCACATGTAACACCCCCAAATTTACTACTGAAAATTTTTGTTTAATTAAAAGGGTTTAGCAGAAGCGAAAGGATAAAACCGTAAACTCGGGGGCATTGCCACCACACTTAGCACCAGATCGGTTCTACCGTTCCAGTGCTAAGGCTAAATAAAGTTAACATTAAACAAGAATCATTAATAAAACACAAGTCATACAGAAATCAGAGTGCGATTTAGGATTACAAACCCCAGAGTACGTGACTAGAGTTTTTCAAAACATAAAGCATAGTACGAAACCACAACTCAAATAAGGTCTAATAAAAGAAACAGAGTTTGGCCGAGTCACTCTCGATCCCCAAGTCAGGTTTAGGCTCAACGCTCAGCCCCACCAGATGCCTCGTAAGTGTCGTAGGTATCGAAGATATCATCCCCTACCTGCACAAGCTCAGATGGGTCTCCTGCTCATGCGAATGACCAACACCCATGAAACGGGTGATCAGTACGCTACATACTGAGTAAGGTAACATACGCACTAAGGCCAAAATACATAGAGATACATGACATAGCAGACATGGCATGATTACGTAGATAGCATGCAATAACACAGATAAACAATAACAGTTATGAACCAGATAACTTTTTCATTAGATCTTTGATAATTATAATCGATTCACATCATAGTCTGTATCAACCCATGTGAGTGCGGGAACCCCACTATTATAGCCGGTGGAACAGTCACGAAGGCCATGCCCTGCCACTATTTTAGCCGGTGGACTGGTCACGATGGTAACATACCCTGCTACTATTATTTGCCGGTGGACCGGTCTAGTCCCGACTCACAAGGTGTTCCACTGTAAATATTTGTATATTTCCTATGTCTTATCATTATTATGATTGGTTTGTTGAGCACAGAATCCCCCACTATTATAGCTGGTGGAACGGTCACTAGGGTCATGCCCTGCCACTATTTTAGCCGGTGGATTGGTCATGAGGATAACATACCCTGCCACTATTATTTGCCGGTGGACCAGTTTGGGTCCAGCTCAACATCTTTCTCTGTAAGTGATTAGTGTCTTAACATATCTTATTCAAAAGATTTTCACCCTTGACATGCATGGCTAGCTATACCTGCACTTATCCTCTCAAGAGGGCCTGCCCCATATCTTGAGACTTCCACACCTCCTAACTTGCCTAGACATCCTTCCCATAACCCACTTTCTCACACCGGGAACCCAACTTCTAAGTGTGTGGGTCAGGGCCCACCACCTTATACCCCAAGGTCTACGCACCACCTTACCCTAGGGTTTTCACCAAAAACCCTAATCTAGGCCTATGTGGCCCTTCCTTTCCTGCCTCCCACAACCTACACTACTATAACGCCTCCCTCACACCTCGCTCCTCCTTGTTTATTTTTATTATTTTCTTTTTATTTTTCCACATTCTCAATTTAGGGTTTCCTCCCCAAACCCTGGTTGATCCCTAGGTATCCTTATATTACCCTACGTACTATTTTTCACCTCGAGCCTCCAGACTCCCAAACAGACCTTTCATTGCCTTCCCCACGTCCCAAAGTAACTTTCCATACGTAAGGTTCACCCCCATGCGGACCTTAACCTCCCTATACAAACCCCTTGATCTCTACCATGCCAAACCCTATTATTTCCATGCAAACCCTAGTTCCTTCCATGTAACCTTAGTTTCTCCTACTCTTCCATTTTATTTAAATCCCCTTTCTTGTCCAATCATAGGTCACATATTACCTAGGTCATCCTTACCTATGATAGCCAACTTACTTCCCCTTGGTTATCTTAATTTCTCATTTTCCTCTTTCATGCCCCCATTCCACAACACCTCATCAAAGAACCTAGCATGCATGTCCTAAGGGTCACATCCCATTACATCATATTTGCAACATGTCTATATTAACACATACCATGCAAGAGCACAAGAACATACCTCGGTTCCAAGTTGCGCTACTTAATAAAAAAAGATAACATATAGAACACAACATATAAATTGTACAAGGCATTCAAGGCAAGTAAAACACATAACACACAAGCAGCCTTAGTTACGTCCTTACCTAAAGCGACACCGGGCTTGGAGCATGCTCCTACAACTCCTTAGGGTTTTGGGTTTGATTCACCTATAAAAGGAAAAATAATAAGGATTAGTTTCCCTCCTACCAAAAGTACCATTACTCCTTATTTTAGTCTAAGATTAGGATTGTTATTATTAAAGGGAGTATTATACGTGAAAACTAGGGTTTTTATCTTCAAGTTAGCCCACTAGATATTACTAGCCAAAATATGTTTATTTTAAATATTTAATGCCATACTTATAGTATTAAACCTAATAGCTTTATTCTTATAATAATAGTACTAATACTAGTTATAGCAAAATAATGACAATAATAATAATAATAGTGATGTTAATGCTTATAGTGATAGAAACCCTAGCATTTTTAAGGCTAAGTCTAATAATAGTATTAGGGTTAAAATAATAATATAATAATTACGATACCAATGAAGTACAAATATTTCTAAAGATAATAATGATAAAAGTTGTATTTTGAATAATGATAATATAAGGGTTCAAATGTTTTTGTCACAATAATAGTAATAAAATAATAATAATAGTAATAACTAATAATGATACCATAGTAATAATGTTAGTGATAAAGGCATTAGGAATAATATTAAATGGTAAGGTACTAAGGTTTAAGTATTCTTCTTATTTAACAACAAAATGATAATACACCAACTTCAGGTTAAATAACATTAACAATAATAAAAGTAGTAGTAATAATAAAAATAATGATAAAGATGTTAAGTATAATAATAATAATAATAATAATAATAATAATAATAATAATAATAATAATAATAATAATAATAATGATGATGATGATGATGATGATGATGATGATGATGATGATAATAATGATAATAGTAACCAAAATGATAATACTAATATAAGGGTCCAAATATTTATATTAATACATAAAAGTGATGATGGCCAAAAGTAATTTTAACAATATTAGCAAGGAAATAGTGATAATGATAATGGTAATACTAATAGTAATAATAACAATAATAATAAAATAAAGTTAGGTTAAGTAGTAGTAGTAGTAGTAGTAGTAATAGTAGTAGTAGTAGTAGTAGTAGTAGTAGTAGTAATAACAATAATAATAATAATAATAATAATAATAATAATAATAATAATAATAATAATAATAGTAATAATGTTAAGCATAATAGAGGATAACAATCAAAAAGAATAATAGTAATATAAGAGTCCCAATATTTACACTAATAATAAAAGTGGTAATGGTCAAGTTATTACTAGTAAGAAAATAATAATATTAATAATAGAGATAATAATAGTAGTAGTAATGATAATGTTATTAATAATGATAAAGATACTATATAATAATACCATTTTTATAAATATTCCTGAAATTAGTTTAGGTAATAAGAGTGATACATAATAATAATAATAATAATAATAATAATAATAATAATAATAATAATAATAATAATAATAATAATAATAATAATAATAATAAGGGCAATACTATTAATATTACTAAAAATCGTTAACACTTATATAAAAAGGGTTTCTAAAGTTAGATTAACTAATGATAAAGATAATAATAATAATACCAACCATAATAATAATAATAATAATAATAATAATAATAATAATAATACCCTTAATATTAGTAAAAATTATTAATCACTTGTGCTAAAAAGGTTTAGGGGTTGAGGAGGTTAGAGCACCACCTAAGGTTAGTGGTGGAATCGGCAGCGGTGCGTGGTGGCGACGGCGGTGGTGGTGGAGGAGGAAGAGAGGGGGAAAATGGGTATGTAGGCTAAGAGAGAGGGAGTGGAGGGGTTTTTGAGGTGGAGGAAGGTGCAGCAGGTGAAGAGGGGTGGAATGAAGGTGGTGGTGCAACTAGGAGTGGCGGCGCACGGTGGTTGGTGCAGCTGTCGAAGGTGGTGGAAGATGGGGGAGGCAAAAGGAGAGGGAGGCAGGGGGAGATGACAGTATGGGAAGGTAGGGGAAGGTTCCCTTGGTGTTTTGGAGGGTGGAGGAGGTGTTGGTTGCGGCGAGGGTGGCGGTAGAAGGCGACGCGAGGGCGGCAAGGGGTGAAAATATGTTGATTGGGTTGGCGGTTTTGCACGGACGGGGTAGCTCGTGCAGGGCAAATCGAGGGACAAGGAGGGTTTGGTTAGGTAGAGGGTGGTGCAAGGAGTGGTTTTGGGGGTGATTTGGCCGTCAACGATAGGCGACGGTGGTGGACGGCTCGTCTAATGGGGCGGCAGCGAGAATGGCTGATTCTGGGGTTTCAAAATCAAAATTCAAATTAAGGCAAGCTATGGGGTATATATATATATATATCAATTGGTTGGGAAAAGACAAGGGGAAGAAGACAGGGGGTACAGATGCCAGGCATGCCGCCCGGTGGTGGCAGTCGAGGCGGTTCCGCCATGGCAGGGCGGCATAGTCGAGGGAAGAGGGAAAGGGAAAAGGCCAGGGTGCTTGGGAGAGGGGAATAGGTTGGTTGGGGTCGAAATTGTGAAAGAAAGCGACGGGAGAGGGAGGGAAGGACGGTGGCAGCGCTGGTGGCTGACGGAGTGCTGGGTTGCAGCTCCTCGGTCACCGCCACGCCTCGGGGAAGAAGATGATATCAAGACTGGGCGGCTCAGGGAGAAAAAGAAGAAAAGAAAAAAAAAGAACCGGACCGGCCGGGGAAAGAAAAAGGAAAGGAGAGGAGGGGCGCGGGCCTGGGCTGCCGGGGGGGAGAGGAAGTTGGGCCGCGCGGCAGGTTGGCCCAGGTCGGGGGGAAGAAAAAAAAGAAAAGAGAAAGAGAGGAAGAAAAGAAAAAAGGAAAAGGAGAGAGAAAAAGAAAAGAAGAGAAAAGAGAAAATGGATAAATAGTTGGGTTGGGTATTTTGGTATTTTTGGGTTATTTAGGATAATAATATTTATAAGATAATAATTAATTCCTTTTTGGCTTAATTTAGGCTATTTTGGATAATTTTTCTTTTAATCCCATATAAATTAGCATTACTCCCTAATTCTTCCTAATTAACCTATTTATCATTTTTCTCCTTGATTGTCCCTAAATAGCTCCCTATATTTTAATAAAACAATTAATTTAATTAATTTTTCTAATAAATTCTTATTTAGCTAAAATTTCTAGGATTAAAATTTTAGGGTATTTCAGCACATCCATAAGAGGATAGGGAAAGATGGGGCTGATTGAGATAAGGGAGAATAAAAAAGGAGAAAGAAAAGGGGGAAAGAAAGAGAAAAAAAAGAGAAAGCAAAAGGGAAATTGAAAAGAATTTAGGATTAGGATTAGAATTAGGTTTAAATTTAAATTTTGGGAGTTAGGATAAAATTAATTTATCAATCATATATTGTCAGGGTTAGGTTAAAATATTAATAACAAGAAATTAAGATTAATATCAAGATTAGATTTAGGATTAGGGAATTAGAGTATGATAAAAAAAATATAAATTAGTAAGGATTTGGATTAAGTTAAAATATTAATTGCTCGGGATTAAGTTCAGATAAATGTTGGGGTATTATAATAATTGTCTTCATATTTTACCACTATTAGCTTATATTTCATCACTACTATGCTTGTGTTTCACTACTCTTATATTAATGTTTCACTATAATTATATTTATATTTCAACATTGTCACTATTATATTTTACTATGTTGTGATTTTTTTTTTAAAAAACTAACTTGTCATCTTTAACCATAATTGCATTTATATTTCATCATTATTTTTTAATGTTGAAAGTATATCAATAGGGGTATTTATTTATAGATAAAAGTACAAAGAACATTATGATTTTTTTTACTTTTCTTATATCCTACAAAAAAATATAAAAATTTACTAACATAGTACACAATATGAATATTAACTTTTATAAACTATCATGTATGAAATACTAAAAAGAAATTTAAAAGATTTGATGTAAACACCATAATAAAATTATTTACAAGTTCATTTATTATTTGATGTAATATATTTATTTTAAAAAATAATTCATACAATATTAAATTTATTTTAGAAGAATTAAGATCTATAAAAGGAGCATTAAAAATATAAAATAAATTAAATATTTTTTTATTGTAGAAACTTAATTATTGTGATATTTAGAATAAAGTAATTTAAAAAAATAAATATTATATGTAAGATGTATACATTGCAATAATATTTGTTGATAAAATCATTTTAATTAACACCATTATCAAATAATCACTTTATCATGAGGAATATGGTGTTTGGTAGAATCTATAGTTTACCAAATGAATGATCTTATAGAAAAATTAATTATAATTGACGTGATTTTATGTGAATACTGATTATAGGGTAGGGATAAGAATGAAGAAGCATACAAATTAATTCTTCAAACTCATTTTGAAAATCTAACACAAATAACAATTAAAGGATCACTAAAGAAAAGTACACACATTAAACTTCAATAGATAACTCTATTTTAAATTTTATAGAATTAAAATAGGGGGTTTCAAGTTTATAGTTCACATAGAAAACATAAAAAAGATGAATCTCACAAAGAGAACAAGAGAATAAACTCAAACTTTAATATTATTCAACTCCACAATGAGAATTAACATGATTTTACATGGAATATCTATACGTTAACATCCTCATCCTCATGTAACATCCTCCCTAATATGATAAAAAATATTATATAAATATGATTAGAATTAACAAATACATGATAAAATAAGATATCTCGCCATAAAAGCATAACATAAAAAAACCCTAAGAAATAATATGCTAACTAACTCCTAATTAGATAAAATACACCATAACTAACTATTATCTTAAAAAACTTATTAAATATGTAAATAAAGACCTATTTAATGAACGTGAAAAGATAATGAATGTAATCTAATATATGTGTCACATCTTATCTATTATTATGTAAAATTTAACTTAACTATCATATTATAAAACGAGCATAACTTTATGTAGAACAGTTAAATTTTAGATCCCAAAAATGTTTTAGACTTTAAATTTCATAAGTTTTCCAATGATAACCTTATTTTAGGGTAAATATGTTTTTTCATAAATAAAATTTTATTTTTTTTCCAACATATTACATTTTCAAAGTGCCTTTGAAGAAAGTGTTGTTATCTTGTATAGCATTTTCAAGAAAATCAATAACCTTTGATTTTATTACCATAAACCTAACTTTTTGTCCATTGCTTGACATTCTCCCACATAAAATTACTTCAACCTTTTTAACATTTTATTAAAAAATTTCAATGACTATTTAAAAATGAAATCAATAAAGTTGGAATTTGTATGTTAGAAGTAAAGATTAACTAATATAATAGGATATCATCTATTGAACTAATCCAAATAAAATTAGCATTGTTGGCCCATACTAATTAATTTTAATTAAATTATATCATACTTATGTAATTGTAATACCTTAACTTAAAAACCTATACAAGTATAATAATTTTGCATTAAATAATATTTAAATATTTTATATTTATTTTTTTTGGAAAAGATTTGAAAAATATAAGAGAATCAATTGTTTAAAATACCAAGTAAATATTTATAAGAGGATATAACTAAATGAGTATATCCAAATATTAGTTCGCAAAAGGCATTTTCAAAGTATTAATCTCTTAATAGTATAATATTCACTCGATAATTTTTATTCCTCATTTGGAGTTTTTGGGAAATTTAGAATAAAATTGGATTTAAATATAATGTAGTAGCAATTTTATAGTAGAACTAGTGATAGACGAATTGACCTTGTGTATATTCTTTATACTATATGTATAATTATTTATGCATCAAATATGTATTACATGATATATGTAAATATGGTATGTATAATATAATAATATTTGCATTTGTTTTTGTTTTTGTTTCATTTATCTAGTGTTATTTATATTATTAAATTTTTTGTGGCAAAATCTCATTTTAATTGGCATAAACATTTTGAGTTTTTTTTTTCTTACCAAACTTTAGGGATGGAGTTCTTTTTTAAGGGGACAGTAATGTCATATCTCGATACTCAAAAACCATTATTAGTTGAATATATTTATGATTTCAAAATAAAATTATCCTTTTTACATGTTTTGTTAAATCATTTAATATTTCAAAAACCCTAGACATGTTTTTAAGATATTTCATTCTTAATTTTTCTTTTACCCTTCTTGTAGTTTTGAATATGTAAGACTTCTAAGACTTAATTTCACTGAAGGAATTCACCTTTCAATAAAAGAAGGAAATGATACTCAAGAGAACATAACAAATAAATGTAAACACTAGCAAAACAATGGCAAAGTTACTAATCCCTGACAACGATGCCAAAAGTTAGTGTGGCATAGCCGTTACACAATTAAAATCCTCTTATCGTCCACTATAGTATTGGTTATAAGGGTATCATTATAGATTGGGGCATTGAGATGAACCACCTAAATCTATATAGAACACAAATAACAAAATAAAAGTCATTAAATCACACAAAAACAGGTAATAAGGAAAACATAATTGTTAGGGGTTTAAAACAGAAAATAATAAAATCAAATCAAATCAAATAAGAAAATAAATAAGGGCTAATGTGAATATAGTTAATGTGCTAGTAAATCAATTTACAGCACTAGATTAGGTTTAGATAAAACAAAACATATCTATGTCACCTATTAGTCACAAGAAAGAGATCTACCAAGTTGCAAGGTAGAAGCAAGTCTATACACCTTATATTACTCTTTAAATTTAATTTAATACAATAAAGTGTCAATATTAAATTCCATTGAATTCTAATAGTATAGTCACAATAATGGACTCCTATATTTCACTCGACCCAATGCATTAATAATAATTGAACGATAATCAATCAAAGTATCTAAACTAGTGCCTCAAGTGTGTCTAGTTGTATATCGTATCTTTTATCCACATGTATCTAAATATTCCACTAATCTAGTTAGAATAATAAAACTATTAGGTGAATTATTATATAACTTAGCTAAAATTTATGCATGTGAATTCTAGCATGTTGGTATAAGCATCTAGCAACAATATAATCTTATATATGATCACTATAAGGAATCTAAGCTGAGGCATGAGACACATAAATCATACTTAACAAAATCATACATATAGTAATTATTATTAAAACCTCAAACCATATTATATAAACCCCTTCCCTCACAACAAAAACTTAGCCACTCATCATATATAAATTAATTACATAATACATATAAAAAATAGGAAATAAAATAGAAAAACTAAAATAAAAAATAGAAAAATAAGATTCCTAGATAACCCCTTATTAATGCCTAGCTAACCACTTTAACATTTTCCTCAAATGAATAACCCTTCTCCTCCACTTGAATATGTACTTGAATTGAATGCACCTTTGTGTAAATTAAGGTGCGAGATAAAAAAAAAAGTAGTTTTTGTGAAGAAGGAATTGATGATTTTGTGGATTAATTGAATAAATTTGATAACAAATTATAAGAATTATAGAGATAAATGAATTCAGATAGATGAAGAACCCTAGATTGCAAATATTATGATGGAAGATAATCATAAATTAGGGTTATATGATGATTGAATTTAATGACTTGAAGGCAAATTGAATGAATTGAAGAAAGACTTGATGGGTTTAATGAAGAACAAGGGAGGTCAAGGTTGAAGATAAAGTTAAAACCCTAATTATGAATATCAAGATTGGAGGCCCTAAATTCATTATTTTTCATGTGATTTAAGTTATATATTTATAGGTGTAAAAAGACAAAATATTGTGTATCAAGTTGTTGGGAACAAAATATAGAAGTTGGAGAAGATTTAGAAATTTTTTTTGTTGAGGTTGACATCCCGAGGAAATTCTAGTGGCTCTCGATGAACTTTGGCCAATGGCTAGTTAATCGCCCATCCTTGGTTAACTTTCAGCATGTTTTAAAGATAAGCTTTCATCTCCAATTCCTTCTTCTTCTTTTTTATCATAATTGAGTTCTTCTTAGAAAATTTTATAAGCATGAAAAATGTAGATCTAGATCTTATCTTTCTGATGAATGTATAATAAATTAAATCAAAGCTTGTATGAAAAGGTTATGCTTGAAATACCAAATAATATTTTATTATTTTATGTGAAAAGTTTTTGCATGCAAAACTCTTCAAAACTCATTGTTTTTCCTTCTTTCCCTTGAGATTGATTCCAATTGAGTACCAATTATTAAATAGATGTTAAATTAACATTTTTTAAAATGCAAAGTAGGATAAATAATACTATAAAATTAGGGCATAAAATGCTCTTATCAACTTCTAAGCCACTTTTGGTTAAAAATTTCTCCTAAATCATTCTAATTCATACATATTTTAATTCCTATACCATTTTTATATCTCTTAGGCATTTTCAAATGCATAAAATGGAGTTTTTAATGAAAAAAATCATTTTCTAATTCATATATATTAATTTTTATGTTTTTTTTGCTCCTCAAAACAACTTTTAAAAGTATTAAAAATTCAAAAAACATTTTCTATTAATAAATTTCATATATTTGAGTTGAAAATGAAATAAAAATAAATTTCCTTTAATTTAATATTTTTAGGTAAATTCACTAATTTCTAACATAATAAAATACTAAAATCTAATTTCCTACACTTAGCTCTTATCTAAATTTTTGGGGATATGTACTACCCCATATTTTTGTAAATGGTTGAATGAGAATTATGTCCACATTTGGGCCTTTGATTTTGATTTAATTTTATTATTTGGTTTGGGACAAAGTTTGATTTGAAATTTTTCTAAAAAATAGAGTTTATTAAGTTTTGTAGGCAAACTGATCAATTGGTTCCAAGAACCGATCAACCAATTTTTTATTTCACCAAAATTGGTTTTCTCGGATAAACCAATAAACTAGTCATAGAATAGTCGAATGATAGACCCAAACCCATCAAATCAAGATGTTCATATTTTTTTAGATTGATTTTATAAAAAAATTCCTTACATTAAAATAGGACCTTACCAACCCATGCCAATTTGTCCCTAAGAGATTCCTAATCATTTTTCTAATTTACTTAACCCAAAATATTACCTCAAATTGATCTAGAGGTTGATTGAGACAATTGAGGAGGAGAAATGACCTTAGCATTGTCTTCTTCTTCCTCTACACGATTCTAAGATCAATGCTTCAATCTCAAGTATAACTCTAAGCAGTTGGAAGATTCCTTCCACACTAACCTTCCATTGGTACACTTGTATATGTTAATTCTAGCCTAATTAACTTCCATTCTTTTGAGACACCATTTGAGTTCTCGTGAATAGGTATGCGACCTTCCATTACTTCACTTGTGTATGTCTTCTTCCTCCATTCTCCTCTACATAATTTTGAGATCAATGCTTAAATCTTAGGCATAACTCTAAGGAGTTGGAAGATTCCTTCCACACTAACCTTCCATTGCTTCACTTGTGTATATTAATTTTGGCTTAATTAACTTTCATTATTTGGAGACCATTTGAGCTCTCAAGAATAGGTTAGAAAATCTTGGACAAAAGCCATCAATTTATATTGAATTCTAACGGCTAATTGTAGGATTTTAAGTTTGTTCCTAAACTCTCAGTATTTCCCTTTGATTGGTTGGCTATAAATAGCCCTAATCGTTCCTTCCATGCACTTTTCTTTCAACCACCAAATGCTCTAACTCTGAAATTCACCTTCCTTCTTTCCACACTTCAAGCCTTAGTAATCTATTTTCTTACGCTCTTCTAATCCTGTCTCTAGCTCTTTCTTATTTCAATTGTTAAGCAAGAAGGAGTTAGATTTTGGAAAAAGTTTGAGTGGTCTAGTTGAGTTTTCCCTTGTTTTTACCTCACATGGTATGTTCTTATTTCTTTTCATTTTTAAGCTCAAAAATCTAATAATGTATTAATATGATATATGAGTTTAAGAATTCAGTTTTAAGGTTATAAAAGTTAAAAATCTTATATTTAGGACTTCTGATTTTAAAAGGGATTTGCTTGCACTAAGTAAGTGATTCTTGCTTCTAAAATGCTTAATAAGTATTCTTGCATGTTAGGTGTTACTTTAATTTACTTTATATGTTGGCACAAATGAATATAGTTAGTATAAGTGATTTGGATGATTAGATGGCATAATTTAGTAAAAAGCATGAAATTTGATAAAATAGCATATGATGATTCTGTGTTGAAAAATATATGTCAATTTAGTTAAAAATATTTTGGACTATGTTGATACACATTTCAATGTGGTTACAAATGAACTATATGCAAGAATCTACATGAAATTTGATAGTTATGTAATGTGTTAGGGCAAACCAATGGACTAGTTAGGTTAAAACGATCTACTATTTCCTATAATAGTTGGCTAGTTGACCCAACCCATTGACTAGTAGGCCTAAAACGACCCTGGTCTTACTCTCTACTTAAAACCATTAATTAGTTTATCCAAACCAATTGACTAATTTGAGAAAAGCAGGGTCTGATTGAGGCAAATTGATTAACTAGTGGTCTTAAACCGATCGATTAGTTGGCGCAACCGATCAACTTGTTGTGTCAAACTAATCAACTAGTTTGCATAATTTATTTCTTTGTTGTTTAGTTATGCATTAATGATATGTGTGGAAATATATCATGATTATTAATAGGATAAAATACAAAAAATTTCATGGACTATTGGCCTTATGAAAGGAATAAAATGGATCATATTTTATGGTATACTCTATGAGTAATGTAAAGGCTAAATGGGTATTTCACTTATTATAAGTGATAATATTGAGAAAAGAGTAATGTAAATCAACATGTGATTGAATTAAATAATATGGTGTTTATGAATACTATTAGCCAAGGATAAATGAAAGCCCACATTGTTGGGGAATTGGGAAGAAAAGGATTGATACGGATTAACATGGAAATTTTCCTTGCTTGTGTTGTATGGGCCTTGTATGATCATCCATCCTTAAGAATATAATGCTAATCATGTAAATCAAAGGAAGGTTGAGTTGAATATGGGTAGGGGTCACCTAATTATCGATTAGCTAGAAAGGGTTAGTCAACCTTTAGACATTTTTGGTGCCTTTGGGATTTGCCTTTGTGCTAGATCCTAAAAGGTACTGGTGTCTTACCTACTTTAGAAATTGATGATGTACTAGGGGTTATCAATACTAAAGCATTTGGTTACCTAGGTGGTTAGCTTTGGCCTAGAATTATGTTCATATTGGTTACCTTTGTCCTAGACTTATGTCCATTATAATGATTATCTTTAGCTTGGACTTATGTCCACTTAGTGATTGGTTTCATCTTGAACTTTCTATCCCTTATTTTGATAAGCTTCCATTGTATTTGAGATCACCATGTGGTGCACTTTCCACCACTCGATGATAATAAAATATAGATAATAAGTAATTAGTTGGTAAATTATGAATGATGACCAAGAGAATGGTTAATACTTGTTGAAGAATGGAAGTAATGGTATGATTGATTAAAAAGGAATAAAAGCTAGTTTAGACACTTAGCTAATGGTCAAAGTGAATAATTAGTTATAGAATGGAATAATGATTGGTGAAGCATCTCTCTCATATATGGATAAGTAAATGGTATAACCTAAAGAATTAGATAAGTAAAAATCAACCATACTGGTTGTTAGGACTCTCTTGCTATTATATGTGTAAGTGCTTATGCGATGATAATGTGAAACCAAGCATGATGTGTTCTACTTTTTTGGAGATTGCATGATAGCTTGTCTTTATATAATCCTACCTTTTATATATATATATATGGCCTTATCATAATGCATGTTCATATCCATGTATGATAAATTGATATATTATGTTTACATTGAGGGAGAAACTTGGGTTACTCAATACGTGGAATACTGATGTACTAGTTTGTTTGGTCACCTACTCATTCCTGCAAGTAGAGGGCCATGAGTAGGTGTTTTGGATGGCAATAAAGGGCTTACCTCATTTGGGTTAAGGCTTGAGAGAAAGGACATTTGGAGGTTTTTTTGTGGGGTCCATGGGGGACTAAGATTTTAAGTTGTGTGTTACGCCCTAACCCTATTTTATTATATCCTCAAATTCCTACATACATATATTTTGAAATGATTTGGTTAAAACCTATTAGGGTCCTCCAATGAAAAAACTTTTTGAAGTTAGGCAGAGGTAAAACGCGAGGCTAGTGTAGTGACCGATATGCTTACTGTCTCTATTGATTATGCTTGAACCTTGTTTGATTTTGGTTATTTACACTCTTTTGCAGCATCTATATTTGTAACTAGAGATTCTTTATCTCCTTTAAGTAGAATTTACACTTATGTTATGTTACCTTCTGAGGATAAGATTACATGCTCTAGGTTGTACCAAGAGATTATTTTGGTAGTGGGAGGAGTAGAATTTCTATTAGACCTCATAGAGCTGGAGTTGGATGATTTTGATGTAATTATTGGGATAGATATGCTGTAAACGTACCGAGTATTGATCAACTATGTGTAAGAACACGTGACTTTATGATGATCAAAGGGTATTAAGGTTTCATATCAAAAGTGTGAACACAATCCCTCAATAAAGATCGTGTTGGTGATCACATTGAGTAACCTTATATATAAGGGATATCCAATCTATATGAGTAGTGTTAGAGACACAGAAGCAACTTAGATGGTAGTGATTCATGAATATCTCGATGTTTTCCTCTAGGATATCTCAAGAATGCCACCAATTTAAGAAGTTGAGTAAACCATAGATATATTACTAGGAACAGAGCTGGTATCTAAGGCACTATACTATATGGAACCTGGTGAAATGAAAGAACTCAAGGCTTAATTAGAAGATATTTTGGAGAAAGGTTACATTCGATCAAGTATATCACCATGGGGAGTGCTAGTGTTGTTCGTAAAGAAGAAGGATGGGAGCTTGAGGTTATATATTAATTACCAAGGGTTGAACTAGGTGATAGTGAAGAACTGTTATCCATTGATAAAGAGTGATGACTCATTCGATAAACTCAATGGAGACAAGGTGTTCTCTAAGATTAATCTC
Organism: Tamarix chinensis; assembly: GCA_030549775.1. Lineage (NCBI taxonomy): Eukaryota > Viridiplantae > Streptophyta > Magnoliopsida > Caryophyllales > Tamaricaceae > Tamarix > Tamarix chinensis. The sequence continues at coordinate 9,207,022 of CM060172.1, forward strand.
TGATCAAGCTACCATTAAATGAGGATAATAAAGCAAAAAATTCATAAGATAACTTTTAGGAAAATGAATGTTCATTATGAGTTCACCGTGATGCCCTTTAGACTCACTAATGCACATGCAGCTTTCATATCCCTATTGAACTAGATCTTTCTTCCTTTCTCGGACTAGTTCGTCGTGGTGTTCATTTACAACACCCTTATCTATTCCAGGGACAGAGAGATGCATAAGCAGTATTAGAGGCAGACTTTGGCCTTGTCAACATCGCACCAACTATATGTTAAACTCTTAAAGTGTGAGTTTTAGCTAGATAGTGTGGCCTTACATGGTCATGTGATCTCTAAGGATGGTGCGGTGGAGGATTCTACCAATTCAAGCCCTTTTTGAGTGGCCAATGCCCACTTCTATGAAGGAGGTGCATAGCTTTCTAGGGTTATCCTGTTACAACCACTTATTTATGGTAGAATTTTCCAATATTACACAACTATTGACCCAATTTTTTAAGAAGGCTACATATTTCTAGTGGAATAAGAAGTGTAGTGAAGACATTAAGGAATTGAAGAGGCATTTGACTTCACTCCTAGTATTCACATTGCTAATTGGGTCTAATGGTTTTGTGGTGTATAATGATGCTTACAAGCATGGACTAGGTTGGGTGCTGATGCAACATGGAAGGGTGGTGTCTTACGCCTCACAATAACTAAGGCTGCATGAACAAAACTACCTGACACATGACATAGAACTTGTTGTGGTGTTTTCACTCTTGAGATCTAGAGGCATTACCTCTATGGAGTTCGGTGTAAGTTCTACACTAGCCATAAGAGCCTCAAGTACATCTTCATTCAATGGGAGTTGAACCTAAAACAATGACAATGGTTGGAGATGGCGAAGGATTATGAACTAGAATAAACCTATCATGAGGGTAAAGCTAATGTGTTGGTAGATGCACTTAGCCAAAATACATCACATAACTTGGACGTGATCATATTATCAAATCATCTATGTAGAGAGATTAGAAAGATGAAATTTGAACTTATCATTATTGGAAGTCTAGAGGAAAGAATGAGTGCACTCACCATTACTCCTTCAATCTTTGAGGAGATTCTATCTAATTAAGTTGATGATGTTAAGCTTAAGATAATCTAGATTGGTATTCCAGAAGGCAAAGCTAAAGGATTCCAGATCTATAAGGATGGTAGTGGTAGGTACCATGGTAAATGCTATATATCATAGGGGTATGTGGAGCTTAAGAAGACGATCTTTGAGGAAGGACATTGTACTCTTTACTCTATTCACCCTAAAGGAGACAAGTTGTACCAGGATCTAAAGAAGATATATTAGTGGCCCCACATGAAGTAGGAAGTGGCAGAGTTTGTTTCCTGATGTCAAACCTATCAGAAGGTTAAAATTGAGACCAAGAGACTGGTAGGGTTAGTGCAACCATTTGTAGTTCCTGAGTGGAAGTGAGATAACATATCAATAGAATTCATGGTTAGTCCTCCAAGAATCCATAGTGGTTTTGATTCCATTTGGGTTGTTGTAGATTATCTAACTAAGTCGATCATGTTATTACTAATGAATGCAACTTGGATCATGGAGCAATTAGCTAATTCCTAAAGAAATCACATGGTGAGACTACATGGAGTTTCTAAGGACACTATGTTCGATTGAGACTCCCAATTCTTGTTACACTTTTTGAAGCAGTTATAAGTAGTCTTTGTTTCTCAACTAAAGATGAGTACATCTTTTCATCCAACTACAGATGGTCATACTGAGAGGACCATTTAGAATCTAGAAGATATGCTTTAATCATGTGTGTTAGATTTTAAGGGAAGTAGAAAAGATCATTTGGACTTGATCGAGTTCTCCTGCAATAACAATTAGTGTCATAGTCCCTCATATTTGAACATCATCAATGAGACACTTATGTTAGGACTTAGGATGATTGAAGAGAAGACTAAGCACATCTGTTTGATTTAGTACTGGATGAGAGCCACCTAGGATTGAAAAAAGAGCTATGCAAACCTGAAAAGATGAACTAATGGTTATGAGGTGGCTGACTGAATCTTTTTGAGATTCTCTCCCACCAAAGGAGCCATGAGGTTTAGTAAGGAGGTTATGCTTAGTTTGAGGTGCATTAGACTGTACAAGATTTTAGATCATGTCAATGAAGTCACTTATCACTTGGCTCTACCAATGCATTTGCCATGTGTGCACACCGTCTTTCACGTATCATAGCTATGAAGGTAAGTAGCTGACCCTTTACAAGCTATCCAATAAGAGTCACTAGAGTTTGATGAGTCTTTGACTTATGAAGAGCAACAGGTGAGCATCCTGGACATAAAGATATAAGCGATGTGTAAGAAGACCATTCCTTTAGTGAAATTTCTATGGTCACAACATGGTATAAAGGAGATTACTTAGGAAGTCGAAGAAGAAATTAAAGCCAAGTATCCAGAGTTGTTTTCATAGTTGTCACCTTAAGTGTAAACCTTTTGCATTAAAGGGGTATTATCATTTTCCTTGAATGTTAATATTATATGTGTTCCACTTTATGCGTAATGATGTGACTGGATTGTTATAGGTTTTGGGTACATAACATCATTAAGGGAGTATTGCTACAATACCCCATATTTTTTGTAAATGGTTAAATGAGAATTATACTAAATTTTGGGCAATTGATGTTGATTTAATGTTGTGATTTTGTTTGGGATAAAGTTTGATTGTAAATCATGTTAAAAAATGGATTTTGTTGAGTTATGCAGGCAAACCGATTGACTAGTTCCATAAATCAGTCAACTAGTTTGTTTTTTCACCAAATTTGGATTTGTTAACTGAATCAATCAAATTATTGGGGAAACTAATTGACAAGTTATAGAACAACCGACTAGTAGACCTGAACCCATTGACTAGCTTGTCAAGCCAGTCATAATTTTCAAGCTTGATTCTCTAAAAACTCCCTTACACTGAAATGGAACCTTACCAACCCATACCAATTTGTCCCTATGAGATTCCTAACAATTTTCATGATGTATTTAACCTAAAATATTACCTCAAATTAGTTTAAAGGTTGATTGGGATGATTGAGGGGTAGATATGAGCTCTTCATTCTCTTCTTCCTCCTCTCTTGTCTAAATATTTTTGAGATCAATGCTTTGATCTCAAGTATTCCTCTAAGTAGCTGGAAGATATCTTCCATAGGACCTTCCATTACTCCATTCGTGTATGTTAATTATGACCTAATTATCCTACCTTATTCGCAAATACCATTTGAGCTCTAGATAATAGGCCAGCAAATCCTAAATAAAATCCATCCATTTAGATCAAATTCAAATGGTCAATTGTAAGGTTTTGAGTTGATTTTTTAACTCTTAGTATTTTCCTTTGATTGGTGGGCTATAAAGAGTCGCAATCATTCTTTATATACACCTTTCTATTAGCCGCTGAATTCTCTAAGTCTGATAGTCACCTTCCTTCTTTCCACACTTCAAGCCTTACCAATCTATTTTCTTATACTCTTCTAATCCTATCTCTAGTTCTCTATTGTTTCAATTGTTAATCAAGGAGGAGTTAGATTATGGAAAATGGTTGAGTGGTCTAGTTGAGTTTTCCCTATTTTCTCCTCAAGTGGTATATTCTTATTTCTTTTCATTTTTAAGTTCACAAAATATAATATGATTTTCGAGTGAAGTCTGAGTTTAAGATTTTAGTTTTAAGCTTTTAAAAGCTAGGAATCTTACAATTGGAATTTTTTATTATGAAAGGAATTTTGCTTGCGCCAAGTAAGTGATTCTTACTTAAAATAATATTTAGTAAGTATTCTTACATGTTAGGTGCTACCTCTAGTTGATTCTTCACGTTGGCATGAATGAATACAATTTGTATAAGGGATTTGGATGATTAGATGGCATGATTTGAGTAAAAAGCCTAAATTTTGGTAAAATATGGTGATTCCACATTGAAAAATATATTTCAATTTAGATAAAAATATATTAAACTATGTTGATACATCTCTCAATGTGGTTAGGGATGAATTATATGTAATAATGTGCATGACATTAAATGGTTTGGTGTTACATTAGGGCAAACTAATAGTTTGGTTTGATTAAACTGATCGACCAGTTTCTAGAATAGTGGATTGATTTACTCAACCAATTGACCAGTAAGCTTGCAGAGACCTTGGTCTTATTCTCTACTTAAATCCATCGACTTGTTGCATAAAACTGATTGGCCGGTCTATGAATAAGTTATTGGTTTTCCTAAATTGATCGATTGGTTTGAGGAAAGCATGGTCTATTTTAGTCAAACCGACCAACTGGTGATGTGTGTGGGAGGGTGTAATATTTAATTATGTGGAATTAATGGTTTGAATGGAGTTTGGATCATAAGATAAAGGCTTGGTGATGGTGAGTTACAAGAATAAATCTTTGAAATTGATGTAGATAATATGATGGTGGTTCAAATTATGGTAGAAGAGTGATGATGGTGGTTGGTGATAAGGGTTTAACAATGATGATGGTTCGAATGGAACACACTAATTAATCTATGCATTTGGTGATCGATTGATGATGATGCTTAGTGTCAAAATTTATGGTTTCGATGCAGGTTAGAATCATGGTTTAGGGTTATGTTTAGCGTTTGGTTTGAAAGGAGGGAATAAGGTGGTATTTGGCTGGTATGGATGGTTTAGGGTTTTGAATGAATATTTTAGGGCTTCAATTTTGGTATACCAATTTAGGGTTTGGTTTAACCAACATCTTAGAAGTCATATTCCTAAGGTTGAATGGAAATCTTTTGTTTGGAACCACTGTGGTCCTGAAAAACACAAATTTTTCACATGGATGCTCTACCATAATGCCCTTCCACTGAAATCAAAGCTCTTCAAGTGGGGGATCACTGCTGACAACACCTGTGAAGTATGAAGAAATAATGAGGAAGACATTGACCATCTTTTCTTACACTGTTGTGGGGTAAATATCCTTTGGCAGCATACCCTAGCATGGCTACATATGGTCAGAAATGTCCAAGACTGGCAGGGTTGCAGGACATGGCTTATCAGGAAGACCAAGGGGAAAAGGAAATAAATTGTTTGGAGAGCCATTTTCAATGCTCTTCTTTATCATATTTGGATCAATCGCAACACAGTTACCTTCCAGCTCATGCAAAGAAGCCCTGTGGCCATTATAAAGCAGATTATCTCTGAAACTTTTATTTACTTTAATGATGCTAGGAACATTCATCTTACCAATTACCTTAAAAGCCTAGATAGATGGTTTGTTTAAGTACTTAGGGCCATGTCCCTCTTGTATTTTTGAGACTCGTTTGTACTTCTTTTCCTTTGGTAATAAAATTTTTAATTACCAAAAAAAAATTTAAAACTTTCTAGCCAAACCTTTCACACAGATTTGATTTGCTTGAGTTTGAACTCACACAGAATTTATTCAATGTTGATTTTAAACTTCAATTCAATTATTCATAATCATAATACATGCCATATTCTCGACACTCATACATAATATAACCTTTCTACGACTAGCTAAAGCATATTTGAAAAGATTACAAGCTAAAAGATAGTATGCTACCTTTATGCTAACCTCATGTTATCTTTATGCTAACTTTATTCTCTTACTTTATTACGTGATTAAAAAGTTAGATAAATCACTTAATAATGCTAAAAAAAATCCTACCAAAATACTCCTCATGCATTTGGTTACTCCCTCCTTGCATGCCATGCACATGGACGTAGACATTTAACTACTTGTTTGTTACATTTCAAGCAACGTAACAATCTGTTAGTCTTCAAATTTATGGGAGACACTTTCCAAATGAAAAATAATTGGTTCCATAATTATGAAATTCACTTCTTAAGTGCTTGTTCCTGCATCATTCTCCTCTTTTTGAATTGAATTTGTCCTCAAATTTGCATCTCCATAGTAAGGGCTAGTATCTCTAACATTGAATGTCCTTGATACCCCGCCATATGAATCTAGCAAATTGAGCTCATAAGTACTCTCTCAAAACTTTCAAAGTATTTTGAAAGGACCATCTACCCTTGGCATGAGCTTGTGTTTCCTTAGATTAGAAATTCTCTCCTTCCTCAAGTGTAACCATACGAATTCTCACAGTTAAAAACCATGTTGACATCTATGCTTGTTTGCTCTTATCTTGTACACTTCATTTGCCTTCTGAATATCGTGCTTGATTTGTTGATGCAGTTTTTGAAAGAAATCCACTCTCTCTTGTGCATCATAACTCTTCACTTCACCCTTATTCAATGGCACTATATCAATTGGCACATATAGATTAGTACGATATACTATCTCGAATGGACTAGAGCTTGTTATAGTAGAAGGACTTTGATTGTAAGCAAACTCTGCATGTGCTAACTTGAAATTCTAATCCTTAGCACTCTTACTCAATAATCCCCTTAAAAAAGTACCCAAAGTTCTATTAGTAAAATTGGTTTTTCCATCCGTTTGAGGATGATATGATATGCTAAATAGAAGCTTTGTTCCTAGCATGTGCCATAAAGTCTTCCAAAAATAACTTAGAAACTATACATTTCTACCTGAAATAATATTTCTTAGAATTCCATGCAACCTTATGATCTCCTTGAAGTATAAATCCACAACATTGGTAGCATCATCAGTCTTATGACACGGAATAAAATGAGACATTTTAGAAAATTGATCTACTACAACCATAATAGAATCCTTGCCTCTTTGTGTCCTAGGCAATCCTAAAATAAAATACATACTAACACCTTCTCATGGTTGAGCAGGCACAGGTAAAGGTACATATAAACCTTTGTGGAAGAAACTCTTCTCCTTTGACACGTAGTACATCTAGCAACCATGGCTTGTACTTCTTTTTGCATTCTCGACTAATATAAATGTTCTTGTGGAAATTCCAAAGTCTTGTGAACTCTAAGGTGTCATGCAATTCCTCCTTCATGCACCTCTTTGATTAGCAAATCTTGAACTGAGGGCCTGGGCAAACATAATTTGTTGTGCTTGAATAAGAACCCATCTTGAATAACATAAACTCTAGAACTCCCTTGTTTCTTGCACTCTTAAATGATCATAGCAAAATCATCATCCATGGCATATTGACACTTTAACATTTTGAATCCCAAAATCTTTTCATCCATCATGGTAAGTATGATGGTCCTCCTCGATAATGCATCCGCTATGACATTTTCCTTGCCATCCATATGCCTTGAAGAGAACACAAATATCTACATGAACCTAATCCACTTAGTATGTCTTGGACTCAACTTCTTTTAACCATGAAAATACTTCAAACTCTAATGATCTGAATGAAGTACAAATGGCTTGGGTATCAAGTAATGACTCCACGTCTCCAAACAATGCACTATAGCATAGAACTCTTTATCACATGTTGAATAGTTGAGTCTTGCACCATTCAACTTCTCACTAAAGAAAGCAATTGGCTTTCTTTCTTGTGAAATCACACCCCTAATTCCTAAACCACTTGCATCATATGTTACTTCAAATAATTTATCAAAACAAGGTAAAGATAATACTAATGAATTTGAGAGCTTTGTCTTTAAATCTTCAAAAGCCTGTGTCACTTCAGCATTCCAGTGGAACTCTCCTTTCTTCATCAACTATGTAATAGGTGCTACAATGGTAGAGAAGTCTTTGATAAACCTCCTATAGAATGAGGCCAACCTACGGAAACTTCGAACTTTATAGACATTAGTAGGAATATTCCATGATTGTATCGGTTCCACTTTTGACGGATCAACTTGAATACCAAAATATCATTGAGGTGAAGAACAACCCCCTGAAATGGTCGAAGTACCATTGTCATCAACCTCATAAAGAAACATGGTGCATTACATAGCCCAAATGGAATCACCAACCACTCATATAACCCATACTTAGTCATGAAAGTTGTCTTCCACTCATCCCCTTCCTGTATCCTCATTTGTTGATAACCACTTCTAAGATCAATCTTTGAGAACACCTTCGCACCATGAAACTCATCTAACATGTCATTCAATCTTAGCATCAAAAATCTATCTTGATTGTGATGTTGTTGATGGCTCTCAAATCAATATACATCCTCCACGTACCATCCTTCTTAGGCACTAACAAAGTTGGAACACCACATAGACTCATACTTTCCCAAATATAACCTTAGTCTAACAACTCTTAAATTTGTTTCTGTAGCTCCGTAGCCTCCTCAAGATTGCATCTATAAGCTAGTTTATTTGTTAATGGAACTCCTAGCATAATATCAATAGCATGCTCAATACCTCTCAAAGGAGGTAGCCCATTTGGCAACTCTTCCAAAAACACATCAGCATACTCTTTCAACACTTGTTGTAATTTCATATCCATAGTAGCATTCTCCCCTCATTGGATCTCTTTTACAACTGAGGCATAGAATATCTTCTCATCTCTGATGGCTTCATTCATCTCACACTCCTAAAGGATCAATAACTCTGTATTAATCTTCTCATTTCCTTTCCCACACTCGATATCCTTCATTTTTTCATTCCTCAAAACCAAATCCTCCCCATCTAGATTAGGTTTGAGTCTAAACTTCTTTGGACCTTTGCATACCACATACTCATTAAGGACCCCATCATGAAAAACCTTCCTATTCTTCCCACCTATAATTTAACCTCCTTGATTTCGTCCATCTAGGTCTTGAGAAAATCTCTCAAGTCTTCTCATTGGTTCTCTATCCTTCTCATTATCAACATAACATAAAACTTCCAAACACACCATTAAGTACTCAGTCCTCTTGTGTTTTTTTTAATTCCAAGAGATTCTTGAATATGTAACACTTTCTTGATGAATCTTGAATAATCTTGAAAGAAAGATTGAATCTTGATTGTAATTCCACCATCCTATGGCTTTGATACCAAAATTGATGTGTGTGGGAGGGTGTAATCTTTAATCATGTGAAATTAAGGTTCAAATAAAGTTTAGATAATATGGTAAATGCTTGGTTATGGTGATTTAAAAGATTAAAGCTTTGAAAGTGATGTAAATACGATGAAGGTGGTTCAAATATGGTAGAAGAATGATGATGATCATTCGGTGATGTTAGGTTAACAATGATGATGGTTCGAATGGAACACACTAATTAACCTATACATTCAATGATGGATTGATGATAATGTTGAGATGTGAAAAATAGGTTTTGGATGCATATTAGAATTGTGGTTTAGGGTTAGGGTTAGGGTTTGGTTCGAAAAGAGGGAAATAAGGTGGCATTTGTTTGGTATGGATGGTTTAGGGTTTTGAAGGAATGGCTTAGGGCTTTGATTTTGTATACCAATTTAGGGTTTGGATTAACCATGAATTAGAGTAGGATTTTGATGGTAATTATAGTAGGAAAATATGGACTAAGAATATTAGAAAAGATATAGATTAATCTCTAATTCGCATAGACGAAGAGATTAAAACTTTCAAGTTAAACTGTTCACATAAATTCAACTTGCTTAAGCTTAAGCTCAAGCTCACCTAGAATTCATTCAATGTTGATCTTCAACTTCAATTTTCATTTTTCATAATCATAATATATCCAATATGCTCAACATCCATATATAATATAACCTTTCTACCACTAGCGAAAGCATATTCCCAAAGATTCCAAGCTAAAAGATATTATCACTATTACAAAAATGGAAAATAATAACGGGACATTAATAATGGTGGTTAGGAAACCTTTTCCAAATGCGTAAAAATTAATGCCCGTGACAGTTTTGATAAAAGATATAGTTTAAAACCGTTATTAAAACTCCAACACTAAAATTCTACATGGTAGTTTTAATAACGGTATATGAAAAAATGTTATTAAAAGCTCCTTTAATAATGGTTTCTATAATAAATTTTGTCAAAAGGCTAAGAAATTTTAATAAAGTTTCTTACATGAATCGTTATTAAAAGATGTTATAATAAGGGTTCTTGTAAGAACCATTATTAAAATCCAACATTTCGCCTTTTATTTTGTTCAATTCTTTTTCATGCCAAAAAATTTAGACTCTACACCTTCCCTCTCTTACTTTCCTTCTCTTGCAAACCCTCACACCACCACACAGTACACCACCACTACAGTTACTCTTAACTCAAGGAAACCACCACTTGTTATCCTTCACACCGCCAACTCTCCTATTCCTTGCACTACTCTTCCACGTGCACCACCACACCTTTGCCATTTTCGGCTTTGCATGTGCTGCCATTCTTCCGCACCTTACTAACACTTGGTCCTTCTTCCTCCTCCGTGTTTGTAGGTGGTCACCGCTCTCCTCTTGCTTGCTATCGGTTCTCTTGCTTGTCCCTACTCCTTTTACATATGTTTCTATTCTTCCATGGGTAGCTTTTTCTCTAAATGCATACATGTTTATGCAGGTTGCGTTGTTTGTTATTGAAAAATTGTAGTTTGTTGCTTAAAAATGTGTTGTTGAATGTGTTGGTGAAAAATATTGTTGTTCATTGTTAAATTTTTCGATACTGTTATATATTAACATATACATGACTGTGTTGGCTGAGACTTTAGATATAGATATATAACATGCATGAGTGCTTAATTATGAAGAGAAATAAAATACTTAAGAATTATTAGTAATTTCATATAATGAAATGAAAATATATATTTTACATATGTACATCATTAAATGAAAATTTCAATTAGAGATGTATATTAGTGATTTTTATTTGATGAGGATTAAATAAATATAGAAAATAAAGAACATATAAAAGTGAATAATTACATAGAGAGGAATAATTATGTATAATAATAATAATAATAATAATAGTTTTTAATAATAATAACAATAATAATATAGGATTTATTAGGGTTTAATTATAGTTATCTAGGTTTAGGATTAGGTTTTATTAAGTGTAGGGTTAGTTTTTATTATAATTTATTATGGTTAGGGTTAGGGTTAAGCATTTATTATACTAAATATAAAAGTGAATAACTAAATAGAGATGAATAATTTTGTATAATAATAATAATACCAGACTGCAGCTCATCCTCCCTGGTTTTATTAATCATTCACAATCTACTTTTATTAAAGGCAGATCTATAAGTGAAAACATATTACTTGCCTATGAGCTTCTTAGATTCTATGGAAGGGAGCATATTTCACCAAGATGCATGTTGAAAATTAACCTATGCAAAGCCTATGATTCTATAAGATGGGACTTCCTGGAAACAATTCTACTAGACTTTCAATTTCCTCCCCACCTTGTTAAGGTCATTATGGTTTGTGTCTCTAGTGTCAAATATTCCATTTCCATAAATGGCACCCTACTGAAGCCTTTTGAAGGGAAGAGAGGTATAAGGCAAGGAGACCCCATCTCCCCTTATCTATTTGTTATCATTATGGAATATTTCAGTCTCATGATGAAAACCTTATGGTAGGAACCAAGTTTTAAGGGACAACCTCAATGTAAGAAATTGAAAATTGTCAACCTATCTTTTGCAGACGATATGCTTCTTTTCTGCCATGGGGATATACAGTATATCCAAATCCTTATGCAAAAATTACATGTCTTTACACCCCTCTCTAGATTGACTATTAACCTGCATAAGAGCTCTATATTATTTGGAGGAGTATCATACCAAATCAAAGAGCTTATCGAGTAATTTTAATCAATTCCACAAGGCTATTTTCCTTTTAAATATTTGGGGGTACCCGTTGGGGATATTCGTGTAACACCCCAAAATTTACTTTTTAAAAAAAACATTATATAACTTAAAACTATAAATTTTGGAGATGTTACCGCCACACTTAATACTAGACCGGTTCACTCCTACCGTTCCAGTATTAAGTGCTAAGGCTAAGATGAATGCTTGAAAGAAACATTAATAATAATTCAAATTCATGGTTATTGAGATCAAACATGCAATAGTCCTTACACAATGCAAAGTACGAGGAGTAGTTCATTTAGGAAGGGGAAAACAGTAATAATAAAATTGTTCCAAAGTACGATTCATAATTAAACGACATAGAAATAAAATCCTAAGGAAAGCCGGCCACGACACTTTAATAACAGATCCCGCCCCATCGTCACTCGATCCCTTCTAATGTCCCATAGACATCAATGGCATCATAGTACATATCTCCTACCTGCATATAATCAGATGGGCCTTCTACTCATTGGAATGAACATCACCCATGAAACGGGTGATTAGTACGCTACGTACTGAGTAAGGTAACCGAGCACTAAGGCCAACACATAACATATAAATCATGTAGAACATAGAGGAGCATAATCATAAGTACATAGGATCAACCAGGTAAAAGTACAAAGGCCCATTCATAGTCTGGATTAATTACTTAGTTAATCTCTGATCAGATCTCATTTCATACCATGCCTTTTTATCAATTCCATGCGAGCACAGGAGCACCCCACTATTATAACCGGTGGGCCGGTCACACATAGAGCATCATGCCCTAACCACTATTATTATCGGTGGATCGGTCACAAATAAGGTCAAACCCTAACCACTATTCCTAACCGGTGGATCGGCTCGGCTCCTGCTCACATGGTGTTCCACTGTAAGTAATTAATGTCTTTTACTTACCTTAACAAAACTTTGGTTTATTTTCATTGAGATCGGGAACCCCCACTATTATAACCGGTGGGCCGGTCACAATAGGACATCATGTCTTACCCACTATTATTACCGGTGGATCGGTCATAATAGGGTAAAACCCTAACCACTATTTTAACCGGTGGATCGGTCGCACATAGGGTAAAACCCTAAACACTATTCCTGACCGGTGGATTGGCTGGTCCCGTCTCAATATCTTCCTTTTTAAGTAATTACTATCTTAAGTATATTATTCACAAGTTTTGACTCAGACACGCATGACTGGCTTCTACTTTCCTCATCTTCCAATCCTAGTTAACCACCACCACTAACATTAATCCCGACCTTCCCTAACTCTCATGAGAACTCTAACTCCACCTAAGCCCTACTCCATGCAAACCCTAGCTTCATGTAAACTCTACTCCCATGCAAACCCTAACTTCATGTAAACCCTACTCCCATGCAAACCCTAACTTCACGTAAATCCTACGCCCATGCAAACCCTAACTTCACGTAAACCCTACTCCCATGTAAGCCCTAACTTCACGTAAACCCTGCGCCCATGCAAATCTTAACTTCCATGCAATAGTAGCACCACCATGCAAAACCCAAACATCATGCAACTCATACAAAACCCTAACACCATACAACCCATGCGAAACCCTAACACCGTACAATATATTCATTCCATGCAAAAAATCCAACTCCCATGAAACTCCCCCAATATTATTCTGTAAGTCCATCATGCATGTATCGAGCCATATCACATCGTATTAATAACATATTTATACACATCATTCTCATGCCACAATCATTTAACGAAACACACCTCAACTCCCATACATGCTGCATTCATAACAATTACATAATAATTACATGAAATACATGATAGATCATATCACAAGGCATGCATGGCATATAAATCATATATAACACAAATGGCCTTAGCACCCCTTACCTAAAATGTCACCGGTCTTGGAGCAAGTTCCTATACCACTTGAGGGCTTTGGTTGGGCTCACCTACTATGGAAAAATACTAGGATTAGGGTTTCTCTTAAGAATGCCATTATTTCTAACTTATCCCAAGACCTTATTTTTAATTAAAAATTATTATATTAAAATTAATAATGTGATTCAAAATAAAAAGGTGATATAAGGGTTTCTACCCTTCATCAAAATAATATTAGTAAAGATAATAATAATAATAATTCTAATAACAACTAACTATTAAAATAGAGATAATATCAAGAATATTAATAATAATAATAATAATAACAATAATGCATAAGCTTTAAAATTTAAAGTGGGGTTTCGACTCTACCCTTAATTAATAAAATACCATTCAATAATATTAATAACATATATTATTTATAATAAAATTAAAATAATAAGGATAATAAAAATGAGAAAAATAATAAAACATATAATAATTCAAATCATACCCTAAATTCGAAACTAATTATTTTATTCCTGCTCTCTATATCTGCAAGGAAAATTTAGCCTTAATATTTCATCTAATAATAATAATAACAATAACAATAATAATAATAATAATAACAAAATAAAAAATACTTGATTAACCATGAATTAATTTGAATAAAACAAAACAAAGGTAAATAAATGTAAAGGAAGTCTAAGGAGGTCTAGGGTTTCACCTTGAGTCATCGGAAGCGGCGGCACCGGCGGTGGTGCACGACGGTGGCCGGAAAATGGGTCTAAGAAGGCAAAAGATGAAGAAACAAAGAGAAGGAGTAGGGGAGAACTTAAAATAAGGTTGTGGTTCGATGGAGAAGGATTAGAGGGAGTTTTTGGGCGGTTCAGAGGGCAGTAGAAGTGGTGGAAACGGTGGCGGACGGCGGCTTAAGGGTTTCGGGGTGAAAATTCTGGTGAGATGAGCATCAAACTTGGCACGGCTATGGAGGCCCGTGCAAGAAGAATCGAGGGTTGAAAATGGTTAAGTTGATTAGAGGAAGTTTCAGGGAAGAAATTGGAATGCTTCGGTGGCACTAAGGTTGACTATCGGCGGTGAAAACAGCGTCTGAAGTTGCGGTGGCGGCAGCCTGCACTTAGGGTTTCAGGTAAGAAAAGAAATCCAAAACTCCTACCATTAGGCTATTTATAGATGTTGGAATGGATAATGAGGAGCTGGAGGTCGACATGGAAGTGTTAAATGCAAGAATTTGGGTGGCCGGTGGCAGTAATGGCTCGACTTCCGTTTTGGGGTGGTTCGAATTTCGCACACCAGTAGAGAAAAAATGGGTGAGATTTAACGTCCAATAATTATGCCAATTTATTCCTGGAGTTAAGAGGAAGACAATGAGGTAAGAAACGGCCGGTATTAATCACCGTAGCCAGAGATGCCATTGATGGCGGCCATCGTTGCAGCGCCGTCGACGACAGGGAAAGGAGGAAGAAGGAAGAAGAAATAAGGTGGACCGGTCGGCCGGAGAAAAGAAAAGAAAAAGGGAAGAATCGGGCCGGTCGACGCAGTGAGGGGGTCATTAAATGAAATGACGAGTTTCGGCCGTAACACGGACGAAACGCAGCACTTAGGCGGGCGAAAGAAGGGCGACGGGTGCGGGCTGGGTCATGCCGAAGAAAAGGGAGAGGAAAGGAAAACTAGGCCGCAACCTGGCCCAGTCAGGGAAAAGAAGAAAAAGATAGAAAAAAAATAAAGGAAAAAGAAAGAAAGAAAAAGAAAAAGGGAAAAAGGAATGGAGAAAATAATTAGGTTAGAGCCAATTAAATTAATCTGAATATTTAGGATATTAAAATAATAATATTTGAATAAAATCATATTTAAATCCCTTTTAGGCTAAATTAGGATTTTTTTGAAAGATTTTCCATAAACTCCATTTTAATTAGCAAAACACACTAATTTTCTTCCATTAAATTATTTATAAACTTAATATTAATTTAGAACTATTTCCTCCTTCTTATTTTAAAAAAAAATTATTTAATTCCCCAAATTAAAATCTTTAATTAGTTAAAATACCCAAATTCCTCCTAATTAAAATACTTATAAATTTATTCTTGATTTTTCCTAATAAATTTTCTTTTATTTTAAATAAATAATATAATTAATTAACTATTATAATAAAACTTCATTTAAATATGTTATTTAAAATTAGAAATTTCGGGGCATTTCCATTCGGCTTAATGCTCATCATATAACCTCTCTTATGGATAAAGTTATGCATAGGATGAACCATTGGGCAACAAAACTGCTATCATATGTTGGAAGACTCCAATTGATAAACATATTCATTTTTGGTATACAAATGTATTGGAGCTAGGTATTTCTTTTACCAAATAAAGTCTTCAATTATCTTATTTATGTTTGCCAATCTATCCTATGGACTGGTAACACATTCAAAACCCATAAGGCCTCGTTACCTGGAATTATTGCTGCCTCCCCAAGAATGAAGGTAGTCTTAGTCTAATAAACATCAGTACCAGGAACACTGCTGCTCTTGGCAAACACCTGTGGCATCTCACTCAAAAGAAAGACACATTATGGATCAAATGGATACATGGAAGATTTATCAAACAAAGCTCTCTGTCTATGACATTGACATACCAACTGCTGCATCTTGGCCATTGAGGAGCATACTAAGCTTAAGGGATACTCTTCATTTTATCTTTGCTAACATCCTACAACATACACCTTATAGTACCAAAAGGTTTATTAGGAATTAAGGCAAAAAGGCCCTTGTTGTACTTGGTGGAAAAAAGTATGGAAAAACCCTACAACCCCAGTTACCAATTTATCTCTTGGTTAGCAACAACAGGGCATTTGACCACAAACGATCACCTTAGTAAATTTATCCCTATAGCTGATCAATAATGTGCTTTCTATGCTTACCAGGAATCTATTCCCTATCTTTTTGTACACTGCTTAGTAATGGGGGGCATTGTTCACACAATATGCCATCTCAAAAAGACTTAAACATAATTCCATTAGGTGGTGCAGATTACTCAAAGATTTCAGCTTCAATCATGGTCGATCGAGGACTAAAATGATCCTTTTACAAAGTTTACTTGTCACAACCATCTATGAGATATAGAAGGCTAGAAATAACAAAATTTTTAACAATGTTTCATGTAACTGGAATACTCTTATCAAGTCCATAGCCATAGGTGTGTCTTGTAGATGTTTATATGGCCATAGGAATTCTAAGTACAATCGTAGAATTCATGTAGTTGATGAGTTTTGGTCTCTAGCATGTAACACATTACTTTCTTCTTAGCAATAAAATTTCAACATTTTAAAATAATAATAATAATAATAATAATAATAATAATAATAATATAGGATTTATTAGGGTTTAATTACAGTTAGCTAGGTTTAGGATTATGGTTTTATTAGGTTTATGGTTAGCTTTTATTATAATTTATTAGGGTAAGGGTTTATCGTTTATAATACTAAATATAAAAGTGAATAATTAAATAGAGAGGAATAATTATGTATAACAATAATAATAATAATAATAATAATAATAATAATAATAATATAGGATTTATTAGGGTTTAATTATAGTTAGCTAGGTTTAAGATTATGGTTTTATAAGGTTTAGGCTTAGTTTTATTATAATTTATTAGGGTTAGGGTTAAGGTTTGGGTTTAGTGTTTATTATACTAAATATAATAATTAATATGTTCTCTTATAACAAACTATTATATACATTATTCTCAACTCTACTTTTAATAATATCATATTATTATACTTAACCTATATATATTATCTTGCTAATATCTACTTGATTTTACTATGCATAGCTTGAATAATTTGATGATAGTTTGATGTTTAACCAGTTTGTTAAATATATAACTAAAGATTATGTCCGTATTTTAAATATGTCAAGGATAATAAGAGGAAGTTTGATTCAACTTAACTTATTGACAAATGTAGTGGGAGTAAATGAAAGGATTTGTTTGGTAATTTATCTTTTCTTAATTTTTAATGGCATATTTATATCAACTGAGAAATAAATAAAAACTGGGTTCTCACCCGTGCGATGCACGGTGTATTAATATGAAACTATAAACTAATATTATAGTTTGACTATTTAAATATGTATAATAATAATAATAATCAATAAATATTAGTATAACATACCTCTACTAAAATAATAAGTAGATATATTATTGATAAAATTACATGATCATATTTTTTGAAAGACTTCCTTAAACACAACATTTGTTGTAGAGTCACTTTTATCATTATTATCATCACATATGAGGATTTTCAAACCTCGACGATTTGTGACCCTAGAAACAGCAACATATAATTGACCATGACTAAATACTGGATTTTTCAAAAAAATGCCAACGTTTGAAAGAGATTGACCTTGACTTTTATTGATTGTCATTGCATATGAAACAATCAATGGGAATTGTCTTCGATTGAATTTGAAAGGTAATCTTGGATCAGACGGAGTCGGTGACATTATCGGCAATAAAACTTTATGGCCAGCATTGCTTCCACCTAGGATTTTTTCTTCTACGACATGTGATCCCAACCTTGTAATAACCATCCTTGTTCCATTACATAGACCAATGGAATGATCTATATTCCTCAATAACATGACAGGTGTACCAATCTTCAAGTTCAACACATGATTGGGCACGCCAGAACACTTTATTGAATTTAAGAATTCTGGAGTGTGTAGATCTTGTAACAAATCA
Source organism: Tamarix chinensis (assembly GCA_030549775.1). NCBI lineage: Eukaryota > Viridiplantae > Streptophyta > Magnoliopsida > Caryophyllales > Tamaricaceae > Tamarix > Tamarix chinensis. Next base: position 9,225,292 of record CM060172.1, read on the forward strand.
TTATTTGAATCTGACATGCATGTCATATTTGAGCTCAAATACGTCTTCTGTTCTGCTGAGTTAATCGACAACATGTAATCATTTATGGATTCAACAATGTCAAGAGTAGGTGCTAATATTGATCTCCCTTGAAAAAACGTATCATCAATCATTTTTTCCTTGAATCCTGGATAGGTGCTTTCTACAATAGCCGCAATTGGATCACCACAATATTTCAATAAAATATCATTTGGAATTTTAACTGTTACATGACCATCATTGGGACCTCCGATTACTCCATCTCCAATGCTAGCAATCCAATCTGAAAACTCTTTCAAATCAGCCGATTCATCAGTTGATCTAATATTTTGAAGCCTCATATTTTTAGTCAATCGTAAAACTTTACAATCTCTCCATATGTATGAAGAGTTAATAGTTGCATGAATGATATCTTGCTGACTTCCCTTTGGAATGACTGGTAATATTTGTCTAAAATCTCCACTAAGAACAATCGGTTTTCCTCCAAACGGCTTATTACTGCTTGATTCATTTATGAATCGCAAAATATCCCTCATGGTTTTGTCCAGAGCTTCAAAACAATATCTGTGCATCATTGGAGCTTCATCCCAAATTATGAGCTTGCACCTTATAATTAACTCTGCTAATGGACTACCTTGTTTGATATTGCACGTTGAATCTTCGTTCGGATTTATAGGAATCTTGAATCGAGAATGAGTTGTTCTCCCTCCTGGTAGTAAAAGAGAAGCTATTCCACTTTATGCCACATTTAACACAATATCTCCATTGCATCTTAAAAATGCTGATAGTGTCTTCCATATGAATGTTTTCCCAATACCACCATATCCATATACAAAGAACACGCCGCCTGAATTTGATTCAACAGCATTGATTATGGTGTCGTAGACATTACGTTGCTCATCAGTAAGATTTGATAGATATCTCTTATGTTCTTCACGTAATGTAATGCGATCGTAACACGTTTCTTCGTGTATCAATCTATTATGACCACTTGAAAAATATTCTGGTGGTGGGAACGGCATTGACTGAAACTCTCGTAAGCTCCTACCGTAGTTTTGTAACAATTTTTCAATCTCAGCTAAACCATAATTTTTTATCTCATTGTCATCCAATTGAAGTTCTAAAAATAAATATACACTAAGTTTAAATGCTAATCATATAATCTACAATTATTCTTATTCTATTCTATCAAAAATAAAAAGACAATAAAGATGAACAAAAATTACCTGCGTGGTGCAAGATTGTACGTTTTCTATATAATATATCATCAGTCAAGTAAATCCACCACTCATGCCAACAGACTTCAGGTAGACTAAGTGAATCTGATGATAATAATGTTGCAAATAAAAACCTCAAAGAAGATGCAGACGCCCAATGACTTGCCTCAATAATTCCATCAATGTATTCTTTATCATCGTCTAACAATCCCAATGCATAGCAAGCATCACAATATGATGTATACTGGACACCATTAATACATTTTATATCATCATAGCTTCTCGGTCCACGAATGACGTTAAGAAGACATCGCAAATAATAAAGTTCTCCGCTACCAGGAGGAACATAGAAAATGCGTCCAATAGATATCCTTTGCTGCCTTGGACGCCACTCTCGTTTACATGAATCCCAAACAAACTTCATAGGGAATTCTGCATAAGTCAAATTCCTTGCATCTTCATATTTATGATTTGCCTTCATCCAAGCTAGAAACATACTTTCCTTAACTGATAAACGATCAACAACATCATCGATCAAATCTTCATCAGAAAAAATAACACTTTGTTCGTTTGGAAGATGAAAGCCTAACCTCTCAACTGGTGGATTCTTATATTGAATTTCATTTTTAAATAATCTCATTGCTGCCTCACATGATGAAATATATCTACAATCGTAATACATTTGAATCTCATCAGCCTTTTTTACTGCATCATCACCATTCATGCTTCCATAAAAAGATGCAGTAACACGATCATGCCTTTTATTCACATATTTGAATAAATACTTGATGGAACGTGACTGATTGCACCACTCGACATTTATATAGGCACCATACTTAAGCAACAAATAACGATTTTGTGACACGACGAACCTATTATCAAGAGGGAACCCATTCTTCTCCACCGTTCTTCCATTATCACGTCTTTTATATATTGGATATCCATCATCATCAACTGTTGTACATTCAACAAACTTTTTCGGAAAATGTTTTGTACAGCGACCATTAGCCATGCAAGGGGAGTTCTTTTCCAAAGTTCCACATGGTCCATGTATCATGTATTCTTGAACAGCTTTGTAATATGTAGCATCAGTATTGTGATCAAGAATTTCAGCTGAAATTATTCTATCAATGTCTTTTCCAGTTGGATATTTGTCTTCTTTTGCAAGAAAAACCAATATATGGGCGTGAGGCAATCCACGTTTTTGGAATTCAATAGTATATATAACTATAATTGAAAACATCATAAAAAAACAGTTAGAATAATTTAACAAAATTAGATTTCTATAACTCAAATCATGAAGTAAGTGTAAAATGTTACCTGATTTAATATTCCCAAATATCTTGTTATTCCGAAGATCTTTTATAAGATAATCAAGCTTCATCTTGAAAATACGACAAATAATATCTGGACGATCATCAGCTTTAAGACCTCTTTCATGAATAAAACGAACAATCTCAGGCCATTTTGGATTGCAAGTAAATGTGATAAAAAGATCAGGATAACCAATCCATCTACATATGGCCATGGCATCTTGATAGTTTTGAACCATATATCGAGCACCCCCGGTGAATGATGATGGTAATATAACTCTTTTTCCTTGCATAGATGGATCCGTCTCACCTCTTAAAATAGCATCTGTCAATCCACTATATAGTTCACAACGTAATTGTTTTTGATGTAGTCGAATGTATGTCAACCTTGCTGACTCAATCATTGTATATGCATCAACAATAAATTGTTGTAGAAGTCTCTTAGATGATAGTATAACTGATCTCTCAAAATTTCTCTCATGCAGTCAGTAGCAAAAATACTCTGTCGTACTTACATATTTTCGACCACATTGTTGATTTCCATCATTAGACGTTAATGGAATATCTTCTCTATAACCATCTTCACCATAAGGAAACAACAAAGGATATTGTAACCCTAGGTAAGAAGCATGCAATTCACTTATCCGCTTTAGCAATCCTGTTTTTGTTTCAACCAAGATATCCCTTTCACCAAGAGATGCATCAATATCACCAACAATTAATCCAACAACTTCTGAAGTTGTCGGTAGGTTATACCTTCTTCCATCTCCATTCCTTCTACCAATCAATTTTAACTTAACATCAGAACAACCTTCTGTGTTTAGTTTTTCCCTCACCATTCTAAATGATTTGACCAAAACATTATTCTCATCAAGCATAGTCTTCAAATCAGAAATAATGGATGTGTTAAGGTTGTTCAAACTTTCATTTCCCCTATTAGAAAATTAGAAAAATATGTTATAACAATCCATTATAACTATTCATAAAATATACATGTAATGAATTAATCATTAATAAAAAGAAATCGTAACAAAACTTACCTAACAGAATGGACTCTGTTTTCAACTTCATTTTCTGTATCGTAAATGTATAGTTGTGCAAATTTTGGTGTCGAACCATCCGCTGATAGTAAACTTCCCATAAGATGATAATTTTGACCATGAAGTCTAAACATTGGAGGATAATTACCACTGTTCAAACTCCTATCAATCTTTCCACCCATAGATGTGAAAGAATCATACTATTGTATGATCGGATATTTTCCAAAAAGTGTTTACTTCGATTATTTTGTGAATAGAATAATTCATGCAACACTTGTGGAGGATTTCTCATCAGCGGGAGTTGGATTTTCCTTGCATATAGCACAATGAGTATTTTGGTTTTCGCGAATTCTGACTTCTACACAATCTTTCGGCGTACCAGAATAAAGAACCACAAAATGTACATGTGTATGTAGGATCACCAATATCCCAATATTCTATAGATAAAAAAATTAATTATAAAATTATCAGAATATCAATAAATGAAATTAAATTTAAGAAGAAACAATAAATATCAGATATAATTTAAGGGGATACATAAAAATATGAATATATATACATGTGTGTTTGTGTATTTATGTTAGAGCATACCACATGATAATAAATCATTGTTAACTTCTATTTCAGTACCTGCGATAAATAAAATGTCATAAATTAGAAATCATAAGATTTACATTTCATTTAAGAATTTAAGAAATATCAATTAATACTTCTTAAGTAATACAATCTTACCATCAAAAACTTGTTCCAAATTGATTGCCACATCTGAAATATTGAAACAATAAACAATAAATGAGTACTTAATTTCAACACTGTAATATTACATAAGAATTAATGATAATTCATATATTTAAAATTTAAAATAATAGTAAAGACACAAACCTTCATTGGACTGGAAATGTTGTTGTTTTATTGAATCATTACTGTTAATAAAAACCTCACCATTATTCATATTAGGTACCCCCAAAATATTAGCTGAAACATTTTGATTAAGTACTTGAGAGTGGTGCGTTCGATCTATGCAAATGTCTGAACTTCTAAGACTTGACGAAAAATTATACACATTGTCACTACTCTCCATTTTCTGGATAATATGTCCTGGAGTACAAAGTGCTTTTCAAGAATAATAAATCAGTCAATATATTCTAACATGAATGATAAAATGTATGTTACATTAACATCGGATAAAGAAATACAAATTTACCATTGGTAATATCACTAAATGGAGATGTTGTTTTTGGAGACTGAAAAGGATAGAACACATGTTTTTGAGATGTAGCTTTTTCAATAGAATATCGTTTTGACATCGTATCAATATTCTCTGCATAAACAACAATTATATAAAAAAAAACCATAATTAGTAGGATTGATGAATCATTAAGTACCTGTTTAGACTTCTTTTTATCGTAGGTAACTATTATTAAAATCAAATGGAAATATAAGTCCTATACTATCTATACAATACTATAATGGTTCAATAATAGTATACCTTAAAGTCTAAAACACATTTTAATTTTTTACTATTATATAATACAGTATATAATATAAATTTTATAACATAATTTTTTATGTTTCCCAATTTGGCTTTCGGGTTTCTTATTTAATTTATATTTAAATTCAAAAATTTAAAAGTTTTAAAAAGTATGGTCTTTTAATACTATAGCAGATCATGTTATCACCTAATCACATAATATAATAACAACATAAATATTTTATTATTATCAACTGTTCCGATTAATCTAACATGTATCAATTCCTTAACCAAATTATTTTTATTGTTATTAATATTAACACATTAACAAATTAATTACATAGTATTAAGGCTAATAATATTGAAATAATAGATGACCATATGTATTTATATTTATTTAACTTGGGTAACTAATATTAAAATTAAATTTATATATAAGTCCTATAATATTTGTACAATATTATAACAATTCAATAATAATTTTTTTAATTTTTTTATTTGTTTACAATTTTATATCAAAATTCAAAAATTAAAATTTTTTAAAAGTATGCTCTTTTAATACGATATAGTAGATCATGTTATCACCTAATCACCGAATCACTTAATATAATAAGATAATTAATATTTGAATATTATCAACTAATCATCTAGTATGTATCCATTCCTAAAACTATATAATTTTTTTTCTTATTAATATTAACACATTAACACATAAAAGGAAAACATAATTAAAAAGTATCATGGATAATAACATTGCAATTATCGATGACCATATCTATATAATTTTAATTATATTGGGTAAATAATAATAAAATTAAATAGAAATATAAGTCCTATAATTATCTAACATAATTTGTGGAACTTAATTTTTTAAATTCGTGAATATATTTTTTTTACTTTATTGGTTTATTTTGTTTAGCATATTAAATTAAGATTTAAAATTTTTCAATTTTTTTTAAAGTATGGTCTATTGATATTATAGTAATATATGTTATCACCTAATCACATAATCTAATGAGAGTATTTATATTTTATTATTATCATTTAATCATCCAATCATTTAATCATGTACTATGTATCAATTCCTTAAATAGTTTAATTATATTAGAATTAATACTCATACATTAACACATAAGCACATGATATAAGAATATAAAAATATAATTAATATTTCAATTAATAATTTAATTAATATGGCCGTATTAATCTACTAAATAATCTACTAATCAATTAACATCATAAAAAATATATATTTATTTAGCTTCTATTTATAATGTTAATATTTTTTTGGGTTAATAATGATTTACCTAATTAATATAATCTACCTTTAATCTAGAAAAATCACTTTAGCTACACAAAATTCAATTAGTGTCTTAAGAAACTTCATTAATACACTATAATATAGCAAGACTGAATGAAAGTCAGTTGATCAAGACTTTCAGGACATTCGGACATCCCCAAATATATTATGTCACACGTATAATATAGCTAAATCGTAATCGTCCATTTCAAAATCAGCTAATCCAGACCATCCGTATATTTTCCCATGGATCGACCTTCAACAAACACAATTTATACCAATCTATACCGTTGATTTTTGTACGAAAGAATCATAAACGTTGATTTGCTTCCGTTCGGATTCCCCAAACAAACACAAATCAACTTCATCTCAGCCGTCCACGTTACAAATCATGCATGATCGACAACAGCGATTGAACATAGCCACTGACGCAGAATCCCAAAAACTTCGACCTACACTGCTCGAGGCAGGATTCGTATCGTTAGAATCCCTGCCCCTGCCTTCGTCATCCTCTCCTCCATTCTCCGAAACCCTATCTTTTGCTTCGAATCTTCAAACTCCATGTCTATCATGAAAATGGAATAATACTCTGATTCGAGTTGAAGTCTTGTCTTCCTATACTACAGTCGAACCCTATTTTTGTATTACTTTCTTCGTCTAAACTCAACTTATGTTAATTTTTCATATCTCCGCCCCTGGCATCCAAATCCGATGTATATAGAACACCGAAATAAGTAGGTCAACTTTAGATCTTTACTACGTCGTTCTTCTGAAATCGAAGAACTTACTAAATAGGTGTAAATTTGTTCTTATTTTCCGACGGTCAACTTCGTCATCGATTTGTTTTATGTGCCGCAATAAGGTAAGTTCTTCGCATATTTTTTCAATATTGCATAAAATATGTTATACTCTAAAATAAAACACTAAAGAGTTGTTTGTATTTTTCTTACAAAAATCTGAGTGCTTATCTGACTTCCATTTCAGATGAGCTCAGATTTCGAAACTATTTGCAGGGAAAATCTTCGCGGTAATCAAATCATTGAGGCTGAAGATTTTAAAAATCGTAAGTGTTTTCGAAAATAACTTATTGTATCTATCAAAATAGTATAAGTCAATTTTTTTTAACTAATGTTTTTTGATCTTTCTTCTTTCGATTATCTGAGTTTGTATCTCACTATGACATCACCTCAGATTTCGAAATATTTGTTAGATAATTTTGAGGCCATTAAGTATCATTATCAAAGTGTAAGTATATTTCTATGAATTTTATTTGTCAATTTTATTAAATTTAAAACACACAAACATGACATTATGTATAATATTTAAATTTATTTACATTTAATTAATGTTAACAGGTCACAGACACTTTCATAAATATACTCTGAACTATCAAAATATAAACAATATTAAGGTAAGATTTCTCAATTTTTTTCACTTTAAATTTGTAAGTTTAATATACTTCTATACTTGAATTGGTAAGATGTTTCAATTAATGTTAAGGACTAATTTGATTTCAATTTTCCTTGCAGGTTGTCACCTTAAGGTCTGATAAGTTAAAAATTTATGTTCTGATGTTAATATACTTGTATACTTGATTTTTACAAATAACATAGTTTTCATTAATGGTTGATAAATTATTATTGTCGTAAATTCATATTCAAAATTCATTTTTAAACCATTAATTGTCTTCTATATTTTTTTTATATAAATTATAAAAATTGTGACATATGTTAAAAATATTTTCAGCAATATAAGATACAGAGATAATAAGCTTTAAATTTTTCTCCAAATGTTAATATACTCTAATTTTAAACAATAATGAATAGAGTTAAATACACTTTCTAATTTGAAAGCATGTTGATGTTGATGTTAATGTTGGAACCCATCATCGGTTAACATTATATACATAATTTATTTTTACGTAAAGTATTTAAATTAAATAAAAGATCAGTTAGTAGTATTTAATAATAATTTGCAGGTTTCAATTATTATTTTCTCTAATTTATGCATTAGAGAGTTCTCTGAACCTTATTATTTATAGCATTGGTGGATTATTTGCTCCTATGCCAGGTATTATACTCTTACTCTTGTAAACATAAACATTATTATCTAATGATTAACTGTGTTGTCTGTTTCCTATTGTGGAAAATGTCATCATATGTGCACATATTTTCTGTGTTGAATGAATTTGTTACGATTAATTAACATGATTACCTTAATTTTAAATAACATATACTATATAGTTTCGTTTGTCATTATGGATTAATTAATAGAAGTATATGCATTTGGAATATTTTGTAAAACATTGTAAAATTTCGAAACAATGACTAATGGCTAACAGAAGGTAGCATCATGTATGGTTGTGTTATATTTTTTCAATGCAATAATACAAACATTATGACCTATTGTAGTAATATCATCGGTAGCATGATCAATTATGAAAATGTATTTGATTGTTAGTATGCATTACTAATAACATTTACTATAGTCATAACTCCAATCCTAAATAAAAATTTAGATATAACTAATGTCTAATATGTTAGAATGTATAAATTATATGTGGACAAAGCTAAACATGTATGCAAACTATAATTCATAATAATAGATAGTTGAACCTGATGTTGAGGCTTCTTCTGTCATCCTTTTTCGACATAAGGTTCTGGACTTCGTTAATTTCTTCATGATTTAATTAGCTGATGCACATGTATAAACAGATAAATAAATAGTGTAAATAGTGTAAATATAAATATAAAAGAATGAGCACAATAGTAAAGCTTACTTTGAGTAATATCTTTGTCTTGGTTAGTGATAATCCGCTATAGCTAAAAAATAATTTCGAAGTATGGATGAAAGGGAGTATCTAAGAAAGGTGTGATTTGTCTTCTCCATTGTTTAAATAGAGGCTGTTCAAATAGGGAGTCAAACAATGAGGGTATATTTGTAATTGCAGTTATATTTTTGTCTGTGGCTGTGTCAGATGTTCAATTCAAATTAAGGGGATCCAAAATATCAATATATATATTTTCATAGTCACTATTTAATATAATTGTTATTTGAATTGACATTTCAATTGTCATCTTTTATAAAGTTATTGCTTAATCATTGACATACATTTAATTTTAGCCTATTTAAGGATTATATGTAGTTGAAGACAAATTACTTGCATCAATTTTAGACAAAAGAAACTTTCATTACATAATATCCAATTAAAAAACATAAGATACCATTACATAATAATAAGGATAATATAACATGCCTAACAAATCAATCGATATAATAAGCAAACATAGCATGCTTAATACCGATAAATAAGTCTTTTTGGTACAAATTCTTTCCAAAGACAAAGAAACTAACATGAGAAAACATAAAAGATATAGATATCTAAACTAATTTCAGAGTTTCTATTTCTTGATCACTGCTCTTGTCCTCTTCATAGGAACAGTTGATGACAAATCTCCATCTCTTGTCTGATTCCACATCTATGGGTTTGGATGGAGTGCTATCATCTTCCTTGTTTGGTGTTGTGATCTCATCAGTCTGTGAAATAACCTTAAAAACAAAACTCATGAAACCTACTTTACAATTTCCAATGAATTTACAAACAATTGAATAATCCATTTATGTTTATTATTATTCCTTTGGTTACCTGCCCTTGAAAATCACTTTTGCTTGCCTTTGATAGTAAGTCAGAGTCCTAAAAAGAAAAAGTTTAACAAACTATTTATTGAAATAGGGCTGGAGAAAATACTGATTTCTTTTTTGGTTGATGCTGCAGTTGTTTCTGAGCTTCAAGAAGAGTATGCTTCAGGTGGCACTTGCAACAAAAGCTCACGAATGTTGTGGCTATGAGATGATCATAGGCTTGTATATATAGTAAAAATTTTCAAATATTGTAAAAAATTCATCAAAAGTCAGATACATGATGTGGTAAATATCTGGCCATTGATATAGGTTTTTGTAATTTACAGACCATTGATCTTTTGAGAAACAGACTTGTGACATGTCAATCTGAACATGACTGACATGTATGAATACACATGACATGTATGTATTCAGGTCAAATGTATGTATGCACATGACAGAGTTGTTTGGGCGGGAAACTATCCTGTGCAAACAACTCTCTTTTTATATATAGTAAGATCAATTCAAGATTATAAGTTTTATGATAAGTATCTTATGTGGGTATGTTGTTAGCTTTACATAGTTGGTTAAGATCTGGTAGAATATATTTATGATTTGTCTAGCTAGTTGAAGATCAGTTTACATATTTTGTAACTTAGATCCTTTCGAGAACAACCTTGTTAATAAGATTTAGTGGTGTAGGTAGTGAGATGACATACCCTCCACCATATCTATGCATGACGCCACATGCAGATCTACGGACTCATGTTATATGGTTATACAATGAGTTAGGTCAGTTGTATGTGAGTGGCGCATCCTATCACTCCTTCCATTTCAAATCGTATTACCTACTATTGACCCTCCCTAAGATAGAGCCATAGTCATTGGCTACATCTACTTTTTTTCATTAGTTTCTCCACCACACTAATACACCTCACGTGAGATTTATTAAGGGTGGAGTGTTTGCCAGAGAGTATGATAGGATATCTAGAGAGCTGATAGTGATTGATGCTGAGTGGAGGTTTTGTCATATATTGCCCCCGAGTATCCACCCCAGTTACTCTAGAGTATCCTTGACTAGACTCTCTAGCGATGATGTGAGGGATTAGATGACATATTGTGATGAGTGGACTTTGACAGTTGTAGTTATTAGGCAGGCTCGACGAGGCTACCCGGGGGATTTAGTTTTATGACTATGAGTAATTTCTTATTTAGGTGTTTGGGCTGTAGCAACCTTTTGATGTTTATATTGCTGCTATTACTTTAATCCTTTAGTATATATATCTTTTGTAATTTGAACCATTATACAATGTTTTGCTATGTATGTATGTATGTGTGTGTATATATATATATGAACTCTTTTTAAGTATGAGCAGTTTGAGTATTAATATCTTTTTGGAAATGTGTTATCATGATTCGTATATATATATATATATATGGAATAGAATGATACATTTGAGATTAATTCTTTCTAAGTATGAGCAATTTGTGAATTATAAAACATAATTATATTGATTTGTAATAATTACTTTTGCATGGGATACATCCAGATTAAAAAATATTGGATCATAAATGGTTGTCTACAAATCGTTTATCTAGAGAATATAATGAAGGAGTGGATTTTTTCATCAAGTTTGTAGTTGAACATGCTTGGGACTTTAGTAGAATAGTCTGTCCTTGTTTGAATTATACTTATATTCAGTGTGTCAATGCTGATAATTTGAGAGATCATTTGTTTGTGTATAAAATTGATACAAGTTACACTTGTTGGATATGGTATGGTGAAACAGAGTTTAAATATGATAATGAGGATGTTATGAGGGAAAGTAATGGATCATCATTTGAGAACTATAAGGGACATTTTTTAGAGGAGATGACTCAAAAGGTTGAGGAAAGTATTTGGTATTGTCTAAAAATATTTGAGAAGTTATTGAATGAATCGGAGAAACCTTTGTACGGTGATTGTAAGACATTTACTCGATTATCCACTACTTTAAGGCTGTACAACTTAAAAGCATGTAACAAATGGAGTAATAAGAGTTTCATGGAACTATTGACACTTGTAAAGGATATGCTTCCTAATGACAATTTTCTACCCGATGGTACCTATGAAGTAAAGAATATTCTTTCCTCTATGGGCATGAGTTATGAGAGGATACATACATGCCCTAATGATTGTATTTTATTTCACAATGACAATGCGTCTTTGGATAGTTGTCCTAGTTATGAAAGCAAAGTACCACTATACAAGAAGAATAAGGTGCCCGCTAAGGTGTTATGGTATTTTCCTATAATACTAAGATTAAGGTGGATGTTTAATGTTGTTGAAGAAACTAAGAATTTGAGAAGGTATGTTAATGAGAAGATAGATAACGGGCTTCTTAGACATCCATCTAACTCTCCACAATGGATGACGATTGATGACTTGTTCCCTAAATTTAGTAAAGAAGCAAGAAATATGTGCCTTACGCTTTCTTAAGGCACATATAGTTTATGGTCGGTGATTTTATTTATATACAATGTACCTCCGTAGCTCTATATGAAATGCAAGTATATGATGTTGTATTTACTCATTTCAGGGCCAAAATAACTGGGAAATGATATTGATGTTTATTTGGCACCTTTGATTGATGATTTGAAGTTCTTGTGGGACATGAGCATTGAAGTACTTGATGCATATAGTGAAGAAAATTTCACTTTGAGAGCAATATTATTCTATAGTCTAAATGATTTTCTAGCGTATGGCAACTTATCAGGTTATAGTGTGAAAGGCCATTATGCATGCCCGATGTGTGAGGAGAATACTTCATTTGTTCAGCTAACATATGGCTAGAAGACTATCTTCCTTGGGCATCATAGGTTTTTACGGAAGAATCATCATTATCATAAGCAAAGAAAAGTATTCAATGGCTTTCGAGAAGAAGGGAAGGCACCTATCCGATTGACGGGTTGACAAATGTGGCTAAAGATGAAACATTTGAATGTCAAGTTTGGGAAGAAGAATAAAGATAAACCTCTATCAATTGGGTGGAAGAAGATGTCAATATTATTCGACCTTCCTTATTGAGAATCTCTGCACATGAGATATGCCCTTCATGTGATGCATATCGAGAAAAATATATGTGATAGTCTTATTAGTACATTACTTAATGTTCCACAAAAGACTAAAGATGGTATCAATGCTCGAATGGATATGGAAGAAATGGGTATTAGACAGGAACTGGCACTGCGAGACAATGGAAGAAAAACATATTTACCATTGGCATGTCATACTCTTTCCAAAAAAGAGAAATTTTCATTTAGCAAATTCTTTAACAGTGTCAAGGTTCTGAAAGGATATTCTTCAAATATCATAAGGCTTGTGTTAATGAAAGAGTTGAAACTAATTAACATGAAGTCTCATGATTGTCATATTTTGATGCAGCATTTGTTGCCGATAGCTATACATGGAATTTTGTCAAACCGTGTTGGAATTACTATTACAAGACTTTATTGGTTCTTTAATGCCGCCTACTCTAAAGTCATACATCCTGATAGTTTGGATGTCTTGCAAAGAGAGATTGTGATTACTTTTTGCTAGCTTGAAATGTATTTTCCACCCTTATTCTTTAACATTATGGTACATCTAACTATTCATTTAGTTTATGAGATAAAAATGCTAGGACCTATTCATTGGCACTAGATGTACCCCTTTGAACCATTTATGAAGTTGATAAAAGCTTATGTATAGAATCGATATCGACCAAAAGGATGCATTGTTAAGAGTTACCTTATGGAAGAGGTAATTGAGTTTTGCACTAAGTACTTGTCAAATGCTGAAGCTCTTGGTATTCTTAAGTCTTGACATGCAGAAAAAATCGAAGGATAGGGTATTAGCGGCAAACAATTTGGGCTTGTAGACCCTGACATGGTCCGTAAAGCATATACATTTGTATTACACAATAGTGATGATGTTCAGTAGTATATTGAAGAACATATGCTTTCTTTACAGAATTAAAATCCATCAAAGACTGAGAAATAGATAATTAATAAACATAATCTTTTCTTTATTGATTGGGTAAGAGATCGCATCATTCCATTCATCGGACATCCTCCAACTTCAATTTCCGAAACCCTACATTGGTTGTCTTAGAAACCTTATTATGATGTTTTTTCATATACTAGTTATGTGATCAATAGTTACACTTTTTATACAAAACAACAAGATGAGAAGAGTATAATGCAAAATTGTGGGGTGACTTTAGTGGTTGAGGCAATGCATGTTGCTAGTGCGAAAGACAAGAATACAACCTATGAAAATATGAATTATTATGGTATGATTGAATATATATATATATAAGAGTTAGATTACATTGTATTTAAAGTCCCTGTATTCGGTTGCACATGGGTTGATAATAACTATGGGGTTAGATATGAATATGGATTCATAACAGTATTATTTTTTTAGTGCCACCAACCATCTAATTATAGTATTATTTTTTTTGTTCTAATTTTTAATCTAAAGTTCTATAATTTTATATTCAAATATTTTAGGTTTAATATTTTATGTATAATTTAGATTCGTTATTTAATTTGATTATTTTTATTTTCATTAACATGTTCTAATTTTATTTTACCAAATATATGGTGAAATCCTATTCTTTGTATTGATCGATTAATTAATCACTTAATTAATAGATTAGTCTATGTGTATTATGCTATTGTTCTATAGTATGCCTGATTAATAGATTGATTACTTTTAATTAGTATTTAACAAGTCAAGAAAAGATTTGATTATCCACTTTGGATTCAATAGCATAAATAGAAAGTGAAGGGTTGTGAGAACAATTGCATCATCTCTATAATAATAGGGAATGATAAATAATTAATTGAACCTAAATCATCATACTTTATTTAAATCCTTTGATTAGAGATAGTAGGACTAATAATTGGTGACAGGACTATGTAACTCGAGAGAGTGTGTTTGTTAAATATTCCTATTGATACATAGCTAGTAATCAAAATAGATCAGGTAATTGATTAATTAGTTAATTTAATTAGATAGTGGTAGATCTTGATTCCTTGGTAGCTTTTATTTTTTAAATTTTGTTTGATTTTTTTTAGCTTAATTTAGTTTAATTGAATTTTTAGTTTAGATTTAATTATTTCTTTATTTTATTTTGATTGCTTAGGCCTAATTTAAATTATTAGAGGTTTTGTGTTATTAATGATAATTTTGTACTTATTGTACCTTGTATTACTTGAGACCGATATACTTGTTGATAGGTATATTTAGTCGACATCAAGTTTTTGGTACCATTGTCGGGGATTAATTTAATGAGCTTAGACCCAAAAATTTAAATCTTGATCTAGGCAATAAAAAAACATAAAAGATTATCTTTTATTTTGCGTTCTAAGTTTACTCGATTGTCTTAATTTTTGGTATTCTTGTATTGGTGCAAGTACTAGTGCAAAACCCAAAGTAATCCTATTGAATCGATAGCTTTTCATCAAGAAATTGAAAGAAATTTTTGTAAATTAAGGGTGCATTTTAAAAATTTAGTCACTACAAAGAAACAAAATCAACAAATGACTCATGGGGAGCAAAATTTGCTGTAACAAGTAGGAAGATTGTTAAAATACTATATTACCCCTAGTATAACAAACTAGGATCAAGCATTAAAAGACTAGTAGTTGAAGCATATAATTTTGAAATCAAGCTTGATATCATTCAGATGATGTAGACTTCGGTCCAATTCGGAGGTACACCTCATGATGACTCACATGCTCATATTATCACTCTTATTAAAATCTATGATACCTTTAAAATAAATGGTGTTTCAAGTGATACTTTTAGGCTTAGATTATTTCCATTCTCATTACATGATAAGGCTAAGATTTTGTTAAATTCTTTAGCAAATGGTTCTACTAAAACTTGTGATGATATAGTGAAGATATTTCTTTCAAAAATTTTTATACCGGGGAAAACTTCTAAGTTAAGAAACAACCTCACTATTTTTGTGTAAAACAATCTAGAATCACTATATGACACATGGGAATGATTTTAAAAAATTATTAAGGGAATGCCACATCATGTTTTTCCTATGTGGTTACAAATGAAAATGTTTTACAATGGTATTTCTACTACTAATCATTCTATGTTAGATAGAACAGGAGTTGGTACTATTATGAACAAGACTGCCAAGCAATTTTATGATTTTATTGATAAATTAGGCTCAAATTCCTACCAATGGCATTCTGAATGTGCTCCAATACAAAGGAATGGAGGAATTCATTCTATAGATCCATCACAACATTAGAGGCTAAAATAAAGTTAATCACTAAGAAATTAGATAATTTGGGCGGTGCTTATTGTATGCAGGTTCAAGCAAATATACCTATTTGTGACTTATGTTGTGGACCACATATTAGCATAAAGTGTTAAATAGGTAATCCTTTCCAACCATATTTTGATCAAATTAATTATATTACTAACAATGTGGATAGTTAAAATAATCCATATTCAAACATATATAATAAGGGGTAGAAGAACCATCCAAACTTTAGTTGGAGAAATGATAACTTGGTAAGCTCCCTGGACTCCCACCACAAAGAAATATGCCACTTTCTCAAATTCCACCTCAGTTACAAAATCCTTCCTTAAAATAGATGATGAGAAAGTTCATTAGCACTATAGATACATGTTTTCAAAATTAAGAAGACTCAATCAAGAACATAGAAGCATAGATTAGGCAATTAGCTAATGCAATTTCTAGAAGGGTACCTAACACATTGGCAGGTGACAAAGTGGTGAACCCATAAGAGCAAGTTAATACAATATCATTAAGGATTGGGAAGACGTTACCCTAACTACATCTTTAAGGGACAAAGAAACAAGAGGAGAAAGCTCCAGAATCAATGCCTATGTCACAAGAAGAGGTAACTAAGACCCCATTTAAAGAAGTAAAACTGTATGTCTCTCATCCTCCATTTTTAGGAAAGATAGTCCAAAGTAAATTAGATGCATACTTTTCCAAATTTCTTGATATTTTTAAGAAAGTGCATATTAATTTAACATTGATTGATATTGTGAGGCATATGCCTAATTATACCAAATTTCTTAAGGAAATTCTTACTCATAAAAGGAAATTGGAAGATTGTGATACCATTAGACTGAATGAGTGTTCCACTATTTTACAAAATAAATTACCTCCTAAGATCAAAGATGTAGAAAGTTTTACTATTCCTTTTGTGATTGTAATGTAAAATCTGACAAAGTGTTATGTGACTTGGGTGTTAGCATAAACTTGATACCTTTCTCTTTTTTTAAGCGTTTAATTTTAAGAGAGAAAAAATCCACTAATATGTCTTTGCAGTTGTTTGATAGAATGATTAAGTATCCAAGACGCATAATAGAGGATTTTTTAGTGAAAGTGGATAAATTTATATTTCCTGGTGATTCTGTTGTGCTTGATATGGAGGAGGATCAAAGGATTCCTCTCATTCTTGGTAAACCAGTTGTAGCTACGGGAAGACTCTAATTAATGCCTATGAGGGTAATTTGATTATGTGATTCCAAGGTGAGGAAGTTACATTCAATTTCTTTAAAAGCATGAAATATCCTTCTAAGGATGACAGATGCTATAGCATTACTATATAAGATAAAGTGATTAATGATTATTTTCAAGCAATTGTCAATAGGATCCTTTAGAGATATACTTGGTAAAATCCTAAGGAAATGAAGATGGTGAAAGATTTGAAGAGATTGTTCAATACCTAAGCTCTCATCTACCTTATAAGAGAAACAAAGTAGTCCCTTTATGAGGATTAGAAAAAGATAAGGTTTCGAAGTTAAAATCATCTATTGAGGAGCTACTGATTGTGGAACTCAAGCAACTTCCCAAATGCTTCAAGTATGTTTTTCTTAATCATAATGATAACCTTCCTATTCTTATTTCTTCATCATTAACTAAGTTATAGGAAGAAAAGTTAACGAGAATGTTAGGGAGCATAAGAAGGCTTTTTGATGGACCATCATTGATATTAAAGGGATTAGTCCTTCCATATACATGTACAAAATCCTCATAGAAAATAACTATAAGAAGGTTATCCAACCTCAATGGCGATTGAACCCAACCATGCAAAAGGTGGTGAAGAAAGAGGTAATTAATCTATTAGATGCGGGTATAATCTATCCCACCTTTAATAGCTATTGGGTTAGTCCTATACAAATGGTTCCTAAGAAAAGTGGAATTATTGTGGTTAAGAATGACAATAATGAGTTGATACCTACTAAAACTGTTACTATATGGCGTGTTTCTATTGATTTTAGAAAATTAAATGATGCCAAAAGAAAGGATCATTTTCTTCTTCCCTTCATTGACCAAACTCTTGAGTGTTTAGCTAGACATGATTTTTTTTGCTTTCTAGATGGCTATTTTGGTTATATGTAAATCCCAATATCTCCTAAGGGCCAAGAAAAGACCACTTTTACTTGTCCTTTTGGCACTTTGCATATAGGTGAATGTCTTTTGGCCTTTGTAATGCTTCTACTACTTTCCAAAGATGCATGATAGCCATATTTTATGACATGATTGAGAACTTTATGGAAATTTTTATGGATAATTTTTTAGTGTTTGGCTCATCTTTTGATGCATGTTAGGATAACCTTACCTTTGTGCTAAAACATTGTGATGATATTAATCTTGTTTTGAATAGGTAAAAATGTAATCTAATGGTACAAGAAGGGATTATGGTAGGGCATAAGATCTTATGTAAGGGGATAGAGGTAGATAAAGCAAAATTATAAATTATTTAAAAATTACCTCCCCTAAAATGTATTAAGGACATTTATAATTTTCTTGGTCATGTTGGATTCTATAGAAAATTCATTAAGGACTTTTTAGAAATTTTAAAACCTCTATGTGACCTATTAGCTAAATATTCAACCTTCAAATTCTCTTATGTGTACTTAAAAGCTTTTAACACTCTTAAAGAAAAGCTGGTGAATGCTTCTATTATCATTGCTCTAAATTAGAACCTTCCTTTTGAAACATGTGTGATGTAAGTGATATAGCTTTAGGAGCTAGTTTGGGATAGTGCATGGATAAATTTTTCCATACTATTTATTATGCTAGAAAAACTTTAAATTTTGCACAAAATAATTATGCTTATACTAAAAAAATAATTGCTAGCCATGGTATTTGCTTTTGATAAGTTTCACCCTTAATTTTTTTCTTAATAAAATCATTATGTATACTGACTAGGATACTTTGAGATATATTTTTATTAAGCAAGATAATAAGCCCAGAATCATATGATGGATTCTATTGCTATAATAATTTAACTTAAAAATAAGGGATAAGAAGGGAAGTGAAAATAATGTAGCAAATCACTTATCCTACTTACCATCATCATATGAGGTAAGTAAGGAGGGTGAGCCTATTCATGACATGTTTCTTAATGAGATACTCTACGTAGTTATAAATCATCTGTGGTATGCTAACTTAACAAATTATCTTATAAGTGGAATACTACCTAATGACTTGTCTTATTATCAAAGGAAGAAAGTTTCATATGACTTGAGATATCATTTTTGGGATGACCCTTATCTTTATAAAATATGTTTTGATCAAATAATAAGAAGATGCATCCTTAAACATGAGTTTCACTCTATTTTAGCTCATTGTCATAGTAGAGATTGTGGTGGTCATTTTGGACCCACTAAAATTGCAACTAAAGTTCTACAAAGCGGTTTTTATTAGCCTACATTATTTAATAAAACTTATGCTTTCACTAAGGCTTATGATAGATATCAAAGAGTTAGAAATATTTCTCGAAGACAAGAAATACTCCATACAAATATTTTAGTTGTTAAATTATTTGATGTGTGGGGTATTCACTTTATGGGACCATTCCCTAAGTCTATACATAATGAATATATCCTTCTTATGGTAAATTATGTGTCTAAGTGGGTGGATTCTATTGTAACTCTGACTAATGATACAAAAGTTATCACTAATACATGATGGGGGTTCTCATTTCTGTAATAGAGCATTTAGTGCTCTCTTGGCAAACTATGGAGTTACACATAAGGTTTCTATAATCCCTAAAAATTTTAAAAACCTATAATTTAATAAATAGCCTTTATTTGGGATAAATTAGGTTTCAAATTTAATTAATTTAATTATTTTATGGATTTTGGGTATATAAATTGAGTAGGAATATTTAATAATTTAAAATAAATATTTTGACATTTTACCCTACTTATTTTATTTAAATAATTTTCCAAACAAATACTTTACTAAAAGTATCCCTTTTAACCCATATATTTAATTATATTATATTAAAATTATTAAATAAATTTATTTCCCAAAAATATTATATTCTAATATTTTATAAATTATTTTATTTTATTTTCCCTATTTTCTTTTTCCTTTCCCCCCTTTTCTTTTCTTTCTCCTTTTTCTCCTTTCCTTCCTTTTTCCTTTTTTTCCCCTCGGTTTACCGCACTAGGCCAGCCTCTCCCCTACGGTTGGGCCATTGGCCCATCTCCCATCTCCCATCTCCCCTCTCCCCTCTCCTTCTCTTTCCCCTCCTCTCCTGCGCTTCTCGATCCAGTCTAAACCCCCTCCCTTCTTTCTTTTCCTTTTCTCTAGGCCAGGTCGGCTCGCTCGCCCTCCTTCCCACACGAGCCTACTTCCTCCCTCTCCCTTCTTTCTTTCTTTCTTTCTTCCTTCTTCCTTCTTCTGCCTCGACCTAGTAGCCCCTGACCTGTCTTCGTCGGCCAACTCTGCCACCTCGGGCACGCTGGCCACCACCCCTCGCTGCCACCTCCTACCACCACCTGCCTCTCCCTCTCTCCTGTCATTTTCTTCCTATTTTCACACCTTGCCAGCCCTACAAACCATCCTTTTGACCCTGTTTTCCCCCTCTTTATCTCCCCTCCCTGCCACCCTACCACCTCCCTGCCACCCTATACACTGCCACCGACCAGCCACCTATCCCCTCCTATCCTTCCTCTTCTTTTTCTTCACTCTGCAGCCTCTCCCCGCCCCATTATTTTCGAGCTTCCCCCTTCCTCGATTCATTTCTCTCCTTTTCTACTCCTTCCATTTTCATCCCTGTTTTGTGCACCGCCACCCCTCCGCCGCTTCCCCTGCCACACCAACAGCCTACGGTGCCCCCTGCCACCTCATACTACTGCCCCAAATTACCACAATACCCCCTCAAGCTCCTACAATCCCTTCTTCCTTCCCTTTTATTTTTTTCTCTTCTTTTCCTCCCTTCTCGGCAACCATCCTACAATCCCACCATTTGCCGCCGTCCAGCCGCCTCTACTACCACCCAAACCACCGATCAACTCCCTACAACCTCCTCTACCACCCCATGCCTCCTTTTTCAAAAAACAACCCCCGAACTGCTTCATTTTCCTCCTCTCTTTTCCTTCCTTCTCAGCCCATCCACCTCGGCAGCCATCTTCGCCACCTCGTCGCCGCCACCTCCGCCACCCTTGGCCACCAACAATCCATCAATAGCGGCCACCTACACCCCCTCTTCACTCCTGTACCCTTCCTTTGCCTCCAATCCTCCCCCATCTACCTTTTTTTCTAACCTAAAGACCCTAACCCAAAAACACCCCTTCCACCCTCTTCTCCATGCAACCTTCAACCCTTTCACCCTTATTTTTGCATGTAGCTCATGCTACATAAGCAGTATGAGTTTCTGCATTTATTAGCCCATTTTTGTTAATAATTTAAGGTATGATAATATTTAAATTAATTAATTCATTAAGTAAAATTTATAAATTCATATGATTTTATTTTCTTATTTCTAATATAATAAATATTGACATTATTTTTAGGTATCGATTTTGCAAATTAAAGCTTGAACCTTTAATCGGGATACTGGTAAGGTTCAATTTTTGTGAGATATAAGGTAATTGTTAAACCCCACTTAAACGCATGGATAAACGTATGTTAGCACATTAGGATTTTTAATATGTTATTATGCTTGATATTTTTGGTTTAATATAATATATATATTTGCTTGTATTGATTGAAAAAAAAAAAGATGAAATTATGTTAGTTTATATGCCATGCGTGGAAATGTTACTTAAGGGAAGAGTTTGATTATTAATGAAAGTTTTAAGTACTTATCCATGTCATATTATATTATTGTGACCATTTATGCATGAATACTATTATTGTGAGCCCTAAGGGCATTTTAGTTAAATTTCTTGTGTAAGAATGTGGCCTAATATGTGTGGGTGCTAATAAGTATTATATTAAAATATAATGGTTGGTGGAGTTGGATATTGTTAATAGAGTATTAATATTATTATTCCATGTGGTAATGTTAATTTAATAAAAGTGGTGAAATAAAGGGGGTAAAGTGGAAATTTTGAAGGCAAAAGGATAATATGGTAAGTTTATAAGCACAAAGGGGTGTTATGATAATTTTAGAAGTTAGGGGCATTATGGTAATTTTAGAAGTAAAGGAGAAAATGGTAATTTTATGAGTAAAGGGGTATTATGATAATTTTGGAAAAATGGTAAAATGGTAATTTTGGAAGAGAAGGACAAGATGGCAATTTTGTAAGAAAAGAGCAAAATGGTAATTTTGGATGTAAAAGGGGTAGAATAGTAATTTGCAAGTAAAAGGGAATTATGGTAATTTTATAAGTAGAAGGGTGAAATGGTAATTTTAGAAATAAGAGGCAAAATGGTAAATTATAAGTAAAAGGGGTGTTATGGTAATTTTATAAGTAAAAGGATATTGTGGTAATTTTATAAATAAAAGGACATTATGATAACTTTGGAAGTAAAAGGGAAGTAAAGGGTAAAATGATAATTTTGTAAATATAAGGATATTAATGGCAAACTTGGGAGTAAGGGGTAACTTGGTAATTATGATAACGACGAAGGATAATTTGGTCATTAAATTATGATTATAGAAGGGCAATTGGATAATTATGTTAATATAGAAGGATAATTTGGTAAATTAACCAATAAAAAGGACATTATGGTAATTTTAATAACGGAGAAGGGCGATGTAGTAATTATAAAAATGGAAAAGGGTAAATTGGTAATTATAATTAATGAGAAGGGTAAATTAATAATTATAATTATGGATAAGGGTAAATTAATAATTATAATTATGGAGAAGGGTCCAGTTGAATTATGATATTGAGTATCGATCTACTAGTTATAATAGTGGGCCAGGAGCGTGTTGCCCTGACAAGTGATTATGAGTATTGATCCACCGGATATAATAGTGGTCCAGGAGCGTGTTTCTTTGGATGATGTTGATACATATTCCGATCCACCGGCAATAATAGTGGGGTCCTGAGCACAATAAAACTATTCATGGATGCGAATAAAGTTATGGAAAAACACTAATCACTTATAGTGGAATACCATGTGAGTCGGGGCCAGACTAGTCCACCGGCATATAATAATGGTTAGGTGTGTTCTGTCCTATAAGTGACCAATATACCGGCTATAATAGTGGGGCTCCTGCACTCACATGGGTATAAAATCTAAGAGATGATTGAATAATGATGGACTAATGGCTTAAGGCTGAAAGTATCGATCGTACATTACGACCTATTGATATCTGATGTGAATGTTAATTATGTGAATGTTATATATACACATCTTGTTATATATGTATATAGCTTTGTATTATGTGTTACATTGTGCGCTTGCTTTTAAGTGTGTTTTAAAGGATTACTCAATACCATAGTACTGAAGGGTTCCATTCATGGAGCCCCTGCCTATTCAATGGGCAGTGTCCCTTACAGGTCTTTTCAGACGCTATTCAAGTGGGTAAAGGTAAAAAGAGTAAGGAATCATCCGAAACCGTTAAGGTTTTCCCTTTGTCTTTTAAATTCCTAGTTTTAATATTATTGTTGTTCTTGTAACCACCATTGGTATAATCTATTCTTATAAAATGTTTACTTGTACTACTATGATTTAAAAATGGTTTGAATTTCTAGCGATGAATATTTTATTCTTTAGCCTTAGCACTTGGTACTGGAACGGTATAAGTGAACCGATCTGGTACTATGTGTGGCGGTAATATCCCCAAAATTCACAGTTTGTTGTTTTTCTTCCACTAATCTTTTAATAAAATGAAAATTTTCAATAGTAAATTTTGGGGGTGTTATAGTTACTTCTTATCATCCCTAAACTAGCAGATAAGTAGAAGTTTCTAACTGAAATTAAAAGGATATTAGAAAAAATGGTTAATACTTTTACAAAAGATTGGTCTTTAAACTTAGATGACACATTTTGGGCATATAGAACCCTAATAAGATTGTCTCCCTATAAACTTGTTTTCTGAAAATCTTACCATCTTCCTATAGAAATTGAACATAAATGTTTTTGGGTTACTTTCTTTCTTAACATGGATATGTAGACTGCAGGTGAAAGGAGGCTCTTATAATTAAATGAGCTTGATGAATTTTGTTTAGGCACATATGAAAATGCTTGAATCAACAAGGAGTGCACAAAGAGGATGCATGATTAAAGAATTCTAAAAAGGGAATTTAAAAAAGGGGTAGTTTATTTTTTTTATAACAATGTCCATGATAAGCATGGGGGAGTTTAGGTTCATATTTTTTTTACTTCAGTGATTTGCTATGTGTTTATTTATTTATTTATTTAATTTTTGAGTGTTTTGCATGATTTGTGTTTAGTTAGGTCTTTTTGGTTTTTGTTTTTTTGGTTTTTGTTGAGTGTAAGGAGCCCTTAACTAGTTAATGATGAACATATCTTTGAAATTAAACTAAGATAGAATCAAAAATTGTGATAAAATCGAGTGGATATTTTTTTAATGTTAATTTTAATATAGGAAATACATATCTATATGAATGGATGCGAATAGAGTGAGAACATATATGATCTTCTAACCATCAACATCGTATGTTGAGTTTCATCACAACATATAGTGAGCTTTTGATCCATATATACCTTCTTTTTCTAAGCATTTCATATAAAATAATATATAATTTATTAGCTTCATTTTTCTTTGTGAACCTCATATGCACTAATTTGTTTTGATAAAATTACTTGTCGTAACTCTTGCAATTGATTATAGAGATTAGTATAACTTATTCTTGTGCCAATTGAAGCTTTTAAATCATAACCACCATGATTGAGGAATTGATAAAGATACCTTAGGGTTACCGACACATAGCCAAATATCCTTCTATCTTATTTTTGTGTACATGAGATATGCACCCCTTAGTTAACCCCTTTGAGCCTTTTATATTGACATTTATTTCTTTCATCATGCTAATTCTTCCTAACTAAACCTAAAACACATCTCAACCTTTGTTCTAAAAACTATTAGAAATTTTTATGACACTTATTCATGTGTTTCAAGGCTGTATGTAAAGAAAGTTTTAAAGAGAATATGAAAGAATAAGTATAGAGGAGGTAAAAATGATTGCTTGAAAAAAAAGAGGAAATATTTTTTTAGCTTGTCTCTTTTTCTCTTGGGGGAAAAAAGTGATGAAAATGATGTAGAGGCCCAACATGAAGATATATGGTCTATGTGACTGCTATGTTATGTAATGAAAAGATACCTTGGGAAGTTCAAATTTATAAGAAATCTCTATGGTAACATAATTCTACTAGGTTCTAGGATATTTTGTTGAATCCTTATTTCCCTTTCTTTATTAAACCCTTAAACTTAACCCCGTTACAAACCTTATGAACTCCTATTTGATTCTTAAGAGGGGCAACCTTTATCTATCAGAAATTATTCACACGAGTCAAGTATATGGTTCGGTCCATTTGGTAGGTATTTGATATCTTTCATGAGGCATTTTATCCACAAAATATGAGCTTTTTTTGTTAATATATGTGAGCCACTTGTTATTTGTATATTCTTATCTCACATATCTAAGTGTAATTATACATATGTCATGAATATGAAAGAAAAATAAGAGGGTATGCCTTTGTGAGAATGGATCTTGATGTGACTAAGCTATGGTTAGGTTTTCAGTCATTATTATTACTTTGTTTATATTTTTCATGTTATGTGTGAAACATATGTTGAATTAATCATTTAAAATTTTCAGTACTAAATCTTAGTTGAGTGCTAATATTGGTTTCATAAAAGTAAAAGACTCTAAGACAACATTAGTTAAAGGGTGTTAGAAGTGTGTTTGTAAATTTTTTTATGTGACTTCTGTGTGATTTTGTGGGTATATAATATGTAAAACCCTCACAAGACCTTACTCTTCCTCCAAGGGTGAACTAGAGGCTTAAACATCTTATTGTACATGCTAAGTACAATTATGAGACCTGCGAAAGTGGCTAGTTCCATTTTATTATTTTTAGAGTCATGTCTTTCTTGAAGAGAAGCTAAGTATATGGGGTTGATGAATGGATATTTCATCCATATTCAAAAAAATATTCTAGGTCAATATTACCTTCAAATTCAGGAAGATCAAAGGGGATTTCTTTTTCCATGTCATCATAATTTTTCCTCGACGTGTCACGTGGCTTTACGTAATTTTTCACACTCTCTTCTTCTTCTACCACCCGATTTTGTGCCCTTCTCACGTGCCCTTCCTCTACTTGTTCCCTTCGGTTTTGTGGCTACACATGGGACTCGTGGGCTTGGAAAGCTTCTATTATCCCCACATGTAATTTTACCTCCGTGATTTCATCCATCAAGATCTTGAGAATACCCTCAAGTCCTCTCCTTAGTTATCCATCCTTCCTCCTTACCAACCAAATACAACTCTCCCAAACACACCCTTAAGTGCTCAACACTTTTATATTTTCTTGATAAATTCTTGGAGATTCTTGAATATGAGACACTCTCTTGAAGGATCTTGAAGAATCCTAAAAGAAAGATTGGATCTTGATAGTAATACCACCAACCTATAGCTTTGATACTAAAATTGATGTGTGTGTGAGAATGGAATTCTCAAACTAATGAGAATATGGCTCCAATTGGGTTTAGATATTATGATGAAGGCTTTTTGATGGTGAATTAATAAATTAAAGATTTGAATATGATGGAATAAGGATGAGGATGGTTTGAATATGATAGAAAAGTGACAGTGACAAATGGTGGTTTGTTAATGATGATGGTTCGAATGGTGTATACTTCTTAGCTTTTGCATTCGACAATGGTTTGATGAGGATGTTAAGCTTTGAAGATTAGGGTTTAGATGAAGTTTGAAGTTGTGGTTTAAGGTTAGAGTTAGGGTTTGATTCAAATAGGATGATTAAGGTGATATTTGGTTTGCATGGAAATGTTAGGGTTTCGAATGAATGGTTTAGGGTTTCAATTGTGTATACTGAATTAAGACTTTGTTTAACCACAAATTAGAGTAGAATTTTGATGTTAATTATGGAAGTAAAAATATGGATTGAGGAGAGTAGAAAATATATGAATTAATCTCTAATTCACACAGGCGAAGAGATTAAAACTTTCAAGCTAAACAGTTCACACATATTCAATTTGCTTGAGTTTGAAGTCACATAGAATTCACTTGTATTCAACTTCAATGTTGATCTTCAACTTCAATTCAATTCTCAATAATCATGCTCGAAATTTATAGTAGCTTTTAACCTTTCTACCACTAGCTAAAAGCATAATTCAAAAGATTTCAAGCTTAAAGATATTATACTACCTTTATTCAACTTTACTACTTAAATAATAAATTAGCTAAATTACTAATAATGCTCAACAAGTCTGCAAAGAAGCTCTGCCATGCACTTGGTCATCATTCCTTGCATGCCAGGCATGCCATGCACATGCATGAAGACACTTAGTTGCTTTTTTTTTTTATGTTTCTAGTAATGTAACCATCCATTGGTCTTCAAATTTGCGGGAGGCACTTTCCAAATGAAAAATAATTGGTTCTATAATTATGAAAGCCCATTCTTGAGTATTTACTCCTACATCAACAAAAATAATGGCAACACAAATAATCAAAATGGGATAATACACCCATCTCAAAAGGTCAGGATACATTAAAGGGTCTTTCTTCAGGGATACCACAACCACTATACATCTAGTGCACCTGCTACAAATCATGACACCATACCCACTACATGTGGTCAAAGTACACTAAGGGGGCTTGTACTGGGATGCCACATCTGCCTAAATAATGGATAATATAAAGTACCCGATGGATTATACTAGGATAACTCATCAAACCAAGGTAGACATTGATGCTATGTTAGCCTGCTAAAGTATAATCTAATACCTCAAAGATATGTGTATACCCCCTACCGATCATAACCTGGTAGAGAAGGAAATAGGCATTGAGTGAAAAATATAAGCAAGGATGACCCACCCACTAACTCCCGATAACTACCTTGAGAGTTAGAGAAAAAGGCTCAAAAGAAATCTTAAACCATAAATTTATATTTTCAAGCAATATCACAAATTACAATAAAATCCACAAATAACCAAATTAGGTGTATCCAAGTGATAACATCAAACACAATTAAATTCTATTATTTAACCAAATTGAATGTTTTCAAGTGATAACACCAAACACATCACAAGGCATTAAAGCTACTATTTGGGTTTTCCAAGTGCTAATACCAAACAGATCACAAAGCATACAAGCCACCAATTGGATGTTTAGAGATGACACCAAACTTAGATAAATTCAAGGATCAAATACCATCACGATGATTCTTGTTAAATCAAGTTAATCATAGTTGAAGTCATAATTAAAATATTTTAAATACATGGAGGTATTAATAAAAAAAAGGTCCAAGAGAAACATAACAAACTATAAGAAATCAGGCGGCTTCCAACTAGACTAGGTAACTAGTCTTGTTGTGCTAGATATGCACCAAAATAGCACCAAAGAACCAGTTAACTAGTTGGCCTCACCGCTTGACTCTTTATGAGAACCAATTGACTGGTTTGGTCCAATTGGTAGATAGGTCTAAGTAGAGATTGGCTTGTGCGAAGTTGATAGGGGTGGTTGAGAAACACGTATTATTGGAATGGGTTGCTGTAACACCCCCAAAATTCACTTCTGAAAAATTTCGTTAATTAAAAAGGAAATTAGCGGAAGCAGATAAATAAAACGTGAACTTTGGGAGTATTACCGCCACACTTAGTACCAGACCGGTTCACTCGTACCGTTCCAGTACCAAGTGCTAAGGCTAAGAAAAAAAATAAAATACAATTGAAAGAAGTTCAACGTACATAAATCAAAGTAGCGCATCAAATCATTTACAAGAATAAAATCCACCAATGGTGGTTACAGTAACACATAACATTAAAACCAGGAATTTAAAGAGAAAGAGAAAACCCTAACGATACCGGATAACTCCTTACTCTCTTTCCCGTAGCCCACTTGAGTAGCACCTGAAAATACCTGCAAGGGCACTGCCCATTGAATAGGCAGGGGGCCCATAAAGGGAATCCCTTCAGTACTACGGTACTGAGTAACCCTTTAATACCACACTTAAAGACAAGCCCGCATACGCCACATAATACAAGCTACACACATAAATAATGAGAGGTGCACACATAACAATAACATGCATAATAATTCATAAATCACGATCGATACTTTGGGCCTTAAGCCATGTCATAGTGTAAGATCAATACATTCGGGCCTTAAGCCACTATTCCGTCATCATTCCATCAATCTCATATTTTATATCCATGTGAGTACGAGAACCCCACTATTATAGCCGGTGGACCGAAAGTAAACACACAGGGCAGAACGCCTCTGACCACTATTATTGCCGGTGGACCGGTCTAGCCCCGACTCACATAGTGTTCCACTATAAGTGATTAGTATTTTTTCATAATCTTATTCACATACATAACCGATTTTATTGAGCTCGGGACCCCCACTATTATTGCCGGTAGACCAGAATACATATAAACTCATCATCTAGGGCACAACGCTCCTGGCCACTATTATGACCGGTGGACCGGGATACATATAAACTCATCATCCAGGGCACAACGCTCCTGGCCACTATTATAATCGGTGGACCGGGATATATAAAGAATCATCATCCAGGGCACAACGCTCCTGGGCACTATTATAACAGGTGGACCGGGATATATAAAGAATCATCACCTAGGGCACAACGCTCCTGGCCACTATTATAACCGGTGGACAAGTATTCAATATCATAATCATCTGTGCCCGGCTCATTAATATTCCACTTTCAATACTAGTATCTTTTCTTTCTTTAATCAACACATCCATCATATTTATTTGCCTCGAACGGGAGATCAATAACTTGGGACACAAAGGTACACCGATCGTACCGGTGCATATCAACTACTCAGTACCCTTCAACCACGAACCCAATGACACAAAGGTACCCTGGTCGTACTGGTGCATAAAGCTAACTCAGTACCCTACCGACAAGGACACCTAATCCATAAGTATGCATACCCCCTAACTAGGTCCGTAGAGCTAGAAAGAGTAAGATATAAGGCCTAGCTGGGGCACAAAGGCACACCAGCAAATACCAGAATAATCGTGGACTAAACCACGTCCTTAGGGTAGCGACCCCTAAGGAGTCACCATTCCCGATCTCGAGGTCTTTCACTTTAAGTAATAGTGTCTTAATTAAGGTGATCACGAAAAGAACGATAATTTGATACTTATTCACTTTCGATCATTTCGATATCATTAATCGTTTCTTATTCAGAGGATTATCTAGGATGTCACAGAGAAACCATCAAGGCCATACTAATCATTAGATACTCTTACTTGGCTAATCAACATTATTTAATCATATTAATGTTCCGCAATCTCAGAGACATGTTAGGTACATATTACTCATTTGCCCTTTACTTATATAATTGTTAAGTATCCATTCCTTACTCACCAAATTACCATATTACCTTTTAGGTTACATAATTACCAAATTACCCCTTGTCCAATTTAGATTACCAAATTATCTCCTACACTTTTTAGATCACCATTCACTCCTCATAATTGCTACACTTAACATATTTCCCATTTGGTTGGTTATATTACCAAATCGCCTTTCTCCTTTGTTATAATTACAAAATTACCCTAGAGTTGGATAAATTACTAAATTACCCTCCTTCCTTATCATGGTTACTATTTTGCCCCTTTAGTTGGTTAAATAATTATCACTTTACCCTTTAATCGGCTAAATTACCAAATTACCCCTTTAGTTGGATAAATTACCAAATTGCCCTCATCTTTTACCAAAATTACCAAACTGCCCTTCTCAATTATTTTCATTACCATTTTACCCTTTTCAATTGTCATAAATACCATTCTACCCTTCTCAATTATTATAATTACTATTTTTCCCTTTTCATTTATTATAAATCCCAAATTATCCTTCTTCATAATTACAATTATTAATTTACCTTTATTCATAGTTATAATTATTAATTTACCATTCTTCATAATTATAATCATTAACTTACCCTTCTCCATATTTATAATTATTAATTTACCCTTCTTCATTTTTATAATTGCTATATTACCCTTCTCCCCTATTAAAATTACCATAATGCCCTTTAATTGGTTAATTTACCAAATTACCCTTCTCTATTATCATAATTATCCAATTATCCTTCTATAATCATAATTTAATTGCCAACTTATCTTTCGTCGTTATCATAATTACCCAGTTACATCTTACTCCCAAATTACCATAATACCCTTTTATTTACAAAATTACCCTTCTACCCCTTACTTTCAAATTATTATAATATCCTTTTATTTATGAAAATTACTACCATACCCCTTTTACTTGTACAATTACCATAACACCCCTTTTACTTTACAAATTACTATCTTACCCTTTTCATCCAAAATTACCATTTTTATCTTTCCTTATAAAATTACCATTTTGCCCTTCTTTTCCAAAGTTACCATATTACCCCTTACTTATAAATTACCATTTCGCCATTCACTTATACAATTACCATATTACCACTTACTTATTAAATTACTATTTTGCCCCCCTTTACTTCCAAAATTACCATATTGCCCTTTTTCTTGAAAAATTACCATAATGCCCTCCTTCATCCAAAATTACTATTTTACCCCTACTTCCAAAATTACCATTCTTACCACTTACTTATAAAATTACTATATTCCCTTTTCTCCAAAAATTACCATAATACCCCTTTACTTATAAAATTATCATTTGGCTATTTAATCATAAAATTACCATATTATTCTTTTATCTCAAAAATTACCATAATACCCTTCTTTCTCACAACTTACAATTTTATCCTTTACTTATAAATTATCATTTAACTCCTTTATTTTTAAATTACCAAAATACCCTTTTACTTATAAAATTACCGAAATACCCTTTTCACTTATAAAATTTCCATTCAACCCCTCTATTCACCATTTTTATGAATTTACTAACACTACATAAAATAATGATATTAGTACTTCATTCTTATCATCTAAGTCCACCAACATGTCATTATTCAACATAATACTCATTAGCAACTACATACATTAGGTCACATACTTCATAAGCATAATTACTAAAATACCCTTAGACAATAATATTATTCATACATTAACAACATATTACATCATTCCATCAACCATCAAAATCCTTCCTTAATTAACATACCTACATATGGCACAAAAGTTAACATGCTTTTCCTTTTTATCAAACAATATGAGAAACCATATATATATCATGCTAAGCACACAAAACATGCATAAAATCATACTAAACCCCTAATGTGCTAGCATACGTTTTTCTATGTATTTAAGGGAGGATTAACGGTTACCTTAATCCCGCAAAATATCAAATCTTACCAAGCATAATTAGCAACTCAACACCTAAAAATAATATCCATCATATTTATGTTAGAAATAAGAATCCAAGCATAAAAATTTATAAAATTTAATTAATAAAACACTTAACATAAAATACTATTATACCTTAAAAATTATCCAAATAATTTCCAAAATAAAGGGGGAGCTCACGCTGCATGAGCAACGTGAGTCTCATGCAAAACCATAGGGAGAAAAGGGCTCAAAGAGGGTGAAGGGGGAAAATAAGCCATTTTCGGGTTGGGGTCTTTGGGCTAGAAAAGAAAGTAGTTAGGGGAGGTTCTAAGGCAAGGGAATGGTGCAGAAGTAAAGAGGGGGTGCAGGTGGAGGCTAAGGGTGGTTTCACGGTGGCATAGGGCGGTGGAGACGGCGACGGCAAGGCGACGAAGTTGGCTGCCGAGAAGGGTCGAGGCGGAGGAGTTGTGAAGGAAGGAAAAAGAGAGGGAAAAATGGAGGGGTTCAAGGGCTGTTTTCGGCCAACTAAGGCATGGAGGTTGTAGAGGGGGTTGCAGGGTGTCGAATGGTGGGTTGAGTGGTGGTAGAGGTGGCCGGACAGCGGCGGAAGTGGCGGTTGTAGGTGGCTCGGCGGTAAGGGGGGAAAACTGGGGAGAAAAAGAAAAGGGGTCGAGAAGGGAGGGAGTGTAGGGCTCGAGGGGCGGCGTGGTGGTGCAGGGTGGTAGTAGGTGGTGGCAGAAGGTGGCGCAGGGGTTGGTCTTGGTGGTTCAAGCGGCGGCGGGCGGTGGTGATCAATAATTGGGAAAAAAAATGGGGGAGAAGGAAGGAGAGAGGAGGGAGCTCGGGGGAAGAGGAGATGCTTGAAAAAAATGTGGGAAATGAAGGCCGGAGGGATGAAGAAAAAGAAGAGGGAGAAGAGAGGGGGCAGGGCTAGCCGGCGATTGGTGCTGCAAGTTGCAGGGCTGGTCAGTTGGCAGGGGAAGGGAGGGAAGAAGAAGGAAAGGGGGAGAGCATGTGGGGTGTGGTCCAAGAGCCGGTTTGGCTCGAAAAAGGAAAGAAAATGACGGGGGAAGAGAGAGAGGGAGAGGGAGGTAGGTGGCAGCAGTTGCAGGGCAGCTCGATGGTGGCAGACATGGGGTCGCTGGTCGGCGTGGGAGAAGAAGAGAGGAGAAGAAGAAAGGGATGGCGGGTGGACCGCCGCAGGAAAAGAAAATAAGGCAAGTCTGCCGGTCCAGGGGGAAAAAAAGGAAGGAGGTCAAGCCGGGCGTGCGTCAGGCGTGGGGGAAGGAAAGGAGGGCAGGAGCGGGCTGGAGGCCCAAATCGCACGGCGGGGAAGAAAGCAGACCGGTGCGGGCGGCCCAAGGAGGAGAAAAAAAGGAAAAGAGAAGAAAGAAGAAAAAGGAGAAAAAGAAGAAGGAAAAGAAAAAGGGAAATGAGAAAATAGGGAAAATAAATTAAATTAATTTATAAAATCATAAAATGTAATATTCTTGATAAATTATTTAATTTAATAATTTAATTCATTATAATATAATATATTAGTTTAAAAATGATAAAGTTGGTAAAATATTAGTTTGGGAATTTATTTAAATAAAAATAATATGATAATTAGCAAAATATTTATTTTTAATTTATTAAATAATATTATCCAAATTTATATACTCTAAAATCCATAAAATAATTAAAATAAATAATTTTACAAGCTAATTTTATTTCAAATAAAGTCATTTATTAAAATATAGGTTTTTTTGAAATTTTTGGGGGATTACAGTTGCACAATAGAATCAATAGTCTATAAGTATAAATGGTAACATAGAGAATGATAGCCCAGGCTAACTATCTATATAGTTAGAACGTTACCCATTTTGGCCTGTGGAGAAACCAATCGATGGGTTTAACCAATCGATCAACTACTCATTGAAACTAATCGACTAGTTTGTCAAACTAATTAACTGATATCGTGACCAATCGATCCAAAAATCCAAACCATTTGAGTGCTTGCATAATCAATCGATGGGTTCAAGAAAGCGATCGACTAGTCTAGGTAAAACACTACCCGACTTATGAAACACACACCAACATTTAACACACTTTATCATATTAATCCAAGCATGCTTCTATGCTAAAACACATATAAACTTACATGTTGTATACATAGAATCATATGGATATATGGTAATATATATAATCAAATGAATCATGCTCAAATGACCAACTTTATGCTTAAAATCTGAGAATTCCCACAATACTAACTTGGGAAGAATTATTCCACATGATCATATCATGGAATAGAAATTATATCATACTCACACATACACTAAACACATGGGACCATAATACACCACAAAACCCACCCTATTTATGTTAAAGATAAGAATGCATTACCTTGAAGTAATTCTTCTAGCACAAAACTTCTACTTGATGGCTTATCTAGTAGAACTTTGATTCCTAAGAGAATAAAAGTAAAAACCATTAAATCATCTTTCAAAACTTCATTAAAATTAAGAAAAACCAGAATGAGAAGAAGAACACAAAACACCGCCTTTTTTTTTTCCTTCTAAAAAATAGGGTGTTAAGGAAATGGCTGAAATATTCAACCTTTCTCAACCTTAGTTCTTCCTTACTTAAGAAAAGTAGGAAAGAACTAAAACTAAGATTAGAATAAGAGAAAGAAACACAATGTTTGCACAATGAAGGGAGAAAACTAGAGAAAGTCTCTACTCTTCTCGGCAAAGAGTAGAAGAGGGAAAAATGAAGGGATGCTCAACTCTTGGGAGAAATTTCCCATAAAGACAAAAGAGAGGAGAACAAGAATAAAAGGTATAGAGGTAAGGATTGGTTGACATTCATAGGAGAAAGGGGGATGAGACTAGTGAGGTTGAGTATGGGTAACTAAGAAGTGAGATATGACTTGATGGGGGGTGAAGAGGGTTGAGTGCATTTAGGAATGAGTATGATAGTGGGTTGGTAAGTCAAGAGATAGTGCACAAAGTCAATCTCGCAACCCTAGGTTCTAGAAGAGAGAGGGAGAGGTGAGGGAGAAGAGAATATGTAAAGTTAGGCAAACCAGTTAATCGGGACACTTGAAATTCACATTTTTGTTAGAATTTCAAACCCATTTCAAAACCGAAAATAATTTATTTTAACTCAACATAATTTTAAATACATTTTTAAGGATTTTAGGATGTGTTATTATAATAAGGTTGTAAAGATTGACTTTATCTCTTAATAATTTTATCCCCTCTGAGAATTTTGTGGTCTTAGATGCTTCTCTTTTCTTGCTCCCCACTATGGTTGTTTCCTCTTTGTTGCACTTAGTTATTACACTCTATTATGTTTCTAAAGTTTTAAGGTAGCATTGTGTTTCCAATTGAAGACTTGCATTATATTTTAGCAAGATTTATGGAGTGCTTGGATGGATGTATTTGCAAGTCATTGGATTTTCATATGCTAATTTCTTTAGAGTTTTCCTATTTTAATTCAAGCTACTAATAGCTTATGGAGCTCTATTTCTTGTTTTTATTGACATTTTTTTTTATCTACAAGTGCAACCATAATAGAATTTCATTAAAATTCTATGCTTTTTATTAGTTGCATTTTGTAGTCATTTTTCTACAAACTTTGATAGTTGATGTAGTATTAATTATGAGGTATATGGGATGTCTTTAATTTTGATCTATAAGATGGTTGACGGTTTTTTTTCTTTTGTTAGTCTTTTTAATTATGGATGTAATTATTTTTTTAGTCACGAGGTTGGATTGTGGGTATATTTTGAGATTTTGCACGGAAAAATGTATTATTATAATACTATTTTCATGATGAATATAAATTATAAAAAAGATGAATAACAAACGGTATAAATCGAATAGAACTTTTCTAGAGCATAGCCACATTAACACTTTACATTTCTATGAAAATCGATCAAAATTTTCATTTCTATAGGCCGGAGGCCGAGCAATTCAAAATTGAGATATCCAATATCCGGAAAGGAAAAACGATGACCGCTCTCCCAAGAAAAGGATTCGGTGCCCTGGGCCTTGGGGCCGATGACGCGTGGCTTATTTATCAAGAAAGGAGGCGCCTATAAATGCTCCGTATTTATCCGAACCGAAGTACACCTCCCTGCTCCGAACTACACCTCAAGTACATACTATTATACTTCAGCTTAAATACGGGGAGGGGTCGAAATTAGGGCATTTTCTTTTCCCTTGTATAAACCTAGCCACCCGAGTGGGGAGCCCTTCCGTCCTTTATCAGTCGACCAAACATCACCGTTTGGCGCTACTTTGTGAATAAAAAACTTCAAGGAAGATTAATTTTTGTCTACACGCTCGTTCACATTCTGTGGCTTTGATTGAAACCATGGGTAAGGGTCCAGGTTTGTACTCTGACATCGGGAAGAAGGCAAGAGGTATCTTCTCGTTCTCTCTCTGTTTGTGATTTTTTATTTTTTCGATTACATCGTTGATGTTCTGAGGTTCGTTTAGTTTCGCATTTTCGTATCGTTAATAATTTGATTACTATTTATGTTGTGATTCTGGATTTCGTAATCAATTAGATATTCTGTACAAGGACTATCAGAGTGACCACAAGTTCACCATCACTACTTACTCGCCTACTGGTGTTGTAAGTTCCTTTGTTTTTTCTTCTTTCAATTCTTTTATTTCCTGTACAAATTCCATGCTTTTGTTGCTTCTCTTGATCGTCTTCTTCATGTATTTAGATTCGCAGTCGAGTTCATTTAACCTGTTGCCTTATTAATTAGCCTTTCTCTTGCTCAGATTCTGTTTATCGGAAGTTCTGTCTCTAGTTGCTTGTTTTTTTTTTATTATTCGTTGTGTTCTTGAAAAAACGTACGATTTGTGGGCGTTTTATCATGGTCATTCTGTATTTGATTTTATTCATTTCAAAAGTTAAGTGCAGTGGCCTCACTATTGAGTTCGCTTTCTTGTTGCCAGGATGACATCCCCGGTTCCCCATTCTCCAATGATGCCAGGGGTTATTTTTTTCTTCTTTTTACCCATCTTTCTCCGGTTCTGGTTTGTATGTTCAAGCTATAGTAATTATTGGGATGCTATTTGTTTATTTTTCGCCTGGCTATTTGAGTCAAGAAATGTGTCTTGCAGAACTATTACTAACTGTGAATCCCTATGGTACCCCTGCCGTAAACCATTTTACCTGCTGATTCCAGCGACCAATGGAGAACACAAATTTGTGCATTTTCTTTTATGTTTTTCTTCTTCCATCTTTACCCGGGGGTAGTGTTTTTTACTATTTTATTTATTGATTTTTTTTATTATTTTAAGCTGCACCAAATGGTGGTAGGTTTTGGTTCCCGTGATGCCAATAGGATATACATAGTTTGGAGGAGCATTTTTAAGTTGTAACTTCTATTTTACGGTCATGACATGAATGGTTCCTCCTACTTGTTCCCTGACAGGCTATTACCTCATCCGGCACAAAGAAGGGTGATCTTTTCTTAGCTGATGTCAACACACAGCTGAAGCACAATAATGTCACAACTGATATCAAAGTTGACACTAGCTCTAATGTAAGTTTCGGTTTTCGTATTCCCTATGTCCTGTGTATTGATAATGCAGACTTGGTTTTAGCCTTGAGATTTGTGTTTGATCTTTGAAGTACTGGTTCATTTTTGGTCTGCTGTGCTTGTTTTTATCGACTTGTTTTCACTTGCAAGTCATGCAGCTATGGTGCCTATACTAATCCCTTTTCTATACTCTGGTACCAACTTTGAATACATATTTTAGAAGGATGATAGGCGGCACAGTAGGTCTATCTGAGTGAGGAGATGGTTTGGATATAGATTGACTGAAATCAATGCACATGTTTGTAGCTGAAGCATCAGAAGTATGGATTATTTTCTTTCATAATTTCTTCCTTTGGGAGGATGTTTATATCTAACATTTTATTTTGCAGTATTGCCTATTCATATGACAAATAGATGGGGAAAAAAATATGTTTCATGCTACTAGGTTATTGCTAATTGAAATTCTTCTTGATGAGGAATGTGTTTGTGGCTAAAAG
Organism: Tamarix chinensis; assembly: GCA_030549775.1. Classification (NCBI taxonomy): domain Eukaryota; kingdom Viridiplantae; phylum Streptophyta; class Magnoliopsida; order Caryophyllales; family Tamaricaceae; genus Tamarix; species Tamarix chinensis. The sequence continues at coordinate 9,264,067 of CM060172.1, forward strand.
TCTCAAACTTGCATAAATTTTGATGATTATCATTGCACTAATTTTCTGCCATGAATGCTGTCGAGGCGCATAAGCCTGTGGCTCCTAATCGGTATCATTGAATTTAACCATCCCTTTCGACACCCTACTGGCCATTTCTCATACGTTTATCATATACTAGAGTGATTTCTGGAGATTCAAAAGTGATGCTTCTGTCTCTTGTAATGTTCAGAGAGTATACAGAGATTTTGTAGAAGAGCCATGTCTTTTACAATTGGTCTATAATCTCTAACCAATATATGTTAGCAACCTCTAACTGCAAATATTATCTCTTTTAATCTGCAGCTGCTCACAACAATCACAGTGAATGAACCTGCACCTGGTTTCAAGACAATACTAAGCTTCAGAGTTCCTGATCAAAGATCTGGCAAGGTAAGCAACTTATTTTTTGTTGGAATTAATGTTTTGTTCTTTGTTGTAATATTTGTTAGCAACTTTCATATTTATGTTAATATTGTCACTACAATCACACTGTTTTTACAACTCTTGAACAGCTTGAAGTCCAGTATCTGCACGACTATGCCGGGATAAGCTCTAGCATTGGCTTGACGGCAAACCCAATAGTTAACTTCTCTGGAACAGTGGGAACTAACGTCTTAGCCCTCGGAACAGATGTCTCATTCGACACTAAAATGGGAAATTTCACCAAGTGTAATGCTGGGCTAAGCTTTTCAAACGCAGACCTGAATGCTGCACTGATTTTGTGAGTGACCATTTCATATATACCCAAATTTATCCTTTCTGGGTTTTAGTTTTCTTTGAGACTCTTAATTCCCTGCTTTTCTTTGAGATAGGATTGCTTAAGTCTTATTAGAGCATACTATAATAGGAGCCATCCATTTCCAGGAAATCTCAGTGTACAGCTTTTTTATTCTCAACGCATTTTAATTTGATTTTGTAGTTGACAAATAAACACTCCTCTCTCATCTTTATAGGAAGAGTAGCCATGTGGTTCATTACTTTCTTTCTCCTTCGTTCTTGTTTCTTTGATGATAAAGCAAATTAAGTTATTCATGAAGTTGGGAGAAAAGTAGTATTGAGTGGCTATCCTTGTGCGAGTTTTGCCCTCTCCTTTGCATCTCGTTGCATATATATAGTCCAAGGTGGTTTCTGTCAGACCTCAGCTATATGTACTGAACTGGTCGGATGAGTCTTCATTATTAGTCTACTAGCCTGAGTATATGACATAAGAATCAACTTATGGTGATGCAGGAATGACAAGGGTGATTCCCTGAATGCGTCCTACTATCATGTGGTGAACCCCATGACTGCAGTTGGTGGAGAGGTTTCTCACAGCTTCTCAACTAATGAGAATACTGTTACTATTGGCACTCAGCACGCGTGGGATCCATTGACCACACTGAAAGCCCGTGTGAACAACTATGGCAAGGCCAGTGCACTAGTACAACATGAGTGGCGTCCAAAGTCTCTTATCACTGTTTCTGCAGAGCTTGATACCAGGGCCATTGAAAAGAGTGCCAAGGTCGGACTTGCACTGGCTCTCAAGCCTTGAGTTTATATGTTAGCTGGTGATGGATATGGGTGATACACTAACTAGATCCATGGACATTTGAGGCAATTTCGGTTGTGTTATTTGCTTCTTGGTGAAAGTCGCTGCTTGTTTCAGTATTCTAGGCAGCTTTTAATTTTCAAAATAATTATTGATACTGAGATTTTTCCTTTCTCAGTTTGCCAACATCTGCCGTAATGTAGGATGATGCACAAACTTTGATAAAGGAGGTGTTTGAAATCGAGTTTTGTTCAATTTTTAATCAATACAGGGACTTCCGTTGTGATTATTGCCTGCAACTTATGTATGCCCCTTGATTGTTTCAATAATCAGTAAGTTTGTGGGCTGTCTTAGAGCAAGGGTTTCTCAGCTGCCCAGCTTTATAACTTGGCAGGTAACTGTGTTTCTACATTTTATACGTACATATCAGTTTTGATTCAGTCATTATTGATAAAGTTAAAATTGTGTTATTAGGACTTACCGGATTGGTTTTGTTTTGGCTTCAGTAGTTCCAAACATTGTACGAAAATCGTTTCTTTTTTCCTCACTAAAAAAAACTGGGTTTTGGGTCAGCTTTTTGTGTCTAGTGTTCATTGGGATTGATCTGCTTATTCTCTCTCCAGGAAAGCAATAGTTTTATTTTAGTGACAATACATTGTAATGCTTAGATTCCTTATTTCTGTGAACTTTCAAGGCAACTTGAAGTGATTATAAATATTGAATAAGTCCCAGATCAAGTATAGCCATCCTATGCTTTTCCTTAGATCAAATTTGTTGGGAGATTATTGAATGAGATTGCATAAACTTTTTGTGCAATCTCTAGAGTGCTTGTATGTTCCATTTATTGGGTAGGTGAAGCATAACCCAAATTTGCTCGAGTAGATATCGTTCTAATAAAATTTGTCACATGACAGCGTAGAGAAACGGATTAAAGCCATGCTTCATTTTGTATATATACACATGGAAAAGTGATAATAAAACCCAAACAAATCGACCACAATTTGAAATTGTCAATTAACACCAGAGGATGATGGCCAAGCAGCCCATCTCTGATTTGAGTGGCAATGTTGCGAATTGCACAGGGGCTACGAGGGATAAACACCATCGAGGAATTTGATGCAGCACCAATTTCCTTCATGGCATCACAGTCTCGAGTAACCATTGCCATATCCATTACGTCCTTGGTATTTGTCCTTGGGACATTGACAAAGAAACCAAGCACATCGTCTTTGAGACCATCGTCGATAGCTTGGTGTTGCCTAGCAATACTCAAACCTGCAAGATATTTGGAGTCGGCCTCACCTTCAGCCCTTTTAATTTGTATGATCTTCTCTGCTTCTGCTTCTGCTTTTTCATTGGCTGTCACCCTCAGCTCTGTAGCTTTTGATTCAGATAAGAAATTTGAAGATCAAAAACTAATCTTATAGTATGAATTTAAAGAAGGGACAGATGGATTGTTTGGCTTATTAGCATTTATTTCACTCATGGCCTGCGACACATGTGCACCGAGTTCTATTTCAACTATAAGGGTTTCAAAAATCTCATAACCATATGTAGACATGGTTTTTTTCCCCCTCTTATGAGTAAATACAAAACATAAACATAGAAAGCAAAAACCCAGCCAAACTAGCCCTAGGCATCATTACAAGAGCCTCGCTCCATGAAGAGCCTCCCCATTGCCCAAAAAAGAAACAAGAATCCAAGACCCCTACACAAAACACCCATATGGAACACCCTAGAAACAACAACTTTATCTATCCACCCCTCGAAGTTAACACTGCATAGGTCTGATAATATTAAAAGCGATATCATTAGTATTAAGTTAACACTGCATATGTAGACATGGTTTGTCAATGCCAATATATATGTTTTTAAAAAGCAAAACAATTACTCCGAGATCCACTGCAACTGACGCCGAGTTATTCGTTATTTAGAAATTAGTGGTTTACCTTTTAGAGTTCTTGCTCTATGGCTTTAGCAATCTCACGTTTCTGCTCGAAGGCATCATCCAGATTTAGCCTTGGAACATTAGCTTTGATCACTTGAATTAATGATTTTAAGGAGTGGACAAACAGGATTAATTGTACTTAGTAGGTTGAATAATATGATGATAGAGGCATGAAACCTTGAATGAGAAAGACCGCTATTATAATATATATTCAAAGTAGTGTGAAATATAACACACAACTGAAATGTAATGTTTTGGATTTTCTCTAGAAAAATTCTAGACCACCCACCCAAACCCTTTCTATAAGGTTGGGATTTGGTACGTGATGATACTTGAATAACAAATTCTCGTTGATTAAGATAACTTCCTACTTCTCAAAAAAAATATGTATATTTAATGGGATATATTGCATATACCATAAAAAATAGGCATATATATGTGATCTTGTGTTGCTTAGCTTGTAAAAAACATCATTTTCCTTCTCGACCAGGTCACGATATTGAACCGAAGCAACAACATTTACAATAGCATTATCCTATGAAGAATAAAGATATTAAATGGTTTGATCATGGAAAGGTTTGATAAATTGGATGTTGGAAACAAACTAGCTATATACATGATGAAAATGGGTATAGAGGTGGGAAATAACAAAGGCTAGAGATGGATGTGATTACCCTATTCATGTTCTCATAGCGGATATCTAAAAGCTTAATATAAAGGGATAGCTTTCCCACAACACAATGACCAAGAAACCAAGGGATACTATGACAACCTATCTTGATGATATCATTATATTTCCTAAACCTCTCCTTAACAACCTTTGTGGAATACTTAACTCACATCCAATAGAACAAGTTCTCCACATTAGCCCTAGACTCAACTCCATTATTGATACCACTCATCTGATCGTGGTCATTCGAGAAGCAAAGTCTGATTGTAGAAAAAGAAAGGCGAAAGTTAGATTTAATAGAATCATGCATAAAACCCATCAATAGTTGTTGGACGACCAATTTAGTTTTTCTCATCCATTGTCACAGCAAGCTACGAGTACTGTATTTGATGGGGTCAAAAAATGGCTGAAATCTTTAGTCATAATTTTTTGTGTAGTTATTAATAATTTTGTTATTATTTTTAATTATTTTTGTTTTCAATTAATGTCAATAGGAAAAATAAAACATTTTTATATAAAACTTACTATGATAAGATAAAATACCTAGTTAATTGTTATTTTGAATTACTATGTTCACAATAGTCTATTCCTCCTACTATTTAGGTAGTTGTTGAAATTTCATCTCCCTTTACATTGAGCTTGTACTCTATATATATTACCCACTATGCAGTAAAATACAAAAGCCATAGAGCATTTTTATAGGGTATTAGAGCTAGGTTCTCTAACCATTTTTTTCTTAATTAATTTAGTTGTAGTTTATCTTAGAGCCCTACCACTATCCTCCTAGTTTCTACCCTAATTTCACCATGATTCATCAGCTTGAAACCACATCTCCACTTGTTGATGCTTCTACTGCTCAACCTCTAAGCATCTCCTTCCCTTATATATACATTCAATTAGATCACGAATCCATGATAGTTATTACCTTTAGAGGACCACAATTACAACAACATTAGAACCTTTTGAGCTTGAATCATTTGTCCTTACTAATCCACCCACACCAACTATAGTAATGTCCACTGATTCCACATCAAGTGGTGCTGGCCATTAACTCTACCATAGACTTGAGACAAGATGGTATTATTGTTGCTTCACTCCACTATCACCACTTTTTTTGCTTGGAAACATCAATTCTGCCAAATCCACTAATGAAACTTGGCTTATCCTTTAGTGCATCTTCAAATGTCAATCTCGATCCCATGTTATAAAAATATGAATACAATTACAAACCCATACTAAGAATCTAAATCTGTGGTGGAATATGTTGAGAAAAAGCAACAACTTACTAATATTTAGGCAGTCAATCTCCAACCTATTTTCTTTGATGATATGGTTAGATGCATTCTAATGGATCTCAAAGAATTATACTCAGCCTTTTATACCTCTATCATCACCAAGATTGAACCCATATCGGGTGACAACCTTTTAGGAATTCTCATTCAAGAAGAAGAACACCTTTATATATATATATATATATATATATATATATATATATATATATATATATATATATATATCATAATCAAATTCTCAAAGCAAATGTCTCTAATATAAATTCTAGTCACATTCAAACTCATGAAGTTGTACAACAAAAAAAATTTTGTGGATGGAGAAGAGGCAACCAAGGCTATCAAAGTGGTGCATATCATCAACAACAACGTCCTAACAACCATAACCTAGGTCCCTTTAACAACATTTGTCCTCAAGGTAATCATAAACCTGCATTAAATGTTAGATTTGCACCAAAATTTACCATTCAACTATTCAGTGCTAAAATCTATTTAATCATGCATATGTTATGGAGAATGCTTCTAATATTTTAGCACTGCTATCTAGACTCAGCTACCTTGCTAATAATGATTGGTATTTCGATTCTAGGGCACCTAATCATGTCACTACCAACCTTAATAATCCATCCATTCACGGAGAGTATACTGACAATGAGAAAGTAAAACAAGCAATGGTAAGATGCTACCTATTACTTATATTAGATCATCTACTCTTTTAACTCATAAATATCCACTTGTTCTATCCAATATGTTATGTGTGCCTAATGTATCTTAAAATCTTATGAGTGTATCCCAATTAAGTAAAGACAATGATATATCTATTAATTTTTTTTACTAACTCTTGTGTTGTGAAAAAATATTAGGGTCTTCCGCATATCTAGGGACGCCTTGAAAATGGTCTCTACAAATTCCCCCTATTATGTCCTCACCAAGTGTACTCCTTAGAGTCAAAATCAATGTTCATAATTGCCATGTTCTCTTTAGTTATCCAAATTAAAGCATAACCCACAAGATCATTTCTAGTTTTTCATTGCTATTTTGTCTAATAACATTCCTAAAATGTGTGGCTCACATTAGCTTGGCAAGGCCCATCATAGTCCATTATTTGTGTCACATAGGCATTTATTATTCTTGTTCACTTTATTAATTGTGATGTTTGGAGCACTACCCTTAACCCTTCACTTAATGGCAACTAATACTATGTTTCATTTATTGATTATTGTTCCAAATATTTATAGATTTACTTTATGGAAAATAAGTCTCAAGTCTTTGATATTTTTCATTGATTTCACGCCATGGTCAAAACACAATTTCAGAGTGGCAATCTTAAATTATGGTAGTTGAGATTGTGTTCTAGTTAGAGACTTTATTTTCATGATCTTAATATTTTTTTTAAAAATCTATTACGTTTTAAATCTAGATTAATCTTATAAGGAATCGGGAAACTATTAGCTTAAGTGGTCTTATTTTGTGTGATTTGATCTTAAGTATCTAGTGAGTTAGGATTTTCCTAAACATGGTTTAAGTGTTGTAGCTCATGAAGAATTAACTACATGTATCTACAACATCATAAATCATAGTGAGCTAGTGCACATACCGATGTGTAAGATATTTGATGAATATCTTCACAATTTTAGGACCTTTAAATTTGGATTGATCTTCAACAAAGTTGACTTAGAAGTAAAGAAGGACTTGAAGTTGGATGTTTGCAATCTTGATCTAAATGTGGTATTTTGTTCTACTCCAAGATCAAAATCACTTTTAAAGAGAAATATCTATTTTTTCTAGAGAATTATTTCTAAAGCTCACTCCTCACATGAGAGAAAGATAGGAAGAAATAAAGTTAGATTAGAATATTTCTCCTTTGTTTATTGAGTGCTCAATTTCATTATTGTTCATCTGTTCAATCAAATGTGAAAGGTATAAATATATATATACACGCACACACATATGATAATGAGGCTAAGCTTAACTCTCTTTAATTAAGACCAAATAAACTAGACTAATTATATAAGAGTTAAACCAAAATATGTCACAATTATCAAAGTCACATAAAACCTAATTAAGATAGTACATAAAATACTGATTAATCAAGCTTCATGTATTATAGATTTGTCTCTCATGCAACTTTCTAACCCTTTTATTTTCAATTTCTTGCACATTAGAAATAATTGGTGAAGTCATCTTCTTGCAAATATATGCAACACCTACAAGAATCACTTAATGAAACATTATTAGTATTATTATGAAGGTGTTTAATATTTTCTAAAACTATTGATATCGCCTCAAAATATGCTAACTCATGATCCTCAACTCGAGAAAAATGAGATGGAGATGCTCCACCATCATTCTTTCCTTGTAAATAAGAATTTGTCCTCAAATTAGCATCACTATAATAAGGAGATAAAATCACCAACGTTGATAGCCCTAGAGACTCCTCCATAGGATTATAGCCATTCTAATCCATAAGTATTGTTTCCAATTTTTTTTAAAAATTTTGAAAGGTCCACATGCTCTTGTCATTAGTTTATTATTTCTTAAGTTTAGAGATCTTTCTGGTCTTAAATGTAACTATACCAAGTCTCCTGGTAAAAATATTTGTATAGTTCTATTTTTATTAGCTTGGTTTTGGTATTAAGTATTAGATTTCTTAATATTATTCCTTATTTGCTCATGAAGTTTTTTAAAGAATTTATCTCTTTCTTTAGCATCATAATTTTTAATATCATATTTTTTCAATGATAATATATCAATAGGTAAATAAGAATTAATTTTATAGACAAACTCAAATGGACTCGAGTGAGTTGTACTAGGACTTCTATTATATGAAAATTTTACATGTGAGAGTTTATATCCCAATCCTTTGTACTTTTATTAACTAACCCTCTTAGTAAAGTTTTCAAGGTTCTATTAGTCACTTTGGCTTGACCATCCATGCAACACCCCTAAAATTTTCTATTGAAAAATTTTATTTTTAAAAGTTATAAGTAGAAGCTAAGATAGCAAATTTTGGGGCGCTACCGCTACACTTAGTACTATACCAGTTTCCTCTACCGTTCAGTTACCAGGTTTACTTAAATTCAAGAATATAGATATAAATAAGAGCAAAAAATAGTTAAGGAGATTAATTCACCTTTCAAATAAATCCCACTAACTATTGTTAAAAAGTGTCAGTAAAAGGAAAATATGAAAAGATTATAAAGAAATACAAAAACTTCTCATTTAAGTTAACAGACAGAATCCTGATTAACTCTATTCTCTTAGCCTGAAGGATAACACTGAATAGAGCTTGTGAGCTAACCTACAAAAGCCATTGTCTATTGAATAAGTACGGGCCTAAGAAATAAACCCTTCCGTACAATGGTACCGAGTACCCATTATACAGGACTAATATGCAAGGCCCACATGAAACACATCAGATGCATCACAACAATCATGTGAACATTTAATTATGCATATATTAATTGAAATGTGAGAATCATTCATATAACCATATGCATCAAGATCATATGCTACTAATAATCATTCACGTAGAGATAACTGAAACTTACTAATAAAACATCTAAGCGATGCTCTTTGTAGTATAATTAGAAAGCCACATCATTCTCAATAATAGGTACAATTTTCTTAATCAATCCATAGCTTCTCAATTCACATATAGGCCCATCAACACAACCAATACACACATCATCATAGGTAGGTACAATGGCTACTACTAATCTATAGGTAGGCATAAAGGCTGATACGGAATCACAGGTAGGTACAGAGGCTGCTACTAAATCACAAGTAGGTACAAAGGCTGCTACTGAACCATAGTTAGATATAAAGACTGCTACTAAACCATCCCAATAATCATTTCAATTCAATTATCAAACATTATCATTTTTATTTACTTAAGGGGAAATCATCGAACCCAGAGACACTTAGGTGCCCCGGTTATAATGGCGGATAAGGGTAGCACCGTATCCTACCAACTATCAACCCACAAACATAAAAGGTACCCTAGTCTCACTGGTACACAAAGGTATATGTAATCAATTCTTCACACTTAACTATTTTTATGAGGGTGACTACAAAAAGTACAAATTAATCACATGTAATCAATTCTTCACACTTAACTATTTTTTTATTCCAACATTATGAGGTAACAAAGTTCAAGTTCATAATTAATGTCAACGTTAGAAGTCTACTAGGGCCATCCTAGGCTTAAATACTCTTGAGGATAAAGCTACTACTTTACTATCCATTCCCGTCACAAATTTCATTTTATTTTATCAACTTGCCATAGAGAGTATAACACACTATAATTAAATCATTTATCATGTACTTAAGTTACTCGACACACTAAATGACCATTTTGCCCTTATACATGATTCTACACATAAAACCCTAACATGAGCTTAAGTAGATTATATTGATTCATTCATTATTATCTGAGCTCAAGGTATTAATGCAAATAATTCATCTAACAAGAGGATATTGATAAAGCAATGATTATAATAACTCTTATAAAGAAGTTGTTGACAATTTCTTTTGTATAAGCCCTAAATTAGGTTGTCACGCCTTGAAGATGAGTATACTTAGTGATATGAAAGTACACCAAAAAATGTTCATTCATTAATCATGATACTCAATATGTAACCCCTCGCAAAGGCATTAAGTAGGGGCACCTAATGAATTACACTAAGCCTAAGGATCAATACATAAGCCCTCAAAGAGGCTATAATTGAATATAGGCAAATTTGGTGACTTGAAAGATAGACTTGCTTTCATATTTTAATCCTAAGAGGCACACCTAGTTAAGATGAAAGAGTTAAGTTCTCTTTCACTTACTAAGCACAGGCTCTTAAGATGTGCAAAGTCATTGGCCACACCTGAAAGCTTTTTAGCTTAGCTAAGCTAAGGCTCCCATGGTGTGTTCCTTAATTGAGGTGTTGAGACCACGAAACCCATGCTGAGGGGTTTGGTTGGTCTATTTGGTCTAATCATCCGATGGCAACTAGACTGGGCCCTATTTTGGTTTGCACCACTAAAGTTTAATAAAAAAAAATCAAAGTGTGTGCCATAAGGATCTTCATATTTCTTTTTTACCATAAATATTTCACATAGTGGCCATCCTATCCTAAGTACTTTCTCCTTGGTATTCTTTTATTATGGTTTTGGTCTTCCTAAGGTGGCATATTATATCTATTGGGCATCAATAAAAGAATAGATGAAAATAAATAAGTGAAAGAAAGGGAAAAGATCATGCCATACATAATGAGCATTTAGACAAACTTTTCTACCAAGAAAAAAAAATTCATCGGGCCCTTAAGAAGTTTCTTCATATTCCCTATCTCCATCAATCTCTTCGGACCCTTAAAGAATGGGAATACTCTCCAATTCTTCACCCTTATGCAACTATTTATTGACTTTATGTAATTGATCAAACTAATCTAAGACTTTAAACTGAGCATATATAACAGAGGCATCATAGCCGCACCACTATGTTTGAATTTGTTTCTCATAATGGGAAAATTCTTCACGTGGTAAATACTACAACATCACTAAAATATCTCAACTTGGAAAAATTAAATGCTTTACTTAAATGATTTTTCATACCTATTTTTTATGCCTCAATCATTTGTTTTGCATTAGACAATTGTTTCTAAAGACTCTTTAGTTCCTTACTATTCATCGAGTCTATATCCAAGATTTTTTTGTGTAAGCAATTGATCTCAGCATGGTGCTCAACTACATTAGCATGAAGAAAATTTTCCTCTTGTTGAGTAACTCTCATTCTGTCAGAAAAATGCTATACTTTATTAGCATCAGCAACCCATTTCTTTTCTAAGTGGTTAATATATCAATTATAACTATCTCTTTATAGAGATTGTCCTCTAAGAAGATTCTCTTTTCTTTCAGCATATCCATTTCAACATTTGATACTTGTTTCACCATTTATAAATGATCTTCCAAGATAACAATTGATCCTAGAAAATATGCATCAAGGAAAAAGATTTTAGTTGGTGCAATTCAAAGATTTTAGCTTAGATGGATTCCTTCTCTATTATCTAGGTTGAAAATTATTTCTTAAGATCTTTGTATTCACTCTCTATCTAATGGAAGCATTTGAATCTCTAAGAGAAATAAGAATCTATTGCACACCTAAAAACTTAATTTCATGTCAGACCTCAACAAAGTGGTTGACATTAGAAATTTGACAATACTTTTAGATTTATAAAGTATCACGACCATCATCAACTCAAGACCGGTAGAATCATTTGGGTAACAGTTGAAGAATGAAATAGTCTTCAGGAATGGATAAGGAAGATTTATGGTTCACCAAAAGGACTTTAGTCCCTTCTTGAATATCATCTTGAAGAACAATCTTTAGTGCCCTCTTGGAGAATATCAAAAAGGGAGTATCTAATTTAGGAACCCCATTACTGGGGCCTTTAAATATGTCAAAAACCTGGGGGAGGATGACTATGGTCTAATAGTTGGGTACTCCTACTTGTTTCAACCTAATGAGAAGGTATAATTCTAGCTTATGTAGGAAGCTTAGCCTTTTTTGATACTCTCTCTTTGTCATTTCTCTCCGCATCAAAAATAATTATTATTTTTTAGATATGGAATGAGGTCCATTATAGATTCTATAAAAAAGGGTTCTACAACCCTTTTCCATTTTCCAAGGGTAATTTCTAAGAGGAAAAGGATGACTCTTTTATTGAGATAGGAGACTATAGTTTCAAGCTTGGGGTGAGAGGGATATATAATATTTTAATTGGCTGAAAAGTTGATTTGGAATTATTCTTGGCTATAGGGGCATTTGAAACGGTTTCTAAAGGCTAAATTTCTAAAGAATATATAAGAAATGATAAAGAAAGGTTAGAATGTTAATGGGAAATGATCTTTCCTTATCTTGGCATTCAACTTCCTATAGTCAATGCACACTGATTGTTTTCTTTACTATCCTTTGTGGGACAAGCTCATTCTCCTCATTATTCACTATAGTGACCCATGAATTTTTAGGCACCACATGCATAATTTCCACCTATTTAGAATTTGAGGTCGGGTAGATGACTCCATAATCTAAAAGCTTGATTATTTCCTTCTTTACTACTTCCATCATAGAAGGGTTAAATCTGCATTAAGGTTCTCTAGTTGGTTTAGCTCCTTCTTTAAGAAGTACATGGTGAACATACATGGTAGAACTTATCCCTTTAATGTGTGCTAATGTCCATCCAATAGCTATTTTATGAGCTTTAAGGATTTCTAACAACTTTCTTTCTTTCTCCTTTATCAACTGTGAAGATGTGATCATAGAAAGGGTCTCTTTATCTCCTAAGTATGTGTACTTTAAATGATCTATTGATGGCTTGAACTCTAATGTAGGGGCTTGAATCACAAAATTTATAAGTTTGTTAGTAGCTAAAGGAATTAAGAAAGGAGAGGATCCATACCAATATGGAGGGTTTCCCTCCATGTGTGCTATGATATACATAAGAGTGATTGCCAATGGATCTTCCTTACCCTCCTAAAAGTAATCATGTGCCAAAAGGTTAATGGTGTCAATATTATAACAAGAATGGTCATCCATGGAGTACCTCATGGCCTTGAAGATGTTGAAGCTTATGACTTATCCATCAAAGCTCCATAGTGAGATAACCAATATTAACATATATCTTTATGTGAGCTTTTCTCATGAAAGACCTTCCCAAGAGTAATGGCATTGGACTCGATCTAATTTCATCCATATCAAACATGTAGAAGTCTATCAAAAATATAAGTGTAATAACTTGCACAAGAACATCTTCTATAAGCCCCTTGGGGAATGCATTAGAACAATTAGAAAACTGAATGATAATATTATCTTTCTTAAGCTCTCCTAAACATAAAGATGCATAAATAAAATATGCATGACACTAATAGATGTACCAAGATTTAACATGGCATTTTCAAACCCATTACTACTAATTAAACATGGGATAGTGAAGCTTCTAGGATCTTTACACTTTGCAGCTAATTTCCTTTGTATGACAGTAGATAATTACTCACTCATCCTAACCACTTAATTCTCCTGCAAACTATTCCTTATGGTGCATAAATACTTTAAAATTTTTACATATATGGGCACTTGCATAATAGCTTCTACTAGTAGGATGTTGACTTGCACCTTCTAGAAAGTATCCAATATAGCTTGATCACTCTCATCCTTCTTTGATTTGGATAGCCTACTAGGAAAAAGAGCAATAGAAATAGGGTTATTAATAACAAAATTTGGAATGGTAGATGGTTTGCCATTCATGGAACTCTTAGATTTTTGTTGAATAGTGGGTCGGTAAATATATTGTCTATTTCCGCTCTTATTCTCTTTCTTTTGCATGATCTACCCTTCTTTTTATTGTAGGATCTTCTTACAACTGCTCCAAATTCTCCTTGAATTTGTTTGGATCACTCTCACATGTTTTACCACTGCTTGTTACCACTATATTAGCTAATTTAAAATCTCCCTTTGGATTAGTTATGGTACTACTAGGTAGTTTCACTAGATCATATAATTGGTTTAGCTTAGTGATGAATTATCCATTTGATTATCTATATTCAACAATATCTTATCCATGTGTTAGTTGGATTTTTATTAGATGATTCCATTCGTTTATCAGACTCTAAAATCTTGTCATATTTGTTGGTGGTTTGAGCTTGAGGTTGAGAGTATCCTCGTTATTGTTATTGATAAAAACCCAGTGCCACTTAGTTAAAACTTGGAGGATTGGGGACATTATTATTATTATTATTATAATTATTATTATTATTATTATTATTATTATTATTATTATCTTTATCTTTCCAATGAAAATTAGGATGGTTGTGCATACCTGGATGATAAGTATTTGAAAATTCAATAGCATTTGCTCATGCATGATCCTCTCCTCTAATCATCTATGGGCATTTATTACTAGGATGTCCTATCGCTAAACATACTCTGCATATAGTAACAACTCCGCTAGCTGTGGCAATCTGCAAAACAAGAGTAGTAAGTTAAGTGTGTCATCAAATTGATTTACACTTACCTCATTTACTCTTGCACGGGTGGAAAGGTCATCGTATTATTGTGGGGTGAGGCTCAATTTTTCAATAAGGCTTGAGCTGAAGTGGGATCTTTATCCATGAAAGAGCCACCACTCGCTACATCCAATATATTCCTCTCAAGTGGAGTTAGGCTCTCATAGAATTATTGCAACAATTTCTCTTCCTTCATCCAATGTTGTTGGTACTGTAATAACCAGGCCTTATACCTATTATAGTAAGTATGGAATGTTTTGTTATGTTCTTACTGAATCTCAGTGATCCTCTTCCTTAGTAACGTGACACATGAAGTAGGAAAATAATTGTTTAAGAATTCACTAGCCAAGGTGCCCCATAAGTATATATTCCCTATATGTAGTTCATAAAGTTAGTCCTTCACACAATCCACCAAGGCAAATGGGAAGGTCTTGAGCTTTAAGATTTGAAGGTCTACTTCCTTAGAGCACATGGAGGCACATACAAACTAGAATTCCTTTAGGAATTTATTGGATCTTTGCTTGGAAACCCATGGAAAATAGGAAGGCAATGATGTAGGATAGATTTTAGCTCAAAGTCTCTTTCTTTTCTAGTATCAGGCTCAGGGTAGCTAATGCATGTAGGTACAACTTCAGCTATATTATGGGTTGTTAGCTCCTGCAAACTCTTGTTGGCAGTCATGTGAGTGAAGTAGATAGGCTCTTTTGGTAACGATGTGCTAATTTTTAAAGTTGCTTCTTCAAAGTATGGTGATGATGAATAACTAAACATATCCTATTCAAGTTTTGGTGATGAAGGAGAACTAGAAATTCTAAACTTTCTAATTGCTCGAATGGATCTCTCTAACTCAAGATTCATTAGTATAAGCTCTCCTTATGGTTTTCCTCTTGTATGCATTCAATAGTGAGTGCCTAAAATAAGAAACCATAATCGAATAAAACACACTATATATAAAAAGAAAAAATAAAAGAAAATAATAAATAAACAAATAAAGAAAGAAAAACACACACGATACTAAAAAAAATTATTAGCAAAATACTAGCAAAGTTACCAATCTTCGGCAACGATACCAAAAATTGGTGTGGCTATAGCCAAAATTCAATTTAAACCCTCTTATAATCAATTGTAGTATTGGTAAGTAAGGGTATTGCTCTATATTTGGGATTAAGATGACTCATCTCTATTTAATTAGATTGCAATTAATGAAAATAAATTAATAAACAAATACTATAAATCACACATGAATAAATAATAAGAAAAACACAATAATGGGGGTTTTAAAAATAAAAATAATAAATTAATAAATTAATAAAAATAGTAGATAATCTCAAATATGATGAACGTGCTAGAGAAATCGAAATCTACTATTAGATTAGGTTAAAATATAATAATAATTTCTAAGTCATCTTTTAATCGTGAGAATGAGACTGATCAAGTTGTAAGTCAAAAGTAGATTTATACATCATATATTACTTTTCTAAAATAATTAATACGATAAAGCACTAATATTAAATCCTATTAAATACTAACAATATATTAGCTAGATAATCCTCCTATATTTAACTATATTTAATGCATTCAATACAAGTGGAAGGATACTAATCTAAGTACCTCTACTAGTATAATAAGTATGTCTAGTTGTATTTCATACCTTTGACCCACACGTATCTAAACATTTTACTACTCTGGTTAGAATCACAAAACTATTAGATGAATTATTATCTAGCTTAGCTATATTATATATATATAAATTATAGAATATTCATATGGCCATCTTGCAAGCATATAATCATATATACTATCACTATGAGTAAACCATAACAAGGCATGCATCATATAAATCATGCTTGATAGAATCATATATATAAATGATAAAAATTAAAGTAGAGTCAACGAACAATATCATGAAACAAAGAAAAATGATATCATATCTCAAACCATAATCTAGGGTTTCAATCCATTATCTAATAATAAACAATTAGCCAGTCATAAAAATCAAATTTATTACACAAAAATATTTATTAAAAATATATATTAGAAATAGAAAAATAAATAACCAAAATTAGTTATGGATGAAAGTTTAGTAATTTATTAAAATAAAAAATTACTAAATTTCATTTGAAATAAATATTTCGGTCTTCTTTTTCTCTTTTCATTTCTCTCTCGGCTGACCTGAATTTTTGTGCTGCTTCTTGCGTGATTTTTTTCATTCGCTATACCTATCTCTCTTCTTCTCTCTCTCCTATTCCTTTTCTTCTATGTGTACCAAACTATTCCTTTTTTTGGGCACTCAATCCCTCTCTTCTCTTCTTCTTCTACTTTGCTTTCTTCTCTCCTTCTCTCTCTCTTTCTTTTCTTTTATGTGTATCAGACTACCTTCTCCCCTAGATCATGCTTTGTTCTACTGCACTTTATCTCATTTACTCCTCTATTTTTTTGTGTAGCCTTCCTTTCCTTTTTCTTTTCTTGTGCCTAGCTCTCTGCTTCTATGCTCATCTTGGTTTTCTTTTTGTCTTTCTTCTAGCCCTCATTCACTTCTCTCTCTCTCTCTCTCTCTCTCTCTCTCTCTCTCTCTCTCTCTTTATTTCAGTGCCCTCTTGCTACCCTCTCTTTAGCTCTCTCAATGGCTCTCTCTTTTCCTGTGATACTACTTGTGTTGATTGCTACAACCTTTCTTTAATTTTTTTTCTTTTCCCCATTTCTACTGGCCTGAGGCTAACTCCCTCTTACTTTTTCTTTTGAGCCTTTGGTCCTTTGGTGTAAAAGACCCAAACTATTTTTATTTATTTTTTTCATTTTAATTTACCTACAAAATAACATTAGAAAAATTAATAAATTATCTTATACTTTAAATTCATTTATTTTATATCAAATAATAAAATTTATAAGATTATTATCACTTATATATAAAATTATAATTATGTTTATATACTACTCAGATAATAGACCAAAAATAAGATTAAAGGAGTGTAAAGTATGCCAAAATATTAACTCATCATTGTGGTAAGAAGATATACATTTCATTTAGATCCCTCAATGAGAATTTATATAGTTGAAGGACACACCATGGGCTTCTCTACACACTTTTCTAATCTAAGAGTGATCATTTGTTATTGAACTTTCCGAGAAGTGTACTATATAAAAAAAGACCTAACATTGTGAGATGACAAACATGATAAAATAATAAATAATTTAAATGGATGGGAAAAAATAACATTTTCTTTACCAACTTCAAAGATCAAACCTACTTTCATCAGAATAATAGTTTTATTGGTGACATCATTGTTATTAATGATACACCTTTATAGTATAAAATTATCAAATTTATCTATGAATGCTTCTAACTTTGCACTGAATGCAGACACTCCCAAACCTTAAGGTTGACCTAACCCCATTTAGAATCACCCAAAATAAAGAAGCACTAAGACTTCCACTTTTTCATAAAGGAGTGAGACTCCTTAATGAATTTATTTCCCCCCTTATTTCAATGGAGTAAAATCCCAAACTCAAGGGGTGACTCAAGAAATTTTAAAAAATATTCCCGAAGAGGTCCATTGTAGGTGCAAGCTCTAATAAATGGCACCCATACAAAAAGCTTGTTATCATTCTCTAGGCATTAGGAACAAATTTTTTTAAGCTGAGGTAACACATTTGGAGAAATCTCCACACACAAGAATATAAAGGAAAATAGACGCCTTCATACAAAGCCTTAACTTAGAAAGAAATCAACCTATCCGGCAGATTATTTAACCCTGTCTGATGTTTATTGTTTAATTAGGGTAAGGGAAAATGGAATATAATATGTTGTTTGAAAATTCTCAAGCTTAAAATCTATAATATTACTGGGAAAAAGAGTGTTTGAGTAAAGTGAGAAAGTTTCAACAATAACAAGGGAAATGAAGAGTCATAAGGTGGTAAAAATGTTGAGGGGTTTGTGGCCGATGGGATCATCAATAATAAAGAAAGTGTAAGAGAATTAGACAAAGATGTAGATATGGATGAAGATTCAAAAATAGAATAATATTTTGAGTGAGTATGATGTCTTAGGAAAAGATACCTCAACAAATTAAGGGATTTACTAGGATAGTTCTAATGATCGGCAATTAGAGTATTAACAACGTGAATTCCACAAGTGTGATTTCCATTTGATAGCTCGTAATGTAGTATGTATCTACTAATAGCAAGAGTGGGAGGAGTTGTGATGATATCTATAGATGATGATAATAGTGGTGTGAATAATATCTTAATAGATGACGATAGAAAAAAAAAAGGAACGAAATATGTTTGAAGATGTAAAATGAGAACAAAAGAAAAATGGAGAAGATAAGCTTAGAGATTGGAGAAGAATGGTCATGTCAACTAGTGAAGAAGATGAGAGTAAATATGAAGGGGGATGTGTAATTATATAGAAATACCTACTGAGTAAATTTACCTCATTTTTTATTGAGAAGTGAAGACTCTAAATTGATCAATGACATGATCTCCTCAATAATCTCTATTAGGGGAAGATAGAATGTCTAATATGACATCAATTATCACTTGAGCTCTTCCTTATCTTACCTGAAATAATGGCATAATGAATGACCTACAATAACCTAGGAAATTATTTCCTTTTATAACAATCTCAAAGCATATCATATATCCCTTCTTCATAGAGCTTTCCCATAATTTAGATACATGGAGGAAAAGGAAAATAAAGCCTACTAGAAAAGTTTCATTTTGGTTCCATTCTACACTTGTCATAAATTTAAAATTTAAACTATACAATAATTGATGAATTTGTTATAGTTTTATATTTCTTCAACAAGACAAGCTAACAATCCTTTCTTATGGGATTTGGTTAGACAACATTTGATAGTACATATGAATGATTTTCATATGGTATTATTTTATAACAACATTTGTAAACAACCGACAATATTTTATAATCTACCAACTATAATAATATTATTTTGTGTTGTATGATAGCCCTTCACTTGTAATTGGCCTAGGATATTTATTATTATTATTGTTGTTGTTGTTGTAAGTGACCAATAAGGTATGTTACTTTGTAAATTTGTAATATAGACTATTATCCAACCATTGAAGTTTAATTTGCTTACATTGAAAGATTAGAGAGGTGATATATATAGGTTATCAAAAAACATTTCAAGATCATCTTATCTACTCTATGAAAATAACCATCAAGCATATATGGCGGGTGGAAAATCAGTGAAGTTGTCTTCCCTAGGGGAATGATGGATGTAAGGGATACAATTTTTAAGGGAATGATAATATAGGTAATTCTCAAACAAATATTATTAGGCTTAACATAACTAGCCTAAAGAATAAAGATCAGCCTACAAAACCTCGGGAAATTCTCGTCCCTTCAAGTTACTCTCTTAGTTCCACACTGGGCTTGTTTACTATGTAGAGGAGGGACGATTCCCTGTCCTTGCCCACATAGAATTTCCTTCCCCCATCTCCTCTTCCCTTGTTCTATGTCTATAAATATTAAGTCTTGCTCTCATTTTAGGGAGACTAAATCATTAATAAAGCTTCTTATTTTTTCTCTCTCATCTCTCCTATAATATTTCCCATCAAGAATATTTGATTACTAAATGTCTTATTGATTCCCTTGAGAACCACTTAGTCTGTAAAACACCAATAACAGTTAGTATGAAGCATGTTTGGCCATTTTTTTCCATTTTGTGGAATTTTTGTGGTTTAGCATGTATAATATTATATTAAAATTTCAAGCATGATTTAAGTGTACATAGTATGTTAAGCATGATTTTGATGGTTTAAAATCATACTAGAAGTTCATGATGAGTTAGGATTTATTTATATTTAAATCTCATAGGATATGTATTTGTCCAAATAATCTAGCTAAATAATAAGGGAAAAACTCTTTTTCCTTTTTTTTATAACCACATAGTATGGTTAAGAAATTTTGGCTTTTAATCCACACTTAGAAAAATTCTAACCCTACTATTTTGCTCTCTCATCTTATATTCTTTTTGACTTTATGTTATTACCCTTCCTCCTTGTTATTGAGCCATCCTTTCCCATTATCTTCATTTTTTTACTTCTTCTCCTAAATTTTCTTGACCTTAATTTTAAAAAACTTTATTTACGTATAGGGAGTTAAGGTTTAGAAAGAAGTGGAGCCTTAATCCTTTTTCCTTGGTGAAAATGGAGCTCAAGTTAAGAGTTACTTGAAGATTCATGATTTTAGGTAACTGTATTCACTTCTCTAGATTAGAGATCTTATGATCCACATCATGCTTGTTAAATTTTCCTTACCATGATAACATGATTATTAGTATTTAAGCATGAGTAGTGATTTAAGAGGTGTATCATGTGTAATGTGATGTTTTATGCTATAATGTGAAACTTTTCATGTTAGGCCATGCTAAGGTTTTCTGAAACTTCAAACATGATATTTGTACCTTAATTAATTTTTAATTAGCCTATTATTATATATTTTATCATGTCCTTGATTATTATGAGGAATATTATGCTATATAGTTGAATTGTGGGCACCTTTACCTTTTGGGTTTTTAGTCCTTTTGGCCTTAGATGAGGTATTAGGTTGATTTAGATTGTGTTAGTTACACTATGAGTTATTTTTTAGTATATGAACGGTTGTGGGTAATTTTTTTTTGTATTTGGGAGTAAGTTTATTTTTGGGAGATTGTTGGTATTTTCTACCTTAAGGATAAGTTTTTCATTTTAGTGAGTTTTTATAAAATATAAATGGACTATTGTGTTGGTTGGGCATTTTACTTAAAGTCTGATATATATTATGTTAGGGTTTAAAAGTGTATAGATTAATTTATGTTTTTTTATAAGGTATTTTAGGTGATTAAGGATATTTTGACCTTTTTTCATAAATTCTATAAATTTAGAGTTTTATGTGTATCATTTGGGTGGAAATGTGATACATGTAATGAGTAAGTTGTTTGAGTTGATCTTGGTTAACATAAGTTGAATTATTAAGTGAAAAATGCATTGAAATGAACTTGGAAATCCTAAGGTGAAAATCATTACTTTAGTACAAAATTGAGAGTGAGCTTCCATTTGGTGAGTTGTTGATCCTTATTGGTGATTTTATGAGTTAGGGTTTCCTGAGGTCTAGTATCATAGTCTTTTCGCTAGTGGAATACATTCATCTGTCCTTGCTTAGTATCCAAATTCCTTGGTATCATATCATCCTATGTGTTTTAGCATATTTATTTAATTGATCGTAGAATAATTCTAATTGCATGATTAATAAATAATTTTTGTTATGAATTAATTTAAGAAGTGATAAGTGGATTATAAGTGGAATGGATTAAGAGTGTGTCATGTTAAGTGATGTGTATTAAGTATGAATCGTTAGTGTTAAGTGTTGGCTAATTATATTCAAATAACTCATTCATATTTAAAGTAGAAAACTAATTAATTTAGGATCAAGATTTATGAGTACTGGTTTACAAGGATCTTATGACACCAAAGGTGTCTTAGTTGTTGTGATATCCAAGATACCCTTATGTTTAGTATTAGGTTGTTGAAGTATCATAAGTGGCTTGGTCATTATGATGACAAAGGTAATGACATATTTATTATGGGTTGATTTCGTACTAAAAGTGCCTTGTTTTTTGTAATAACCAGAGAAATTTTATATTTATGACATGGTTGATGTGGTGTTTGAGATATCTTCGTTGTTGTAATAACCAGAATGCCTATCCCGACTCTATATGTATTTGATCTACCATCCTATAAGGGGTATATATACAGAAATAAGGGTTTATAATTAGTGGTAAATGGGTGTGTTCTACCCTATCTTAACTCTTATCTCCCATCTATACAAGGAGAATGATAAGTGGAAGGAATAAAAGTAAGGTTATTGTTTTCAAAGCGACTAAGTAATCAGAATTTTGTGTTCACTAATTATGGAACTTAATATGGTCTTTTGAGTTATCTCCTATCATGAATAGTATTTGTGTGTGTATCAGTCCCAATTGTCATGTAATGTGTTTATTGTTGTAATGTATGATTTATCATATATGCCATACATGCCTTATCTATTGAAGTGATTTATTTACTTAGTACATTTTGTATTAGCTACTTTTGTTATGGTCATTGGTCATTCCTACACATAAGTGTTACTTCTTGTTTCTTAGGTGAATGTTGGTGTTGGTGTTGATGTTTTTGATTTAATATCTATGGTGAGTGATGCATTTGAGTTGGTAATAATATATAGCTGTCTAGATCTCTCATTTAGACTTTTAATCTTCTAATTTTATTTATCTCTTTATTTCTATTTTGTAACCTTGTATTCTTGTGATCATGTATGTTCCACACCTATCTTTAATTACAAGTTTAATTTTTAGCCTTACACTTAGCATAGATTGGGTTTAGGGAGTATCTTTATCATATTGGATACGACACTAACATCTTAAGTTTTCATTTTTAGCTTCTAAAAATCCTTTTTAAAATAAAATTATAATACCTCAAAGCTTAATACTAAAAAATATTATTTTATGGAAGCATAATATTAAAATAATTTGGTATTGTCATCATAATAGGCATTATTCTGGTTATCGTATCATTCTCATATCGAATACAAGGCAAAACATTTACAACTTAAAATAAAATAAACAAAGAACAAGAGAAATATTTAATAAATCTTAGATAAAAATTTGGAGATTAAACTTTGAGTGCAACGTAAAAAATTACCAAAAAAAAAGATCTAATAAAACTAAGAGTCCAAAAGGTATCCCAACATAAAATAGCTACCGAATATCATTAAATCTATACCTAGATCCCAACCGATAAAAAAAACAAATCACTCCTCCACATGTAATGTGTTATAAACAACAAAATTATCAAGGGATTTCTTAGTAACCTACAAATCAAAACCTAGGCATCTACTCTTGGATATTAGTTACACTCATAAAAACAATGGTCAATACTTGTGTAACACCCCCAAAATTCACTACTGAAAAATTTCGTTAATTAAAAGGAAATTAGTGGAAGCAAATTAATAAAACGCGAACTTTGGGAGTATTACCGCCACACTTAGTACCAGACCGGTTCACTCATACCGTTCCCGTACCAAGTGCTAAGGCTAAGAACAATGAAATACAATTTGAAAAAAGTTCAACATACATAAATCAAAGTAGCGCATCAAATCGTTTACAAGAATAACATCAACCAATGATGGTTACTTAAACAACATTAGCATTAAAACCAGGAGTTTAAAAGAGAAAGAGAAAACCCTAACGATACCGGATAACTCCTTACTCTCTTTCCCGTAGCCCATTTGAGTAGCACCTGAAAAGATCTGCAAGGGCACTGCCCATTGAATAGGCAGGGGCCCCACAAAGGGAATCCCTTCAGTACTATGGTACTGAGTAAACCTTTAATACCACACTTAAAGACAGGTCCACAATGCAACACATAGTGTATCTATATACATATGTAATAAGAGGTGCATACATAACAATCACATATATAACAAGTTATAAGTCACGATCAATCCTTTTGGGCTTAAGCCATGTCATAGTGTAAAACCAATACATTCGGACCTTAAGCCATTATTCCCCCATCTTTCAATCAATCTCATATTTTATATCCATGTGAGTGCGAGAACCCCACTATTATAGCCGGTGGACCGAAAAGTATACACTTAGGGCAGAACGCTCCTGACCACTATTATTTGCCGGTGGACCGGTCTCCAGGGCAAGATGCTCCTGGCCACTATTATTTGCCGGTGGACCGGTTTGACCCCGACTCACATGGTGTTCCACTATAAGTGATTATTATTTTTCCATAATTTTATTCACATACATAACTGGTTTTATTGAGCTCGGGACCCCCACTATTATTGCCGGTGGACCGGAATATATATATATCATCATCCAGGGCACAACGCTCCTGGGCTATTATTATATCCGGTGGACCGGTACTCAATATCACTTGCCAAGGCAACACGCTCTTGGGCCACTATTATATCCAGTGGACCAGTACTCAATATCACTTGCCAGGGCAACACGCTCCTGGGCCACTATTATAACCGGTGGATCGATACTCATAATCATAAGTCATCTGGGCCCAGCTCATTAATATTTCACTTTCATAATTAGTATCTTTCCTTTCTTTAATCAGCACATAATCATATTTATTTGCCTCGGACAGGAGATCAAGAACCCGGGACACAAAGGTACACCGGTCGTACCGGTGCATATAAGCTACTCAGTACCCTTCAACCACGAACCCAAGGACGCAAAGGTACCCTGGTCGTACTGGTGCATAAAGCTAACTCAGTACCCTACCGACAAGGACACCTAATCTATAAGTATGCATACCCCCTAACTAGGTCTGTAGAGCTAGAAAGAGTAAGATATAGGGCCTGGCTAGGGCACAAAGGTACACTAGCAAATATCAGAATAATCGTGGACTAAACCACGTCCTTAGGGTAGCGACCCCTAAGGAGTCACCATTCCCGATCTCGAGGTCTTTCACTTTAAGTAATAGTGTCTTAATTAAAGTGATCACGAAAAGCACAATAATCAGATACTTATTCACTTTCAATCATTCTGATATCATTAATCGTTTCTTATTTGGATGATAATCTAGGATATCACAGAGAAAACCATTAAGGCCATACTAATTATCAAATACTCTTACTTGGCTAATCAGCATTATTTAAATCATATTATAATGGTCCAGAATCCAATGACATGTTAGGTACAAATTACTCATTTACCCCTTACTTATATAATTGCTAAGTCATCCTTTCCTTACTCGACAAATTACCATATTACCCTTTAGGTTGCATAATTACTAAATTACCCCTTATCCGATTTAGGTTACCAAGTTACCTCCTACACCTTTTTAGAACACCATTCACCCCTCATAATTATTAACCTTAACATATTTCCCTTTTTGGTTGGTTAGATTACCAAATTGCCATTCTCCTTTGTTATAATTACTAAATTGCCCTTGAGTTGGATAAATTACCAAATTACCTTCCTTCGTTATCATGATTACTATTTTGCCTCTTCAGTTAGTTAAATAATTACTAACTTACCCTTTAGTCGGTTAAATTACCAAATTACCCTTCTCCATTATCATAATTACCGAATTACCCCTTTAGCAGGATAAATTACCAAATCGCCCTTATCCATTATCAAAATTACCAAATTACCCTTCTTAATTATTATCATTGCCATTTTACCCTTCTTAATTATTATACTTACCATTTTACCCTTTTCAATTATCATAAATCCCAAATTATCCTTTCTCATAACTACAAATATTAATTTACCCTCTTTCATAACTTTAATTACCATATTGCCCTTCTCCATTATTAAAATTACCATAATGCCCTTTAATTTGTTAATTTACCAAACTACCCTTCTCTAGTATAATAATTACCCAATTGCCCTTCTATAATCATAATTTAATTACCAAATTATCTTTCGTCGTTATCATAATTACCAAGTTACCCCTTACTCCCAAGTTTACCATAACATCCTTTTATTTACAAAATTACTCTTCTACCCCTTGCTTCCGAATTACCATATTATCCTTCTATTTACAAAATTACCACAATACCATTTCACTTATAAATTACCATAACACTCCTTTTACTTTACAAATTACTATTTTACCCTTTTACATCCAAAATTACCATTTTTATCTTTCCTTACAAAATTACCATTTTGCCCTTCTTCTCCAAAATTACCATATTACCCTTTACTCCCGAAATTACCACAATACCCCTTACTTATAAAATTACCATTTCGCTATTCACTTATAAAGTTACCATATTACCATTTACTTATGAAATTACTATTTTGCCCCTCTACCTCCAAAATTTACCATAATGCCCCTTTACTTGAAAAATTACCATCTTTTCCTTTGCTCATAAAATTACCATAATACCCCTAACTTCCATAATTACCACAATACCCCTTTTTACTTGTAAAATTACCATATTGCCCTTTTATTTCAAAATTACCATAATACCCTTCTTTTTCACAACTTACAATTTTATCCTTTTTCTTATAAAATTATCATTTCACCCCTTTCTTTTGAAATTACCAAAATACCCTTTTTGCTTACAAAATTACCAAAATACCCTTTTCACTTATAAAATTTCCACTCAACCCCTTTATTCACCATTTTTTATGAATTTAGCATCACTACATAAAATAATGATATTAGTACTTCATTCTTATCATCTAAGTCCACCAACTTGTCATTATTCAACATAATACTCATTAGCAACTACATATATTAGATCACATACTTCACAAGTATATCATTAAAATACCCTTAGACAATAATATTATTCATGCATTAGCAACATAATACATCATAAACAAGCATTTAACATTTCCATCAATAATCAACCTCTTCCTTAATTATAATATCTACACATGGCACAAAGGCTATCATGATTTTCCTTTTTCTTTCAATCAATATAAAAAACCATTTATATATCATGCTAGGCACACAAAACATGCATAAAACCATACCAAAATCCCTAATGTGCTAGCATACGTTTTTCCATGTATTTAAGTGAGGATTAACGATTACCTCAATCCCACAAAATCAAACCTTACCGGTATCCCCGTTAAGGATTCAAGCTTAATTAGCAATGCAACACCTAAAAATAATATCAATCATTATTATGTTAGAAATAAGAAATTAAAAGGATAAGACTTTATAAAAATTTATTTAATAATAAAACACTTTAATTAATTATTAATATACCTCAAAAAATTTCCAAATAAATTCCAAAACAAGGGGGAGCTCACGATGCATGAACAGAGTGAGTCTCATGCAAAATGAGGGGAGAAAAGGGCTTGAAGAGGGTGAGATAGAAGGGAGGAGAGGTGGCTCGGTTTAGTGACTTTAGGCTAGAAAAAGAGATATATGGGGGAGGTTTCAAGGCAAGGGAATGGTGCAGAAGTGAAGAGGGGGTGTAGGTGGAGGCTTAGGGTAGTTTCACGACGGCATAGGGCGGCGGAGGCAGCGGCAGCAAGGCGGCGAAGTTGGCTGCCGAGATGGGTTGAGGTGGAGAGGCTGAGAAGGAAGGAAAAGGGGAGAGAAAAATGAAGGGTTAAGGGGGTTGTTTTCGGGAAAGCAATGTATGGTGGTGGTAGAGTGAGTTGCAAGGTGTCGAACGGCGGGTTGGGTGGCTGCAGAGGTGGCCGGACGGCGGCGGACGGGGCGGTTGCAGGAGGCTTTGCGGTAAGGGAGAAAAATGGAGAGGAAGAGAAGAGGGGGAGAAGGGAGGAAGTGTAGGGGCTTGAATGTGGCTTGGGGGGTCTCGTGGTGGCGTAGGGTGGTAGTAGGTGGTGGTAGAAGGCAACACAGGGGCTGGGTGCAGTGGTGCAAGTAGCGGTTGGCGGCGGCGATCATAAACCGGGAAAAAAATGGGGGGAGAAGGAAGGAGAGAAGATGGAGCTCGGGGAAGGAGAAGGAGCTCGAAATTATGGAAAATGAAGGGCTAGGGAGATGAAGAAAAAGAAGAGGGAGAAGAGAGGGGACAGGTAGCTGGCCGGCGAGCGTACGCAGGTGGCAGGTGGTGGTCGGTTGGCAGGGGAAAGAGAGAGAAGAAGAAGGAAAGGGGGAGAGCATGCGGGGTGTGGTCCAAGAGCCGTTTTGGCTCAAAAAAGGAAAGAAAATGACGGGGGAGGAGAGAGAGGGAGAGGGAGGTAGGTGGTGGCAGCTGTAGGGCGGTGGTCGGGTGTGCACAGGTTGTCGGGCATGGTGGCGATGAGAAAGGAAGAATAAGAAGGAAGAAGTCGGCCGATTGAAGGGAAAGGAAATAAGGCTGAACTGGCCGGTCAGGGAAAAAAAGAAAGGAGGCGACTGGGCTGTGCTGGGCGGGCGTGCGAGGAGGAGAAGGGGGGAACGGCCCGCGCGAGAGAGGGAGGAAAGGAGAGGAGATGTGCCAGTGGCCCAGTGCGCAAGGAGGGGGGGAGGAAAGTAGGCCGGGCGACCCAAGGGAGGGGGAAAAAGGAAAAAGAAGAGAAGAAAAGGAAAAAGGGGGGAAAAGGGTAAAAGAGGGAAAAGGAAAAATAGGGAAAATAAGGTAAATTAATTTATAAAATCATAAAATGTAATATTCTTGATAAATTATTTAATTTAATAATTTAATTCATTATAATCTAATATATTAGTTTAAAAAGGATAAAGTTGGTAAAATATTAGTTTAGAAAATTATTTAAATAAAGTAATATGATAAATAGCAAAATATTTATTTTTTTAATTTATTAAATACTCTTATCCAAATTTACATACTCTAAAATCCATAAAATAATTAAAATAAATAATTTTAAAAGCTATTTTTATTTCAAATAAAATTTATTAAAATATAGGTTTTCGAAATTTTTGGGGTATTACATCACTACCCCCTTAAAGAAAAACTTCATCCCCGAAGTTTAGGCCTTAGTACTAGGGTTACAAAAAGGAATCCTAAGTTACTTGGGGTAACTACCCCCTTAAAGAGAAAATTACTTAACTAAGGAAAACAACTACACACGGAGTTGATAATACAAATAATCACGCAGGACCAGATGGACAGCTTGAAGAGGTTACATCATGATCGATCGCTTGTTCATCTTCTTCGATTAATGAGGCTGAACGGGTTGCTCCAAGTGCTTGATCCTACCGAACCGGTGGTTGTTGTGGCCTCGGGATTCCTTCACGTGGCACGCTGTAGCATTCGAAGCTTCTATGCCCAAGTTGTCCACAGTCATGGAACTGAATTAGCTTTCCCATGCAATCCTTGCCTGGATGATCTCTTCTACAACGACGATAATGGTAATGTTGGGTTGACCTCTTGCTAGCCTTGCCACTGGGAGTACCCTGATTCTTCTTATGCTGAGCTTTAGTTCGGAGTTGAGGATGGTCCAGCAAAACCTTGCTACTGGGGCGATGACTCTTTTCTCCGAACTCGGTCTCTTCGTTCTTCCTCTGACCTAGGATGGAGGCTTGTTCTTGGACTAAGGCATCGGCGTTACATGCCTGCTCATACACCGTACTCAAATTGTGGAAAATTTCAGCGCCCATCATGCTTCAGATGTTGAAGTGAAGTCCTTGCTCAAATTGAAAGATCATCGTTGCCTTGCTAGCTGCTATTCCGGGGGTGAACCTTAGCAAATCCGTAAATAGTGTGTAGTACTCTCGAACCGACAAGCTTCCTTGTGTCACCTCCATGAATTCTTTGAGTTTGGCCCTCTTGAGACTTTCTGTGTAGAAACGCTTACGGATGGTGGTCTTGAAGTCTTCCCATGATGTCGGTCGTTCTCTTTGAGTTCGAAGGTCTTCCCAGAAAGTGTCGGCTGATCCTCGAAGATAGTATGCCGCGATGTTCGTCCTTCGCTCCTCAGGGCAGTTGAGCGCCTCAAATGTCCTATCGAAATCTCGTAGCTAGTTCTCTAAGACCACGAGGTCTTCTTTTCCATCGTAGGTCAGGGGTCGATGACGTGAAACCCTATTGAGCCAATCCTCTCTGATACTTGTCGAACGTAAAGTAGCTTGAGGTTGAGGCAACGAGGAACGTTGAGCTAATCCCATGAGTACTTCAAACGCCCTCTCTAGATTGTTGATTCGTTCGTCTCAGTCCATCTGAGTTGGTTGTAAAACAAAAACTTGTTAGGGAAGGTGCTATTTCTCAAGCTAGGTGATCTAAACCTAGGTCACTTAATCTACCCATACCCAACTCTCGGGACTAATTCGGTTTTTGAAACAAAAGAGAGAATTAGGGAAAAACTTTAGAAGAATTCCTTTATCCTTCAATAATTTAGTGAAAAACTTTGATACTTACTAGTAGTATCAACTCAAAATGTTTAAAAATCAGGAAGGGTTTTATGAAAATATTTGATACCAACTTGTGGTACCAGCTTAAAATGCTTGAAATTACAAAAGTGCTTAAAAACTAACCTTAACACCAATTGAGGTATCTGTGTAAAACATTTAAAATTGAAAGAGTTGTCAAATTAAGTGTTGATACCAACTTGTCGTATCAACTCAGTATTTGAAATTGGAAGGGGTTTTTTGAAATCAATTCTGAATGTACATGTTGTTGAAACAAGGAAAACTTTATCAAACCAAAAATTTTCAAAATTAATACGTGGTTATCGAAACCAACGCTCTGATACCAACTTGTGGTATCAGCTTAAAAAGATTAACACCAAGAGCGTGGTCGAAACCAGCTCTAATACCAACTTGTGGTATCAGCTTAAAAAGATTAAAACTAAGAGCCCTAAGGACGTGGTTTAGTCCACGATTATTCTGGTATTTGCTGGTGTGCCTTTGTGCCCTAGCTAGGCCCTATATCTTACTCTTTCTAGCTCTACGGACCTAGTTAGGGGGTATGCATACTTATAGATTAGGTGTCCTTGTCGGTAGGGTACTGAGTTAGCTTTATGCACCAGTATGACTAGGGTACCTTTGCGTCCTTGGGTTCATGGTTGAAGGGTACTGAGTAGCTTGTATGCACCGGTACGACCGGTGTACCTTTGTGTCCCGGATTTTTGATCTCCCATCCGAGGCAAATAAATAGGATTGGTGTGCTGATTAAAGAAAGGAAAAACACTAATTATGAAAGTGAAAGATTTATGATTCGGGCCTAGATGATTTATGATATTGAGTACCAATCCACCGGTTATAATAGTGGCCCAGGAGCATGTTGCCCTGACAAGTGATATTGAATATCGGTCCACCGGATATAATAGTGGCCCAGGAGCGTTGTGCCTTGGATGATGATTATATATATTTTTGGTCCACTGGCTAAAATAGTGGGGGTCCCGAGCTCAATAAAACCAGTTATGTATGTGAATAAATTTATGGAAAAATACTAATCACTTATAGTGGAACACCATGTGAGTCGGGGCCAGACCGGTCCACCGGCAAATAATAGTGGTCAGGAGCGTTCTGCCCTGAGTGTATACTTTCCGGTCCACTGGCTATAATAGTAGGGTTCTCACACTCACATGGATATAAAATATGAGATTGATTGAATGATGGCGGAATAATGGCTTAAGGCCTGAATGTATTGGTTTTACACTATGACATGGCTTAAGGACCAAAAGTATCGATCATGAATTATGACTTGTTATACGTGTGATTGTTATGTATGTGCCTCTTATTACTTATGTATATAGCTTGCATTATGTGTTGCATCGCGGGCCTGTGTTTAAGTGTGGTATTAAAGGGTTACTCAGTACCGTAGTACTGAAGGGATTCCCTTTATAGGGCCCCTGCCTATTCAATGGGTAGTGCCCTTGCAGGTCTTTTCAGGTGCTGCTCAAGTGGGCTACGGGAAAGAGAGTAAGGAGTTATCCGGTATCATTAGGGCTGTCTCTTTCTCTTTTAAACTCCTGGTTTTAATGCTAATGTTGTTTAAGTAACCATCATTGGTAGATGTTATTCTTGTAAATAATTTGATGCGCTACTCTGATTTATGTATGTTGAATTTCTTTCAAATCGTATTTCATTTTTCTTAGCCTTAGCACTTGGTACTGGAACGATATGAGTGAACTGGTCTGGTACTAAGTGTGGCGGTAATACTCCCAAAGTTCATGTTTTATTAATTTGCTTCCGCTAATTTCCTTTTAATTAACGAAATTTTTTAGTAGTGAATTTTGGAGGTGTTACAACTTGTGTATTGATTAAGATAACAATACAGTTATAAAAAAGGAATTGTATAATACATAAGGTCACGTTGAAGGGTTAATCATGCACATTAACTATAACACGAGAAGGTTTTTGAGAGAAATCAAAAGATACCATATCCCTCTTTCTGTTTATTTTAGTAGAGGAGGTGTTTAATCAACTCGTCAAAAAAAGGTGTGGATAAAGGTTTGATCCATGGTTTAAAAGTGGGGAGAGATAATTGTAAAGTTACTCATCTTTAATTCGTGGGTAACATAATGATTTTATATGGTGCGTCTATTGAAAGCATTAGGAATTGGAGAAGACTACTAGACTACGTCTATTTGTTATCAGGACTAAGGGTTAACTTTGCTAAATCGGAGCTCATAGTTCTTGGTGTGGATGAGCATTTCTAGAAGGAGGTTGGAGAAATTTTGAATTGTAAGATTAGTTCTCTACCTATTAGTTACCTTGGTCTTCCATTGGGGAATAATGTGAGAAGCAGTCAGGTTTGGAAACCAGTGGTCAATAAGATAAAGAAGAGATTGGTTGCGTGGAAGTCGAAAGTCCTTTCAAGAGTAGGAATATTAGTTTTGATAAAAAAAAAGTGTCTTGAACAGCCTATCAATGTACTACATGAGCCTATTCAAAATTCCAAAAGGTGTGTTTAAGGAAATCATTAGTGTCTAGAGGAATGTTTTCTAGAGCAGAAGTGGGGACAAGAAGAAATTACCATAGGTTAAATGGAGTGTGATGCAAAGACCTAAATCACTAGGTGGCTTGGGTGTGGGGGATTTAGTCATGAGAAATAATGCATTATTATTCAAAGGATGGTGGAGGTTTTATATAGTTGAAGGGGCATCGTGGAAAAGAATTATTTTCTCAATTTACCCTAGAGATCATTTAAGAAATCTATAGACTCCAAAACAGAGGAAAGGGTGGACTCCATAGGTGGACATTGTTAAGATTGGACGAATGAACCCCATTCTCAATTCAGGTTTGAAAATTTGTGCTTGGAAATGGTAAAAGCTTCAGGTTTTGGCAAGATAACTGGTTGGGACAAGGATATTTGAAAAGCTTATTTCTGAGATTATTTATGATGTCATGTCAAAAGGGGGAAAAGGTAGTTGAAATGGACATATGGGACAGGGCATAGTGGATCTGGAATCTTTGGTGGAGGTGGCACTTTTTTGCTTGGGAGGAAAGTTAAGTGGAGTAGTTGGAAAGGCTGATTAAGTAGTTTTATTTGAGTAAGGATATGAAGGACACGATCAGATGGGCCCATGATGATATGGGGTCTCTTCTGTGAGATCCTTTTATCAAGCCTCTTATTAGAGTTTATATAGGGATGATTTGAGTATAAGTATTTTCACCATTATTTAGAGTGGTATAATGCCCTCGAGGATTGAACTTATTTCTTGGTTCCTAATTCAACATAGACTCAACACAAGAGAAAGACTAGCTAGGCTTCAAATAGTTGATATAAGGGAGGCATGATGTCCTTTTTCCAAGTTAGAGCAAGAATCGATCAACCATATTTTCCTGCACTGTACTATGACAGGGAAGGTTTATTATGAGGTTTGTGATTAGCTAGGATATACATGGGTGATGGCAAAATCTGTTGAGGATAATGTTGTTGCTTGGTTAGGAGGCAAAAGAAAGGGTCTGAGGGGGAAATTTGGCAATAAGCTTTCTTTGCGATAATGGAAACTATATGGGAATTCAGAAATAAGATTGTATTTGATAATCAACAAGTTTGCATAAGGTGCATTCTTATTCTCATCAAATCAATAATTGGCTTTTGGATTAAGAATAGAAAAAATGAGTTTTCTTACAGAATGGAGGAGATGGTCCATAATGCGCAAGATTTTTTGTGAGTCGGGGTAACAAAAAGGTCTATATTTTATAGTTATTTGTTTGAGTGTACTTCCTCATCTCAATTATTAAAAAATAATAATCAAAAGATACTGAAGATTGATGATTATACCTTTCCATTTATTTTATCTCTTGAGTTCAAGGAACCTACTATTCATAATTGTTGGAACGTTATCAATCAATACAACCACCTTGGGGCATAATGCTCCTATCAACTATTCTCATCTAGTGGAATAGACTAGTACAACCCAAGGCATAAAGCTTTTAAACATTATTCTCATTTGATGTAATGTATTGGTACAACCCCAAGATATAAAGCTTCTGACAACAATTCTTGTTAGGTATAACTGTAGCATCCTAAATTTTTAATACTCAAAATTTTTATTTTAGTAGAATTGTAATATCAACATAATCGAGTGTTACCACTATAATTGACATATGCTTGGTTTACCCTACCATCCTCACATCATTAACAATGTAATATAATTAATACTTAAAGCATGATAGATAAAGAATAATAGAACTTTCATAAACATAGATATAAGTTTGGAGATTAACTCTAAGTACAATATTAAAATACATCAAACGGTATCCCATGGAACTAAGAGTCAAAAAAGGTATATGGGTAAAAGCTAACTGCCAGATAACATGACTCTACACCCAACTCTGATACATAAGAATCACTCTAACACAAATAGGGCATCATATAAAATAAAATCATCCAAAGGCTTCTCATTGACTTGTATAAAAAATATCTAAACTGTCTACTTGTGGTTGTGAGAAATATCCATGAGAATGATGATCAATATGCTACGTACTGAGTGAGGTGACCATACAGTCAAAGTATGGATAGATAGAATTACATAATTCAAATAAGAGAATAATCATATATGCATATCAACATGAAGGATGCAAGGTAAAAAGTAATTCTAAAACTCATTATTAGATATAAACATAAACCATACTATTTTTTTACTTTGAGTTCAAGGATGTCATTATTCTTAATATAATGGAATAAACTTAAGAACATCTCAAAGAAGAACACATCTGAGCCACTATTATCATTTGGTGGAATGGATCCAACATATACTAAGGCAACACACTCGTGACCACTATTCTTAAACTGGTGGAATGGTGTGAAGCACCTCTTAGGATAATACACACCTAATCCACTATTGTATTCTAGTGGAATATACACAATACCTTAGTCCTAACTCACATAATGTTTCACTTTAAGTGATTAATATCTTGTTCATTAGCTACTTATTTCAAAATCATATTCTCTTAGGGTAGAATACTCTTGAGCCAATATTATTTTTCGGTGGAATGGACACACAATACCTCAGCCTCGACTCATATATTCTTCTACTTTAAGTTATTAATACATTATCCATAGTTTTTTATATCAATATCCCTATGTAAGACTCATGTAGATATATACAACACATAATTTAAACATGTAAAGGAAAACCACATGGTTGTCAGGGCATTCCCATAAGAAAAAGTCTATAACTCCCCTAAGAAACATTAATTTCAAAAGATGAGCATAATTTTTTTCACAGGATCTATCACATCACTAAATTTGATATACCAACCTAAAGTAATATAATCAATATCATAGTCAAAAATCAAGGCCTAACTCTAACATCTAATATAAATGATTACAAGCCTACCTCTAGGTTTACTATATACGATTTAAGACATCCTCTCATTTTGTTATACTTATAATACTTATTATTATCCCAATATTTTGAGTGTCATAATTAGCGTATATAAAGTCATTTATGTTTTAGAATCACCAAAGTTATATATTTAACCTTCATTAATCAAACTACCATTATCTTACGAAAGGCCTCATAATCTCATATTTGATAACTTGTGCCTTACTTAGCCATCATTCAGATTATGTAACTTATGATTAATTCATAGAACTGTCAAAGATTATTGTTCCATGGTTATTTTTCACATTATCATCAAATGACCAAAATGCCCCTATGATAGCCACAATACTCATATTTTCACAAGAAACCTTACGAGTCCTAATATTAATGATTTTATATATACATATATATACATATATATAGGGAAAGGGTCACATACAAATGATCACTAATATACAAACATAAGAACCAATCTCATCCATTAGATCAAAATTTAATCACATTCAAGATTTTATTAATACCAATCCAAAAAACTAACCAAACCTATATCCAAACCTCTAAAACCATAAATTATAAACCCTAAACCCTAAACCCTCTACACCCTCTAAACACTAAACACTAAACCCTCTACAACATAAACCCCAAACCCTAAACCCTAAACCCTAAGCCCTATAACCCTAAACCCTAAACCCTAAACCCAAACCACAAACCCTAAACCCCTAAACCCTAAACCCTCAACCCTCTAAACCTTAAACCCTAAACCCCAAACCCTAAACTCTCTAAACCCTAAACTCTCTAAACCCTAAACCCTATAAACCCTAAACCCTCTAAACCTCAAACCCTAAACCCTAAACCCTCTAAACCCTAAACAATAAACCCCAAACCCTAAACCCTAAACCCTCTAAACCCTAAACCATAACCCTAAACCCTCTAAACCTCAAACCTCAAACCCAAACCCTAAACCCTCTAAACCCTCTAAACCCTAAACCCCAAACCCCAAACCCCAAACCCCAAACCCTAAACCCTCTAAATGCCAAACCATAAACCCTAAACCCCAAACCCCAAACCCCAAACCCTCTAAACCCTAAACCCTCTAAACCTCAACCCCTAAATCCTAAACCCTCTAAATCCTAAATCCTAAACCCTAAACCCCAAACCATAAACCCTCCAAACCCCAAACACTAAACCCTAATCCCTAAACCATACAAACCCAAACCCCAAACCTACTAAACCCTAAACCATCTAATTTCCATCCAAAGGCATGCATGTTTCAACAAAAGAAAAAAAAACATACTAATTAAATATACATTCATTTAATTATACAATATGAGAAGGAAAATAAATCCTCTATGATTTGAAATTTTACAATTCCTTAAAATTAAACCTTACCCAAGTCTGAAAAAAACTTCCACTATCGTCTAAACTACAATGAAAATCATCAATGACCAATAGCTTCATAAAGTTGAAAAAAAATTTACATCCAAGTCTAGCCTTCCATTCCAAAATCTGCCATTCACATATAAAAAATTGACATTAGTAGTGCTGAGAACAAACTATTAAGGTCACTCGATGTGCCGTGCATGCCTGCCAACACATCTACACATATCATGCATCCCTATTACATCGTATTCACTATGACTGTCTAATAACAGTGATATCTCAATAATATTTTTAAAAAGAGAATTAGTCAATATTGCATCAAAAAATTAAATAAATAAAAAATTAAGAATAAGAATAAGGAGAACCCAAAAATAGAGTTTCATTCAAAAGTTAACTAACAATACACTGAAGCTAAACTAAGAACAGGATCTAAATGAACTACAAACAGATATAATATAAAAAGATATGATTAATGAAATACCTTCAATAATCAACACTCATCAGAGTAACATTACTCTGATTATTAATCAAATAACATATAGCCATCTTATTAATACTAATCAGAGTAACATTACTCTGATTATTAATCAGATAATATATAGCCATCCTATTAAGACTAACGCTACTCTGATTATCACTTTCATTAGTAATCAGAATAACATACAACCACTTAACAACACAAAAATTACTCTGATTATTCCTAATCAGAGTAATCAGACTACCATACAACATTACTAACATGTATCGACATTGCCATAAAAAACAATTATCAGAAAAAAAACATATATGAATCAACATAACATAATAAAAATCGACAAACTTGAATCTGTTTATCCTTGCCGAATCCAGCTGAAGGCCAATCTCGTGACTCTACTACTGCACATCGACACAACAATCATAACAAAAAATTGAGATAAAAAATGAAGAGATGCACAAAAATATGACACACACATACCACAACTCTCGCTGTGTTACCAGATCTGAGTATCAACGAAACCATTTTTTTTTGCTGAGGTAGATCGAAAATGTAAAGAGCCAGCTTCGACGGACATATATGACGATGATGGAGTGAGCGAGGTAGAGACTGGAGTGGGTTGTGGAGAAATAGAGACAGAGAGATCCAAAGGGAGAAACGGCGATGGAGAGAGCTAGTCAGAGATGGCGCGCGACAGAAATGGAGAAAATCGAGAGGTAGAAGATGAGCGGGTAAGGGTCGGGAGGCTGGAGTGGACAACTTTTAGTAGGTCAGGGTTAGTGACTCAGGGCTGGGTAGTGGGCAGAGTGTCGGGGGAAAGCTAGAAGGAAGAGAATGTGGGCAACAGAGGGCGATAGCGGGGGCAACCGTGGGGGAAAACGGGAGGCGACGGGGGGCGATTGAGGGGGCGACATGAATTACAGCAGAGAGGATAAGGATGAGGCAGCAGAAAAGATAAAGACGGAGGATGAGGTAAGGGCTCGGGGTCATGCGCTCACGAATTACCACATATTTACTATTATACCACCGCATTGTTTATTATTCTAAATTAAATCTTGATCGTTTATTATAGTAATTCTACGATCTATAATTGTTCCTAATTTTGCACATATATAATAGTTTGTACCTGATCTAAAATCTATATATATATATATATATGTATATAAGTACATAACCACAATTATATATAAATACCACATATCTCGATTTATGCTAACTAATAATATGCATAAATATATACTTTCACAAACCACTTATTTTTTTCTTATAACACATCATATAACAACATTATTATAATAACATTTTCCAAAAAAAATTCCTAACATCATATTACATACAATTACCAACCTTGCACATAAAATCCCTAGCTACAAAGTGTATCTCTACGAAAATATCACTAGTATCTAAGCACGTATAAGCTTAACCTATCTCCTTTGAGATCATTGGAAAATCACTTAAAAAAATTCACAATTAGAAATTAAGAACACAATGTAGGGAATAGTTAAGGTAATTAATGTTAGGAATGGGGATAACCAAACCAAGTGGAGGAGCTCAAGCTATAAGGGAGTATGGTGGAATAATGGTTGTGCTATAGGGGAGGGAATACAATGCCAAGGGGAATGCCAAAGATACATGAGAAATAATTCAATACATTTAAGGGTATATAGGGTAAGACACACATAATTTAGGGGAGAAGGGTGGCGATGGGTCGTATGCGAAATGCATAGGAACTAAGTAAAGGAGTTATTGGGATGTGAGTTAAACCATGCATGTTTTGTGTGAAAAAGGCATGGATGGGGGAATATGAAGGGTATACTATCATGATCTTCAATAAAAATGAAACAAAGAATAATATGGAGAGGAAAAGGATTAGCATGGGTAGCGATGGTCGTGTGATGATGGTTAAGTTGTGGTGGTTGGTTATCTAGAGAAATGGTGGTTGTGAGTGATTTTGATGATGAATGGTGATAACACATAGGGAAAGAAGAAAGGAGGAGAAGGGGGTGTTTGAGGTTGTGATGGTTGACAGAAATGGAAGGTGGGCAAGGGTTAGTTGAGTATTAAATGAGGTAGAGAAAGAGTTTGTGGGGATATATATGTATTTATGCATTTATGTATATATATATAAGGTCCCATACATGAGGAGAAATGGAAAAGGCATGTGCATGATAAAGGGGAAAGTCACAATTAGAGGGAAAATGTCGGGAAAAAAAATTCAATGAGACACATCCTAAAATTTATGGGAGATGATGGTCTTTCTTAGGAAGCTTAATATGGAGAGCTTGGTTGAGGTAAGGAAGAAGGCACATGTCAGGTAGGGAAGATGAAGGAAAATCAAACAAGTGGATAAGAAAAGGAAAAAGAAAAGGGAAAAAGAAAAATAAGTGTGGGATTATAGTTAGGATTAGGTTTAAAAATCATGATTATAGAATTAAGGTAATATTAAAATATTAATTATTTAATATTAAGGTTAGGTTAAAATATAAATTTATAAGAATAAATATAAGGATTTGGTTAAGCTATTAATTACTAAGGATCAAGATTAGAAAAAATTTAGGGTATTATAGGAACAAATTGGTATAATACTAAGGAATAAAGCTCCTGACCTCTATTCTCTTCCGGTGGAATATATTTGTACAACTAGTCCTAACTCGTGTGATCTTTCACCTTAAATATTTATATCTTATTATAATTTTGGCTATCTTGATAATGTCATGTAAAATTAACATATAAATGCAACACACATATAAAACATTCAGAAGTGATTTTGGTCATTCCCTAAGGAGAAATACAACATCGCCCTCAAAAAACCCCATGTTCACCAAAAAAGTATATTTTATTCCCTAAGTCTCATAAAATAACCAAATTTAGTACACCACCCTAAAATATTGTTGTTATCAACATACCTAAAAACCAAGGTATAACTCTCCCATATCACACATACGATAACGAGCATGTGTCCAAGGTTACTATTTATAATTTAACCCATTTTCTCATTTTATTTGACTTATGCTACTCATAATTACCTCAATTATTTCACATAACATAATTAGAATACTTTAATCGAATATAAAATTAGAAATACCAACATTCCATATTTAAAGCAAGCTAACAAAAATACCCTTATCTTACTTAAATGTCTCAAAGCCTATTATTAGGTAAGGTGTAGCCTACTTAACCTAAACTTATTCATATTATGTAAGAAATTTAATTATCAAACCCTCAACTATTACCATGTAATATTTATTTCCCACAAATATCATACATGTCTCAAATAAAGTTAAGGTAGATAAACCCCTAAAAATTTCACAAAAACCCTACTTGTCCCAACATTATTAGAATCTGACATTCAAAATATATCATCATGATAATATTTGAACATATATACAATCCATTATTCATAACCCAATTAAGATATTTGATCATGTGAACATGATATTGTTACAAAACAAGGATTAACCAAGTAATAACACATCAACACATGCTTTCATACAGAGTTCATATTTCCATAATATAATACAACAAGAACATGGTATAACATCAAAAACATGATTTTTGAAATGTTACTATACTATCGTGATATTACATACAATCTACACATAATCATGACATGTATCCTTACCT
Organism: Tamarix chinensis; assembly: GCA_030549775.1. Lineage (NCBI taxonomy): Eukaryota > Viridiplantae > Streptophyta > Magnoliopsida > Caryophyllales > Tamaricaceae > Tamarix > Tamarix chinensis. Next base: position 9,305,229 of record CM060172.1, read on the forward strand.
AAATGTCACTAGTTTCTGAATAAGAACAACCCTAAGTCTCCTTCTCCAATACCACCAAAAGTTATCCTAAAAACCAATAAAAAACCATTATTAGAATGTGGGAAAAAAATAAGGAAATTTAAGGGAAAAGAGGGATGAAAAGAGTAAGAACTAAATCAAAAGAAGGTTTTTTGTTGTGTAAGGAAGTCATGTTTTCTAGGGGGTGCAGCATCATACCTTCATGTTGGTAAGGGGAACATAAATTGAGGTGTTCAAGTTGAAGGGGAGGCATAGATTAAGATGCTTCATGTTGTCTTGCTGCTATGTGAGGGTTGAATAGTTTTGGAGATTTTACTATGTGAAAATTACCAAAGATGGGTTAGAATGGGCATGGTTGTGTGAGCTTCTCATGTTTCCAAAGAGGTACAATGTGAGGTGCTTAGGATAATTATAGTGGTGTAGTATGAGGTGCGTCGAGTTAGAAAAAGCTTGCTAAATGAAAATAGTGACACTACAGGGAATATGATCTAGAAAAGACTTAAAAAAAGGGATAAAATATCAAGCCTTATGTTGATGGAGAAATAAATTCTAGAAGGAGGTATGGAATATATGTTGGTTGGTGAAATACAAAAATGGTCATATGAGGGAGTCGAGAAAGTGAGGTAAAAGGTTTAGATTGGGCCATATGCATAACACATGGAATAGGGGATTTAAGGGAAAATTTGGTGCGAAAATCCCTAAAATGTATGGTTTTGGTGATGATGATGGAGTGAAGAATTAAACTTAGTTATTACTATTTGGTTTGAGTAACAAAATCAAGACAAACTAGGTCAAGGAAAGGGTTATACAAGGTAAAATAATTTGAAAAAGAGAAAAGAGAAAGCATAGGAAAAGAAGAGAAAAAGGAAAACAAAGGAAGAAGTTTAGTGTTAGTTTTAGGGTTAAGGTTAGGATTTATGAATAAATATGAGGTTAAAATGCTAACCACCCAATATTAGGATAAGGTTAAATTTAGGGTATTACAAAAAAAATTCATTACATGAAAATGGGGGGGTTATATTAATGATTTTATGTCACCTTAAAACAAAATTAAGGATGTTACAATTTTGTTATTCATTTTATAAAAACTAAGTATGATTCATTTAGATAGTCTTAATTAATAAAACATTTTCTATAACGACACTTGTGCGCATGTAAAATAGGCCAATCAAGTTCTTAGTGCTAATACAGAGACTTTTAGCTTATTAATATTGAATATTTTCATCACTTAACTAGACCAATTCTTTCTTTCTTTTTTTCATTTTTTTACAAGTGATTTTTTTCCTTTGTGAAGGTACTTTCATATGCCAAGATCCTCATAACTTGGGAAGCCAATCAATTATGATCCCAAGATCATAAGGACCATATATTATATTTGAAAGTGGATATGACAGACAAAATATAGTTTACATAGAGAGATAAGAAATAGAGACCAAGAGAATTAAGTAACCAAGACTAACCTTTGTAGAATTTCACATCATTGTAGTATCATGGTGTGTAGTCTAGCATTATAAAGCCAATAAGTGTAGTTAATAATTTTGAGATGAAGTCTTCACTCAATTGAATGCTTTAATAAAACTTGTTTGAGGTTACTATAATAGAAGATCTCAACTTACATATATCAATATTCTCACAATGTTGTGACACTCTTAAGATGAATGGGATCTCTAAAGATTCTATCAAATTTAGGTTATTTCCCTTTTCACAAGGGTATGGTCACAATTTTTACCATCAGGATCTATTACCACATGGGCCCAGCTCTCAAAGGTATTATTTGTAAATTACTTTCCTCTAACAAAACATTCTCCACTAAAGAATCAAATTATGAGAATTAGGTAAAAAAATTAGAGAATCATTATATGATTCTTAGGAGGTGTAAAAGGTTCTTCTAAAGATTTTTCCACATCATGAGTTGAAAGAATGGTTGATAGTACATACCTTCTTTAATTATAGTCTATAAAACATAAGAATTACTATAAATGATAAAGAGAGATGAGAATTGATGAATAAGAGTATGTACAATGCTCGTTAGCTTATAGAGCATATGGGACATAACTGCTTAAAGTTCAATATTTATCTAAAACTAGTTAGAGATACGGTGTAGATGCACTAGCCCATATAGCCTCTAAAGTAGATGCACTTTCCAAAAGTTTCATTAAATAAGTATAAATGCATCATCATCAACCTATTATAGATTGTCATGTTCAAAATACCCCAACTCTATATGCTTTTTTGATTAATACTCCAAGTTATGAGGTAGATAGTGCATGATGAAGATTTTTGATATGAATACCTATATTAATAAGGTTCACCTTCCATTTCAAAACACCATCACTAAGAAACATTATGATTAAGCATACTTGGATTTGAGTAATGCAAGGATGAATGACCTCTTAGAATTTTCCTAGGAATCATGTGAGTGAAGATAAAGATGCAAGAAAAGGCTTATATTGATCATTATAGTTAGTTTTTGATCTTTAAAGTGCTCCAAGTAACTACTTACAACTTTCAAGGGGTCAAGATATTACAGATGGTATCAGAGAAAAATTACAATTGTGAAATAAACTTGAATGAGATAATTGGATGCCTTGTATTATGATACTAGGCATGTACTTTATTTAGATAGGTAGTAGTCAAGGTATAATAAGGATATTACATTCTTTGAGTGTAAAGGCATGTAATATCCCAAATTATTTGGTAGATGGTGGATACTTAAAATAATTAATATGATTACTTGCATCGACAAAGTACACCTTCATTTTAAGAAATCCATCACTAAAGAACTCTAAAGTTAAGCTTCTTTGGTTTAGAATAGTACAAGGATGGGTATAATCCTATAAATTTTCTTTAAAAAAAATATGTGAATAAGGATAATATAACTTGGAAAATGCCCATGTTAATTTATGGTGCTTTTCATTAATCTGAAAAGCAATATTGGTAACAATCCATGACCAATGAGGGGTCGAGGTGTTACTATATTAACTATGGTAACAATTTTAATAAAAAAATAAGTATTTTTCTAACACTTAAAACTAAGAGTGGGGAAATATCTAATATCTCCTTTAAGAATCCACCCTTGCACATGAATCAATCTAATTTTATACCTCCTAGCTTTCATGAACCTAGAGCATTGCCCAACTCACTAGAAATAAAACCTAGAGACTTTGATGGAAAATATCTTAAGATATAAAAATAAGAAAACAAGGATTTTATGAATTATAATATGATAATGAGTGATTTAATTAAAAACCTTATTTATATGATAGACTTTTTGGCTACTTACAACAAAGTGCTAAGGAATAAAATCAACGAAGTAACATAGAAAGCTAGATTTTCTTTTAGGTCCATGGGAATGTTTCCGAGAAAACATGAAACTAACCCTAAAGACTTAATTAATGTTGTCACACTCAGGAGTGGAAAAATCTAGATGGACGTAGGGTGGGAAATGATGTTGAGGTCATCGGTAATACCTTAGTGTTTTAGGAAACTTAAATTATTATCAACTGGTATTGATGGATGTTAATTACCTTTAGTTTGGTGAATTATCATATATTTTTTTATTCTATTTTTGAAACCCTAGGAGCATTTTCAAATCGTTTCATTTAGTTTTTTTTATAGATTGGTGCTCTCTGAGACTTTCGAGCCATTTTTTGTCTAGAATATAATTTCATGTTCCTATTTTGTGTGGATTTTGATATCCTAACTATTTTCCATGTCTCTTAGTATTTTATTTTCAAATTTTAAATCAAGTAGTTGACAAAAAGATACTATTCATCATTATAGTGGACCTACATAGTGTGTTTTGAGCTTGTTAAGCCTTTTATAATTATCTAAAAATTATGATAATTTTGTATCGTAAAATTCACCAAATCGCATTTTTCTTCTTCAAATCTTATCCTATAATTATAGGACTTTATACTAACCAATCATTATTTTTTATTATTGATTATATGACCTCATTTTATCCCTATAGATTTTATTCCCCCTTAACAAAGGTAGCAAATTTGGTTTTGTTTACTTCATTGATATTTTTCCATAAGTATCTAAGTTTAGCAAACTATTCATGTAACCTCCCTCCACCATCCATTTTCTTTTGTTTAGTAGATAAAGGAGGACAAGTGCTCTTCTCCCTTTACATATCTAATAAACCTTAACTATTGAGGTTTATACAAAACTTAACAATTAGGCTTTCTAACTTAAGATTTTTTTTGTCATCTTTATTCTCGCTTCTCTTCCCCACCTATAATACCCCATTTGTAGAAACTATTATAATAAATCGGTAACAATGTGTAATTAGTTACAATAATTATTATAGAATTTCATATATTGAATGTATTATTATGGAAATTTAGATATAAATTTAGTTAGGTTAAAATTTGATAGAATTTGGTTGACTGGTTTTAACTCTAGTTTCGACCCTTAACCTATGTTCATTTAAACATAGAATTATAACCATGTAAATGATCATTTTGCCTTATTTTATCTTGTTTAGTTTCTATATCTAGGAACCTTGACCAAATTGTTACTTTATATTCATCTACACTCCACCCCTACCTTTTGTTCTCCTTAATTTCACTTCTCTGTGCACGCTACCCCTGCCATTTGTTTTTTACAACAAGTCATATGACATGATTGCTTGATGACCTATCCTACTTCAACCATTTTCATTCCGCAATCACCTATATAAACCCTCATTCCTCCCTTATTTATGTTCTTGATCCAACCTAAATCATAACCATTTTATTTTCACCCTTCTCCCCTTTCTTTTGAGCTCCCATTTACATTCTTCCTTCATTATTTCACATTTTTTTATTGAGGCTACCTGTGTTGAAACATACAAACTCAAAATTTTCCTCCTCCCTTGTATGAGAGATTCATGTTGGGTCACATTAGCAATGTGAGAAACTCACATTGCTTCCCTATCTTTTGCACCAAAGTATGGACAAACCTTACCAATGTGACTTCCTAATGCTAATTCAGCCCCTTTACGTGTATAACTCACATTGTAGCTCCCTCTTTTATACAACCTATTCTTGTTTCAACTACCTCCTAACATGAAGACCACATGCTACAAGCCCTTAGTAGTGTAAGCCCACTACTATTTCATTACCACATTGTCGCCTTACATAGCATTCCTTTACCTCAATTATCTTTTGCTCCTTTATTTATTTGGTTTTGATTGACTTTACCTTAGTGTTTCTAACTTAGGTAATACTTATGGTGCCATCGAGAAGGAAAATATTTTTGTTTTTTTTGTAGCTTGGTGTAACACCCCAAAATTTACTATATTTTTAAAAATGGAAGTAATTAAAATACTTAATTTAAAACTCGTGAATTCTAGGGATGTTACTGCCACACTTAGTACCAAACCGGTTCTTTCCGACCGTTTCAGTACCAGGTGCTAAGGCTAAAAATAGATTACTATTAAACTCAAATAAAGAGTTCACAAAATTAATTGAAAGATCATAAAAAATAAATTAGAGTACGCGTGAAGAATTATAATTCATTTCGAAAGAGAACTAAACTTACAACCGATAAAATAGTCATTCAAAATACTCAATACAAGGTAATAGAGCCAAATGGATAAATTCGATACAAAGGAACTAATAAAAAGGAAATACATAGCATAAAAAATATGGCCACAACTCTCGAACCTTGAGCAAAAATAAACTCAACCCACATCCCCGACTGATGTCTCGCCCACCTGCACAAAGTCAGAAAGGGCCTTCTACTCGTGGGAATGAGCACCACCCATGAAACAGGTGATCAGTACGCTACGTACTGAGTAAGTTAATTGAGCACTAAGGCCGACACATAATACATGAATCATGCAGGATAATGATCAACATACATTTACAAATCCACACATGTGATATATAGAAGCATATAATGAAATCCATAGCCAACAATCAACAAGCCCACACATAAGGCCCAAAAAGGTCCAGATTAATTACTTAACCTTTTTTTTATCGGAAGTCGATACACACCATGTCTTTTATCAAATCCATACGAAAACAGGAACACCCCACTATTATAACCAGTGGGTCAGTCACACATAGAGCATCATGCCCTAAGTACTATTATTATCGGTGGATCGATCACATACAGGGTAAAACCCTAACCACTATTCCTGACCGGTGGATTGGTCTAGTTCCTACTTGCATAGTATTCCACTGTAAGTAATTAATGTCTTTTAAGAGCTTTAACAATTATGGTTTGTGTTTATTGAGCTCGAGTCACCCCACTATTATTGCCGGTGGGCCGATCACATACAGGACCTCATGTCCTAACCACTATTATAACCGGTGGATCGATCGCACATAGGGTAAAACCCTAACCACTATTCTTGACCGGTGGATCGGTCTGGACCCGGCTCAATAATCTTCCACTTTAAGATATTAGTGTCTTAAATATTTTATTCATAAAAATTTTCCATTCACAAACATTTTCCCAGACATGCATGACTAACTCCATGCAACCCTAGTTCCCATGCAAAACCTAACTCCACACTTCCATGCAAACCCTAGCTCCCATGCAACCCTAACTCCATGTGAGCCACACTTCCATGCAAACCTTAACTCCATGTGAACCACACTCCCATGCAAACCCTAACTCCACGCAAACCACACTCCCATGTAAGCCCTAACTCCATGTCAACCATACTTCCATGCAAACCCTAACTCCACGTAAACATGCTTCCATGCAAACCCTAATCCATATACCAACCCTAGGTCCACGTATACCACACTTCCATACAAACCCTAGCTCCATGTAGACATGCTTCCATGCAAACCCTAACCTCATACCATTTCATGTAAATCCTAACACCATGCCATTTCATGCAAAACCCTAACACCACATTGTTACACTCACCATCACTATTTTACAACCCTAATATGCATGTCTTAAGGCCACATCATACAATAATAATAACATAAATATACATATAATTCTCATGCCACAATTTATTCATACCAACATACTTCAACTCCACTTTATAACACATATGAAATAATTAATAATGATAAACATAGAATACATGGCATATGAATTACATAATGCATATAAACACACAGATAGCCTTAGTAACACCCTTACCTAAATTGTCACCGGTCTTGGTACACACTCCTATTCCACTTGAGGGATTTGACTAGGCTCACCTATTATATAAAAGTATACTAGAATTAGGCTCCCTTATAAAATTTTATTATTCTCTAACTTATTCTAAGATTTGGTTTTTAATATTACATAATAATTAACTATACAAAATATTACTTAAAAATACAGATACATTACTATTTTCATTCGAAAAGGGTGGTGATATAAGGGTTTCTACCCTTCACTAAAATAGTATTAGTAATAGTAATAGTAATAATAATAATAATAATAATAATAATAATAATAATAATAAAAGTAAAACATTATTAATAATACTCTTATTAGTAGAATATTAATATTAATAATACCATAAATCTTAAAATTACAAGGTGGCTTTCGAAACCACCCCATTTAATAATAATACTAATTGAAAATGTAATAATGATATTAATATTATATATATACTTATAATATAAAAGTTAATAAAGATAATAATAATAATATAATTGGTAATAATGTTAAAAATGTTAATAATAGTAAAAAAAGCAAAGGTACGAGACCTAATTAAAATTTTAGGTTTCTACCCTTCCTGAAATAATTACAATATTAAATAAATAGTTATACTAATAATAATAATACTATTATTATTATTATTATTATTATTATTATTATTATTATTATTAATCATGTAATAATTCTATTAAATAACTAAAATTCAAGAATAATAACTCAAGAATACTCCCAAACCTATCAACAAGATTTACCAATTAGATTTCAGTTGATAACCATAATAATAATAATTATAATAATTATTATTATAATCAAAATAACATTAAAAATTAGTATAAAAGCATAATAATTCTCAATAAATCGAAAGGAAGTGTTAAAAAGGTCTAGGGTTTCACCTTGAGGTGGCGGGGATGGGTGGCACCGGCGGTGGTGCCCGGAGGTGGCCGAAAAAGTGATCTAAGAGGGGTGAAAATGAAGAAAAAGAGGGAAGGGGGAAGGAGAAAAATAAAATAAGTTTATAGGTTAGTGGAAGAGAATTAGCAGGAGATTTTGAGTGGTTTAGAGGGTGGCAGAAGTGGCTGATGTGGTGGTGGACGGTGGTTTAAGGTTTTGGGGTAAAAATTATGGCAAGATGAGCAACAAAATTTGCACATTTATGAAGACCCATGCGAAAAGAATCGATGGAAACAAATGGTTTAATTAATTAGAGGGCATTGCAGGGAAGTGTTTGGGAGGAAGAAGAAGCGGCGAGGTTGGCTAATGGTGGAGGACGGTGCGTCTAAAGTGGCGGTGGTGCACCGACTTATACTTAGGGCTTTGAGGAAAAGAAAGCTTAATTTTAGGCCAAACAAGGGGTATTTATAGTGGTGGAGGGTAGGCTCGAGTTCTGGAGGTTATTAGGAGGTCAAAGTCGGTGAGAAATGGGACGGTTATGGTGTTGATCGGGCGGCACAAATTTCAAATTTTGCCCGATCTTCTCCAGGGAATTTGGGGGAAAACGTGGGGAAGAAAGGAGAGTGGGGCAATTCAAATTGAAGTGTATGTCGAGGGGAAGAGAATGGGTGGGAGAAATACCGGTCACGACACGTGTGGCAGGCTGCGCCATTTTTGGGGGAGGTGGGGAGGTTGTAGTTATGGCGTCGGGGAAGAAGAAGGAAGGAGGAGGAAGAAAGGTGGGCTAGACCAGCGGTCGGGGAAAAGAAAATAAAGAAAAGAAAATCGGCGGGGCACGAGGTGAGAGGGAAAAATTAAGTGAAATGCAGAGTTTAGGTGGAAAAGGGAATGAAGAGCGGCATTCTAGTGCGGTCGAATGCAATGAAAAAAGGATAAAAATCAAAACACAGCGTTCGAGTGGAAGAAGGAGTCAAAACGCTGCACGGAGAGGGGAGGACGGAGGACAACGCCTGGGCCGGGCCATGCTGAAGGAAAAGAAAGGAGAAAAGGGAATTAGGCCGCAGGGCTAGCCCAGTTTGGGGAAAGAAAAAAGAAAAAGAAGAAGAAGAACAAGGAAAAGAAAGAAAAAGGAAGAAAGAAAAGGAAAAAAGGAAAAAGGAGAAGAGAAAATTAGGAAGGTTAGGTTAAATAAATAAATCAAAAATATTTGGATATTTAAAAATAATAATATTTAAATCCCCTTTTTAGGCTAAATTAGAATTTTTAAAAGATTTTCCAAAATTTCCATTTTAAATTAGTAAATCACTCTAATGTTATTCTATTAAATTATTTATAAAATTAACATTAATGTGAAACTATTTTCTCTTTCTTAATTTAAATAAAATAATTTATTTAAGTAAATTCCCAAATTAAAATCTTTAATTAGTTTAAATACCCAAATTTTTTTTGGAGAAAGTTAGTTAGGACATGTTATTCATCCACAATGGGGAAGTAATAGGAAAAATTACATTTCATGCTAGAGACATGAGGATACACCTCTAATCAAGACAAGAAAGGGAACTATAAGCTAGAGATAACAAGAAAGAAAAATCCAAGCTAATTCAAAAGAGCTTGATACAGGCTGTTATGATCCTTAGGACAAGAGGTGAGAATCCTGCAGGAGGTGTTGAATTAGATTGAGTGGACAATTTGAGAGACGGAGCGGGATTTGTTGGAGAAGATTCTAAGATTTCTTTCAGTCCATATTTCATAAACAGTAGCATAAATGGAGGCTCTAAGCCATTTCTTTCACCAATGCTTCCCCCTGCTATGTTTATGCATCCATCTGAGTTCCTTGTTTAAACATCTACCTTTTCTAGTAATCCCCATCCATTTTAGAATGCATTGCCAAATTTCAGTAGATAAAAGGCATTCAAAAAAGAGGTGTGTGTGGGATTCAGCTTTGCAATTGCAAAGCTCACATCTATTGATGATGGAAATGCCTCTAGATGTTAAGTTGTCAATGGTAGGGAGGCTTCTTTGACAGGCTAACCAGGAAATGACTTGGTGCTTGGGGATGACACTCTTATCCTAGAGAGTTTTTGCATAATAAGTGCCATGATGGTTACCCTTAATCCAGTTATAGACTGAGGTAGCTTTAAGATTACCACCAAGTGTACATTTTTGGAGTAGCAGCTTGGTTGCAGCTATATTCCCAACCTTATTGATAAGCCAAGTTCTTACATTGAGCATCTGTTTCCAGCCCCAGGAATCAGCCTGCTTTTTTGGGATAGTCCATATATCCTTCCCCTTAAGATAGTAATGGTGAATCCATTCGGCCCAAAGGGAAGGGTGTCTATTTTCCAGTTTCCATATCCATTTGAGGGTGAGGGATTTATTCCAGCTGAGAGCCTCCTTGATGTCCAATCCTCCACATTTTTTGCTTTTGCAAATGTTATCCCAGCTAACAAAGACCATCTTATTTCTGCCTTCAGTGTGCCCCCAAAATAAACTTCTCCATAGCTTGTTAATTTCAGTTAAGACAATTTTGGGAAGAAGGAAGGAAGAGAGCCAAAATGTAGAGATCCCTTGCAGCACAAAATTTATGAGCTCTTTTCTCCTAGCATAGGAAAGGAAGCAAGTTGCCCAATGCTGAAGCTTTTTCTTGAATTTTTCAATAAGTATATTACACATGGCAGTGTTAAGCTTACTTCCATGAAGAGGGAGACCAAGATACCTGAAGGGGAGCTTGCCTTCTTTGAATTTTGTAGCTTTTAGGATGTCTTTCTTGGCAAGGGAAGCTGTACCACCAAATAATATAGCTGTTTTTGCAGGGTTTGTTTCAAGACCAGAGAGGAGAGCAAAGTTCTAAAGATAATATTTGAGAGCCAAAACAGATTTTAGGTTACCCCTGGAGAAAAGGAGGAGGTCATCAGCAAATAGTAGGTGAGTAATGCCTTGCCCAACACATTTGGGGTATTTTTGATATTCAATGTTAGGGCCAAGATTTTTCTGCATTCTTGATAAGTATTCCATGGCAAGGATGAAGAGGTATGAGGATATAGGGTCTCCTTGTCTTAAACCTCTTTTACCCTCAAAGAAACCATGGGAATTACCATTAAAGCAGATGGAATATTTGGGGGAAGAGACACATCTCATGATCCAATTAATGAAAAGAGCAGGAAAGCCAAAATGGTTGAGAATAATCTCAAGAAATTTCCAATTCAGGGAGTCAAAAGATTTTCTGATGTCAACTTTAATCACAACCCTTGGGGAGGAGTTTTTCCTGTCATAATATTTAATAAGCTCATGAGCCAGCATCACATTTTCAGATAATGATCTCCCTTTCATGAAGACACCCTGCTCCTTGCTGATAAGCTTATCCATGGCAGGGAGTAGCCTATTTGTGAGTATCTTGGTAATGATTTTATAAAGAATGGAATAGCAAGAGATTGGTCTGTAATCAATGACAGAGGAGGGGGAGTTTCCTTTGGGTATAAGAACCAGCAGAGTAGCTTTCAACTGGTTTGACATGGTGCCATTATTGAAGTAATAAAGAATTGCCTCACAGGTGGAGTTACCAATAATAGGCCAAGCTTTCTTGAAGAAACCAGCAGTGAAACCATCCTGACCTGGGATTTTATGATCTTTCATGCTAAAGAGGGACTCCTTAATTTCAAAGGATGAAATAGGAGCAATCAGAGGGAGCTGGTCTGCAGGAGAAAGGAAAGTGCCAGGGAGCTGAGGGATATTTACAGGGGTAGCTGATCTAGTGGTGCCAAGCAAATTTCTGTAGTAGTCTAGGAAGGCAGCAACAATGTCATGTGGAGAGGTCTTTTGATCACCATGGATATCATATATGGAAGAGATCTTATTTCTGGCTCTTTTTTCAGCAATTTTTTGCATGAAAGTATCTTGTATTTTCATCATTTTCAACAAGAAACTTTATTTTAGCTCTTTGGAAGAGGCTGCTACTTTCAAATTTTTTGAGAATGTTGTATTTAGCCTTTATGTGCTTTTCAGTAGCTTGAAGAGAGCTATGGAGTGGATTGGCATGCAGCAACTTTTGAACAGAGGTGAGTTCCTGGAGGCACAACTGGGTTTTTTGGGTGATGTTGCTGTAATTTTGATGATGGAACTTTTTGAGCAGAGGCTTCAACATTTTCAACTTATCAAAATGATTTTCATTTTAGAACCATGGATGTCATGATCCCAGACATTCTTTACAAGGCCCATGAATGATGGATCCTCACCCCAACAGTTTAAGTATCTAAAAGGCTGAGACTGATGGCCATGGTTGACATTCTCATGAATGTTGATGATGGCTGGAGAATGGTCAGAAACTCCAGAAGGGAGAAATTCAACTGAACTGCTGGTATTACTAAGGAACTAGTGATGATTGGCAAGGATTCTGTCCAACTTAGCCCAAATCCTATTAGAACCATCTTGATTATTTGTCCAAGTGTAGAGGCAGCTAGTAAAGGGCAAATCACTTAGCTTGGTAAGTGCAAGGCATCTCTGGAAGTCATTCATGACAGGAGAAGAGGCAGGTGCATAACTTATTCTTTCAGAATCAGCAAGAACAATGTTGAAGTCTCCTAAACATATCCAAGGACAGGAGATGCCTTGGCTCAGCTGGTAAAGATCAGACCACAGGGAATTCCTTTCATTTCCAGTATTTTTCCCATATATGAAAGTGACCAAACAAGTGAGGGATTCACCCTTAACAAGACAATGGATCAGTTGATCAGATTTATGAAGGACAGAGATATCAACCTTTAAGTTGTCCCATAACACCCAGATTTTGCCATTTGGGTGAAAATCATAATTATTTGCAAAACTCAGCTTATTGTACCTTTTCTGTATAAGTCTGTCACAATTTTTTGCTTTGACTCTAGTTTCAAGAATGGCAATGATATCAATTTTATTCTGTTTGATGAAAGATAAAACTTCCATCTGTCTTTGGGCCTTATTGCAGCCCCTTACATTCCAAGATGCTATCTTCATTGAGGGGGGTGATTAGTTGAGGGAGTCAACATGCATTCAGAGAGCAGCTTATCCACTTCATGTACATTAGGATCTTCTGTATCCTCATCCCATGGGAGATCACGTGTGTGCAAAATACCCAAATTTCCTCTAACTAAAATATTTATAAATTTCTTCTTGATTCGCCCTAATAAATTTCCTTTTTTTATTTTAATAAAGATAACTTACGTAATTAATTTCCATAATAAAAATCTTATTTAATAATAAATAATAAAATTAGAATTTTCAGGGCATTTCACTTGGATTTAGGTAAATCCAATCACTTATACAATAGTAGAATTCATGTAAGAGCATGATGGGTTGATTCTGTGTGAGAGAATTATAGGTTGTTTATAACTAGAATCATACTAGGGTTTTATTTTATGTATTTGTTATGAAAGTGTGTGATAAAATAAATATATGACCTTAAATAGTTATCATTTACATTCAACTTGTTATAAAATATGAAGTATATATGTGCGGAACTTGTTTAAGGTCAATGTATGCAGGACTTGGTTATTATTAGGGTAGGTAGCCTTGTTAAGTTATTATTTTTATGCCAATTTAAGTGTTCCAGTATTATCTTTGCATGTTTTAACTAGGGTATATATATATATATATAACATAATAATACTCAAGCACGATGAGGGTAAGTTTTATGCAAATTTCTATTTGTATACTTTAGAGATAGAAACACTTAATTGGTTTTACCAAGATATTAACTATTATTTTAAATATTGATTTATTCTTTAAGTTTGTATGCATGTTTAAGATGGAATATATGACCTAATAGAAATACATGCTTAGAGTTTGATATGGGTCAAATCCTAAATACATACATAAAGGAAAATACAATCAATCACTAAGTATTAGAGATTACTTACATGCTAAAGTATCTTAAATTATTTTCTTTATCTTTCATGAAAAATTATCATTATTATAAAGTTTCATACTAAATTGGATAAAATAATGTAATTAAGGTTTTGTAATTATGGTTTTAAGGGAATTTTGGTTATTTTTGACCTAATACGCCTCAATTAGAATAATTAGACATAGGATGACCTTAGTATTTTAGTAAGTTAACCTTACTATTGACTTTAACTTTTGCTTGAACCATTAACCTTAAGGTTGACTTAAATAATTGGACATAAATGAAAATGGTTAAGTATAATTATTATGCACTATTTAGCTTTTGTGATCACCTAATAAAATATTAATATTTAAAGTTGAAGACCTCAAGTTTAAGAGTAATGGCTCCTTAGGGGTAACTACCCTAAGGATTATGTTTAGCCCTTTGTTTGATTTATTTCACTAGTCTATCATAGTGCCCCAGTAAGGCCTTGTATCCACTTCAATTAGTTCGTTTAACTGGGTATGAGGTATCGACACTTAAGGATTAGGTGTCATAGGATGCCTATGGATAATTTGTTACTTTGTTGCTCTAGTGTGATAAGGTGTACATTAGTGTCCCTAGGTTCTATATTCTAAGGGTATTATGTTGCCTTTGTGTACTAGTATGACCGGGTGTATGTCAGTGTCCACAAGTTGATTATCTTTCCTTTAGTAAACTAAGTATTATGGCAGTATTTGTTTGAAGGACTTGGTATCTGCTAGATTATTATTTTGGTAGTTACCTCTATGCCCTATCAATAGTATTGCAATTGATTTAATTGGTTGATCAATAGAGCCTTAGTGCACTATCTCTATAACTCCCCAAAAATTTGAACATTTTTTTTCTTTGAAGGTAATGTAGAAGCATTTATCAAAGTAAAATTGGGGCATGCTAAGCTATAAGAGAGGAATGATCATCACTTAGCATATGCCTGATGCAAGGAAAAACAAAACAACAATGAAATAATGCATGCTTTACTAATAATATAACAATTCTATGATAACAATGATGATAATATGAATATAGATAAAGGAGATAGTTTACAAGATCTAAATAAAGGGATCAAAGCCAAGATTTTAAATAACTAGAAATAAACAATAACATCCTAACACAATGGGTAGAAATACAACCAACCAGTTAGCCAAACTCTTAACTAAATGGTAGTATAACCCTCAACCCCAAATAATGGACAAATACTTACCCTTCATCCTCAACCTACTCAAGCTGAGAATCATAGCCTTGCAAAACATCCTTTGCTTACTGGACCTAAGATTAGATTATCATACTAACCATGCAAATATAGTATCAATACGGTGAATTACTAGTAAAACAAACTACGTAAAATATGGTAAGGCCTCATGTTGTACATTAAAGTCATGTAGCAGCATGGTGATAAGCATACTACCATAATTTAATAGTTAGGCTCATAATAGTAATATACAAGGCAAACTTGCAAGGAAATCATGGAAGAATAAGAATACAAATCATGCATTAGAAACACAAAGTGGAAAACTTATTATAACTCTTCATTTAGTGACCACACAATGTTTTTTGTTATTAATGTAATTTGTTCCATCACACCCACCACACATCAAATGCACCACCTATGAGGGCTAACACACCATGGAATACCCACTAGATATGATCACAGTACATCAAGAGGGCTTCTACTAGGATCCATCATCCATTGCACATTAAATGCCTTCGCTACAAGGGCTATAAAAGTTGGGATACTATAACTGCCTAAGAAATGGATAATATAAAGATCCAGGGGGATCATACTGTTTATGTTACCCACCCAAGCTGGACATCAATGCCATGATGGCCTACCACAGTATAAGTTTATACCTCAAAGATATGTGTATACCACCTACCAACCATAACCTTATAGAAAAGGCAAAAGGTATTGAATGAAAAGATAAAAAAAAATAGAATCACCCATTCATTAACTCCCAACTAGCTACATCAAGAGTTCGATAATAAGGCTTGAACAAAATATTATTATGCCTTTATTAATTACCTATTGATAACACAAATCACAATTTAATTCCATTATTAACAAATTGGGTGTTTCCAAGTGATAACACCAAACACATCATAAGGTATATAAGCTACCAATTGGGTGTTTGGAGGTGACACCAAACTTAACCACTTAAGGGCCACAAATATGTTATTTTGATCCATATTAAATTCAAGTTAAGCATGGTGGAAATCATGATTAAAATGTTGTAATTACATATAAACATTAGTATAGAAGGCCCATATAAAGAACATTAAATAATAAGAAAACATAATGAAAATAGAAGAACAAGTCAACCAGTACAGTTGTACCAAACCTTATAAGAAAATAAAACAAGTGATCTAATTAACTAGTTGATCTTATCGATTGATTATTCTTAGGAAACCAATAAACGGGTTTAACTGAACTGATCGATAGGTCTAAGTAGAGGTTAGACCACTCTAGTCACAAGGCAACAAGACTATGAGTTTGGAAAATTGATCAACTACTCATGGGAATCTATCAACTATTTCATCAAACCAATTGACTACTCTTGCTACCAGCCGATCAAAATTTTCAAACCAAGCAACTAGTCTGGGCAACTTGTAATCCACTTATACCCAACTTTACTATAATAATCCTAACATTCTTTTTTGTCATAAAAATAATAAAAATACATATCCCACACATATAATTATATGATTACAATGTATAATTAACAATTACCAAAATTATGCTCCAAACCATAAAAATCAATATCAAAGAACTTGAAACATGCTTAAATTTACAAGATGGAAACCTTATCACATGCTCTAATAAAAAGACATTTTCAAAAAAAATTGTAAAACAAAGTATGATTGCCTTACCTCCAAGCAAATCTTTTAGAAAAAAAAATACTCCTAACTTGATGGGTGTTTATTAAGACCTCAATTCCCAAGAGAATCAAGTCTCAAAAATAATTTTCCAAGAATTACGAAATATGAAATTAGAAGAAGAAGAAGAAGAAGAAAAATTACCATAACTCAATATTTTCTCAAAATA
Organism: Tamarix chinensis; assembly: GCA_030549775.1. Classification (NCBI taxonomy): domain Eukaryota; kingdom Viridiplantae; phylum Streptophyta; class Magnoliopsida; order Caryophyllales; family Tamaricaceae; genus Tamarix; species Tamarix chinensis. The sequence goes on from CM060172.1 coordinate 9,322,184, forward strand.
GAATTTCAAGGTGAGTGAAGTTAATATCTTCAAACTTTCTCAAAACCTTGATCCTTTCTTGCTTAAGAGAAATTAGGAGAGTGAAAACTAAGATTAGGAGAAGAAACAATAGACATGAATTTGACCAAAGGATGAGGGATAATATGTAATCCCCTATTTTTTTGTTAGTAGGGAAAAAAAGGGAAGAAAATGAAGAATGCTCAACACTAAAGAATTTTCCATAAAGGAAAAGAAATAATGAGCAAGTGTAGATGATAAGGAGTAAATTAAATTATAAATGTAGTGTATAAGGGGATTATTAGTTGGCAAGCATTAGTGGGGGAGAGAGAGGTTTGAATTGGATTAAGTGAGGGCAATCAAAGTTCAAGGAAAGTACATGAAGAAGTAAGATATATGAGGTGTGAACAAGAAGAGGCATGGTAGAGGGCTGGAAAGTCAAGGAAGAGGTGTAGAAAGTCAAACATGAAGCCATAGATACCGAAAGAGAGAGGGAATTGAAGGAGAATAAATAGAAGGTGAAAATGCCTTCAAAGTGTTTTTTGGTAAATTTTACTTAAATAAAATTGCAGAATGATCTAAATAATTTAATAATAATCCAAAGTAATAAAATATGCTTATTAGCACAAATATATTCTAATTAATAGTTTTCATAAACATCAAAAGGTGATTCAAATCAAAATTAAAAAAATGATATTAAATTGTAGGACAAATTGTTGATCAATTAGCAAACTAGTCAACTTTTTTTATAAAATATATTGCCAGTTCTTGAGGATACATGTTTATCAATTAGGGAAAATAATCTCTTGTTGTATCTAAAATTTATAATTTTATTCAAATTTCACTTCGTTTCCTAAATGAAAACTTATATATTTTTAATTAATATAATTTTAAATATAATTTGAAGGATTATAGGATGGAGTGTTAAAATCACATTGGTCACAGGTTATGCTATGTTTTTTTTGTGTGTTTTGAGATAAATGTGAGGTGGTGATGTATGTTGGTTATTAAGCACGAGGCTTTGATGGTGTATATATTATAATATGGTTATTGTATTCTCATTATCACATATGATTTTTTTACTTTGAGAATGATTTTTTATTTTTGTGTGATTATGTGTTATGTGAGCATGCTACTTTTTTTGAGGTATAATAATTTACTCAATATAAGAAAGTTGTAATAATACTACATTTGAACATGATTATGTGATGGAGTGGCATGAGTTATTTAAGTATGACAAGGATCAATTAAGTGTTAGCGAAAATAAATTTTGTTCCTTTGGGTGCTAAATTTTATTATAGTTAATTTTTCTTTGGGCTCTTATGTCCTTTATTATACTTTGATTAATTTTTTTATATATGGGAGATGTTTATTTGTAAATTCTATATATAATACTTTCTCTTCTTTTAATTGCTTATTTTTTGGACCTAACTTATTTTGAGCCTTATTACTTGACATAAAAATAATAATGAAATCAAACTTATGATAAATGTGGTGCTAAATTTTGTCATTAACTATATTTATAAATTTTGGGGTGTTATGATAACGAAACAATTATTTTATAAATTTTTTTTGGTAAATTTTGGGGTGTTATACTAACAAAACAATTATTTTATAATTAGTGCTTTTACCAAACAAAATTTTTAAGTATTAAAGTTGGGGTTTTTATACCACCACTAAAACCTAATACCTAATTTTTACTCTAATTTTGTGTTCTTCATGGCCAATCTCCATCATGGTTGAAGGCTTAAATCCTTCCAAAACTTGAGGATAAGCTCTTATATCCATTTATGTTTAATTATTCTTCTTTGATTTAGCTTTAAGAATTATCTATCCCTAATCTTTTCTATGGTATTTCTAGGTTGCACTTGGCTAATTTTATTAGTGTTAATGTAATACCCCCATTTTTCACTATCAAAAAATTATGTTTTAAAACATTGCAGAAGCTAAAAATATAGCTAGGAAAAACTAGGTGTTACTGCCATACCTAACACTAGATAGACTTCCACCACCTATCCTATAATAGATACAAAGCTAAACTAACCAAAACACATAAAACAATAGACTACACAAAATAATAAATTAATTAAACAACTTCAAGAGTGTATACATGAAAGGACCCTAACGAATTTTGACTAAATCATTACAAAATACATGCAGGTAAAAATACAGGCTATAATAAATAAGGTTAGGATTTGACACTCAACTTAAAACCTTACTTCACTATGGACCCCACAAAAAACCTTCCGATGTCATTACTCTCAAACCATGACCCACATCAGGTAGGCCCTTTACTAACCATCCTCAAAGATCTACACATGGCTCTCACATTATGGGAATAAGAAGGTAATCAAGCAAATGGATACATTAGTACACTAGGTACTAAGTAAGCCAAGTTGATCCCTTAATGTAAGCACAATAATACAAATATATTGTAAAAGGATACGAGGTACAACACATCCGGAGAAATCTATACATAAAGGTAAAAGTGTATAAAGACATGCTATCATGCACAATTCTAACAAAGCAGAATACATCATGATTGGTTTCACAGTATCATTTCATAAGCAATAATACATATAATAGCAAGAGAGTCCCACTAAACTCTAGAGTTTATGTCCAATAACCCCATTCTTTAGGTTATACCATTCACTTAACCATATACAACATAAGTCAATAATCCAATCAACATTCTGATCCATAACCAATTAGTCATTTCAACCATTAGCCAAGTGTATAAATAAACTTTTATCCATTTTGGTCAATCACACAATTACTTCCATTTCCTAAAAAATCATTAACCATTCACATTTCATCATTCTTAATTATCAACCAATATTTACCATCCATATTTGATTATCATAGAGCGATGGATTGTGCACCACCCCATGGTCTCATATATCATGGAAGCTTATTTATATAAGGTACATAATGTCTAGGCCAAAGCCAATCACCATGTGGATAGAATTCCAGTCCAAAGACAATCACTAGAATGGACATGAGTACAGACCGAAGCCAACCAATATGGACATAAGTCCAGGCTAAAGCAATGACCTAGGTAACTAGACCCTTTAAGATTGATACCCGTAGTACATCATCAACTTCTAGAGTAGGTAAGGCATTGAGAACTCTTAGGATCCTACTTGAAAGTAAAGCCAGAAGACACAAAAAATACCTAAAGGCACACTAACCCCTATTAGCTAATAAAAAATAGAGTAACATAGACCCATACTCAACTCAACATTCTTTTGCTTTATATGATTAGTAAATTATTCATAAGGATGGGTGATCGTATAAGGCCCATACAAAGAAAGCAAAGCAATTTTTCCATGTTATTTGGTATCAATTCTTTTTCCCCCATTTTCCCAACGATGTGAGTTTTGTCCTTGCCCAATATTATTTGTATCCACCATATGTTTATTTCAAGTCCGTGCTTATTTTCATTACTCTTCTCTCACTATCATCACTTATTATAAGTGAAATACCCATTTAGCCTTTACACTACTCATAGAGTATACCACAAAATATGATCCATTTTAATTCTTTCATTGGACTAATAATCCATGATAAAATGTATATTTTATCCCATTGATAATCATGGTATATTCTCAAACGTAGCGACAAAGCATAACCAAACTAAAAAGAAATTGGTCTAGCCCAACTAGTCAATTATTTATGCCAACTAGTTGATTGGTTTAGGTTGACCAATTAATAGTTTAACTCAATCATACCATGCTTTCCTCAAACCGGTCAATCAGTTTAGGTAAACCAGTCGATTGTTCATAAACTAGTTGATCAGTTTTACCCAACCATTTGATAGTTTTAAGTAGTGAGCAAGAAGAAGGTTTCTCCAAGCTTACCAATCGATGGGTTGGGTCAACCAGTCTGCTATTCTAGGAACCAATTGATTGGTTTAACCTGATAAATTGATCATTTGTCCCTAACATAGCACTGACTATTAAATTTTATGTAGATTCTTACATATAAATCATAACCACATTAAAACATATATCATCATAGTCTAACATATTTTTAAATGGGTTGACATGGGATTTTCAACATGGAATCATCATATCCTATGTTTTTAAAATTTTGATGTTTTTTACTCAAATCAAGAATCACTTACTTGATGTAGGCAATATCCCCCTTAAACCTAGAAATTCTAGCTATGGGAATTCTCAACTTTGAAAACCTTAAAACCATAATCTTAAACTCAAACATTACACCAAAACCTTATTAAATTTTTAACTAAAAACAAGAAAGGAATAAGAACATACCAACTTAAGGCCAAAAATAGGGAAAGGCTTAACTGGATCACTCATCCTTTTTCCTAGAATCTAACTTTTTCATTCTTAACAATTGAAATAATAGAGAGTAAGAGATAATATTATAAGAGTGTGAGAAAATAGATTAGTAAGGCTCGAAGTGTGGAGAGAAGGAAGATGAATACAAGATTTATAGAATTCAATAGATGAAAAAAAGGTGCATATTATTGATGAGTGGTGCTATTTATAAGCAGTCAATCAAAGGGAAACACTAAGGGTTCAGGAAACAACTTAAAACCCTACAATTAACTATTTGAATTCAAGGAGAAGGGATAGATTTTGTCATGGATTTGCTTACTTATTCTTTAGAGCTCAAATGGCATGTCTTGAAAATGTAGGTCAATAAAAAAAAATTAGCATACACGAATGGAGTAATGGAAGATCAATGTGAAAGAAATCTTCCATCTGTTCATAATCATACCTACAATTGATGCATTCATCCTAGAATCATGAAAGAAGATAATGGTGAGGTCATCTCTTCCCCTCAATTATTCCAGTTGACCTCTATATTGATTCAAGGCAATATTTTAGGTTAAATACATTATGAAAATGGTTAGAATTCTCTTAGGGATAAATTATCATGGGTTGGTAAGGTTTCATTTCGATGTAAGGGTTCTTTCATAAAATCAAGCTTGAAAAAATATAACTATCTCGACAAACCAGTTGATTGTTCTACCATAAGTCAATTGGTTTCTCCCAAACAGTCCATCATTTTAGTTAAGAAAAAAATTGCTAAAATGACAAATAGTTAATCGGTTCATAGAACAAGTCAATTGGTTTGCCTACAAAACTCAATAAACTCCATTTTTAACATGATTTCAAATCAAACTTTTTCCCACACCAAATAATAACCTTAAACTAAAATAAAAGGTCTAAATTTGGCAAAATTCTCATTCAACCATTTTACAAAAATGTGGGGTATTACAGTTATTAAAGGTAAACCTCCCAATGCCTAAGTAAATATGAAAGCTATATGCTATATGCTTTGGTTTTAAGTTAGCATGATTTTAGGTGTTCAGCCTTTTGGCCATAATTTATGACGCATAGGCTTTTAGTTAAATTCAATTATAACATCATATCCCTTAAAGTTTTTAGGATGATTTTGGTATATAGCATGTTGTGATTTGCGTTTGTTCGGTTTATTTAAATATTAGCATGCTTTAGGACTTTTGGTTTGCTATTTAAGTATTGAATATTTTTTGGATATATTGCTAATTTTTTAAATCAAATGATGCCATGTGATTTCTTAGTATGCTTAGAATACATTTCATATATATATATAGATATATTATCTTGATTTGAGCATGATTATCTTACTTTGATATTGTTTCAAGTTTAGCTGGTTATAGTTTTATCCAAAGTGTTCTTCAAGTGTTATTGAATTTCTTATGAACTTTAAAGGATTTTGAGACATGTATGGATAAAAGTTAATATATTGGATTTGATTATTGATTTGGAATGTTTTTAATAGTTTATAGATGTTTAAGTGTAATAGTAGTTTTAACAGGAATAGTAATTAAGCATTAATGTTATTTTTATATCAATATTATTTTAAAATTAATATTTTATTAACATTAATAGTGTATTAACATGAATAGTATCTCTTGTGAATAGTGACATGATGGTCTTTTGATAAATTCTAATTCCTACTAATAATGTATTATTATTTCCTATCAATCATAAATAGTATTTTATATTAATAGTATTTTAAGGGAAAAGTTCCCATTTGGCTTTGTTAGTTACATTTTATTATGTATTATTATTTTGATATGAAGCATTATGTGCACTACCCTTTTGTATTGAGACGGGTGTTGGTATTTTATATTGGCACAAGTGTTATCATGGGCTTATGCATTACTTGATGTTAATGTACATGAATTGTTAGTTATGCATGATTTGACACCTTTGTGTGTTATAATATTTTTGAGCATGCTAGAGTTTAAGTCTAATAAGATGCCTTTGAAAGCATGAGTTTAATGATAACATGTATCGAAGATTCATTACTAATCTTGGCAGTTGTTTGTCCTAGTAGTTTATTATGTTATATTTTATGATGTTGTTATTATATGTGAGTGTGTTTGATAAGTGTGTTATTTTCTCAATGTTAGGTTTGTTTACTCAGTACCTTTTTCATCTATGTTATCTGGATATTGTAGGAGCTTAAGTGGGAATCAGGGAGTAGGGCCTATAGTGTTTTAGTCCTAACTTAGGATTTTCTAGTTTTGGTTCTAGTTAGTGTGATTCAGAGTTTTATCCATATATTTAGATTTTTTTGTGTAATAAATTTTATCTTTCATGCCATTTATGTTTATTGTTGCTTAATGTTTTCATATCCATCTTTACATCTATTATGGGATAGGTGAATGCACTCAACTCTCCTCATGATAAATGTGGCAGCAGCATCCCTTATTTTTAGCTTTCACTTTTACATTGTACTTTCAAAATGAAATTCAAAAGTTGATAAAAATGAAGTTGTAAAAGCTTGTAAGAAGAATATGGACATTTTTTTGAACAAGAATGAGCATATTGAAGAGAAAGAAGAGAAATTGTAGAGATATATTGCACACACATAAGTCTCTGCAACCCTTTCTTAAAAGGTTATCTAACGATAAGTTGAAGAAACAACTTTGAAGGTTTTCAAAGATCTTCATAATATTGCATATTGACATCCCATTTATAGAAGTTTTCTATCAAATTCCCTCTTGCTCTGAGATCTTAGAAGATATTCTATATTAAAAGAGAAAATTAGACGAGTGTAAGATCATAGGCCTAACTTAGGAGTGTAATACCCTACCATAAAATCATTCAAAATGTATTAAACATTATGTTAACATAAAATATATTGGTTTTGGCTTGGAATAGGTCTTGAATTTTTGGTAAAGATATAAATTTTAGTAGTACAAATTGACTTTTACCCCGAACCAATCAACCAATACAACCAAGAACTTTCACTTTTATGTCTAGGTTAATGAGTCTACTTGTTGCCCAAACTGATCAACTGATTATGTTGTGATTTCATATCCTTTTCTACTTCAGCTTTGATTCTCTTTCCAATGTTTAATAAAACTTATAATTATAGTCTATTGTGTTAGTAAGAATATTTTGGTGTTTTGGGATTATTTTCACTTACTTTAGATCATTATATAATTTACTTTAGCTAAAAATTTTCCAAGGATAAATTTGAGGTATTTTCTCACCTAATATACCTTTTCCTCACTTTTCTCTCTCCTTTGAAATCCATGGCTTCATACAATTCATCCTACATTTCCTCCTTCATTACCTATATGTACCATCACCTAATTGCACTCCACCTCTCTCATCTTCGTCATTATCCTTCTTACACTTTGGTTATCTACATAAATAAATTAAACTCTCACTTTCTCCTCCCCTTTGATATGTCGAACCCTAGTTCTTTTATACTTCAATTTCTAATTCATTTCAACCTTAACCTTCCACACTTGTCATCCTTTTCTGCTATGCTCTTCGTCATTTTGCTTAGTGCTAGGCATTCCCTAATTTTCCTTCTTTTTGTTCTTCTGGTGGAAAAATAGAGGCTTGCCTTTTAGTTTCCTCCCTTCCCCCTTTGGATAATTTTTTTTCTCTTCTCTCTTCTCCTAATATTAGAATTGGCACTTAGTCATTTTCCCATTTTTTCTCTTCTCTCTTCTCCTAATATTAGAATTGGCTTTCTCTTCCCTGAAACGTATTCTTGTGAAAAGGTTAACTTGTGCTTCTTCTTTTCTCCTTATGATTTCATTTTTAGTTATGTTTCAAAACAATTTTCACTATTTTGATGTAATATCCTGTTTTTAGATAACATATTTTAAAAATGTTAATCATAAATTTGGTAATTTTATGTAATTAATTATGATAGTTATTGTAGAATATTTGTATTAAATCTATTATTATTATGTAAATTATTATGATAAATTATATATAAATTTAATTAGGTTAAAATTTAATAGAATTTACATTACTAGTTTTAACCCTAGTTTGGACCTTAACATGTAGTTGTTTACTGGGGAATCTCTACCTTTTAATTCATTATTTCTCTTTCTTTCTTTACTAGGTCTCTCTTTCTAGAATAATTAACCTTGATCCAATTTTTTCCTTCTCCACATCCTCCTCCCCTGGTGTAATTCTCTCCTTCATGGCATTCCCCCTACTCACTCACATGCTTTGATGGACTCCCGCATTTTCCTCATACATGCATGGTCTTAACATTAACTTTCATGCTTGACCTATATATAGGGCTTTCTCTCTCATTTTTGTGTTTTGATCCAACCAAAATAAGAGCCTTGGTCTATGTCCTCATCCCCTTTATGCCGAGCTTACATTAATAACCTTCCTATGTCTTTTCCTTCACTATTTTACCACATTCATCAAATCTGCTTGTATTAGATCTCTATAACATCATACTTCCCCATCTCCCCTATTTGAGCACCTCACCTTGGACATCCATTGGCCATGTGATCAACTCACTTTGCTTCCCTTTTTTTTTCAACCAACCCTAACACAAATCACCCAAAGATTGCACCATTACCTTTGTTGCATGAACCTTTGTTGTTACCTCCACTTTGGTGCATGACTTGTTCATGTTTCACCCCTTCTTATGTGTGAATGAGTGAAGCAACCATACCCTTTTCAGCATAAGTTTCTACCATAGCATGTGTAATACCTCTATTTTTCACTACTAAAAATTTTGTTGAAGCATTTGCAAAAGAAAAAAAACTAAGAAAAATAGGGTGTTGCCACTATACCTAAAACAAGATAGGCATTTGCCACCTACCCCACATCAGATCTAAGGCTAAACAAAATAAACACTTAAAACAATATAGTGCATGAAATACCATTTAATTAAACAACTTTAAGATTGTTTACATTAGGGGATTACAATGGGCTCTGACCAAATCATTACAAAATACATTTAAATAAAGTACGGGGTTATAATAAAATAAATTCAGGTATAACAACTAATTTAAAATCTTGGTCCACCACAAACCCCACCAAAACCTTTTGGCGGTCCTTACTCTCAAGCCTGGACCTAATTAAGGCACACCCTTTACTGGTAATCCCCAAAAACTTGCACATGGCTATCTACTTATAGGGAATGAGAAGTTGATTGAGAAAATGGGTACATCAGTACACTATGTACTTAGTAAGCCAAGTTTCTCCTTCAATGTAAACACAAGAATATAAATTCTATGTACATGGATATAAAATATAGCATGTGTCATAATAAGCCATATACATATAAAGGTCAAAGTACATAAAGATAAGCCATCTTGCATAACTTTAACAAAGCAAATTATATCATGCTTGGGTTCACATTATTATCATATAGGTACTTACACATGTAATAGCAGATAATATCTAAGAAACCTCTAGGGTTTATTTCCAATTACCCAATTCTTTAGGTTGTACCATTTACTTATGCACATGTGAAATAGGTCAATCATCCAATCAATATTCCATTCCATAACTAATTAGTCATTTCAACCATTAACCAAGTGTATAAACCAGCTTTTATCCATTTTGGTCAATAATAAAATTACTTCCATTTCTTAACCATTCATCAACTATCAACCAATATTTACCATGAATATTTTATTATCATCGAGCGATAGACTATGCACCACCCCATAGTCTCACATACTATGGAAACCTACTTGTTAAGGGACATAAAGTCTAGGCCGAAGCCAATCACCCAGTGGACATAAGTCTAGGCCAAAGCCAATCACTAGAATGGATCGTCTAGGCCAAAGCCAACTAATATAGATATAAGTCAAGGCCAAAGCCAACCACCTAGGTAACCAGATCCTTTAGTATTGATACCCCATAGTACATCATCAATTTCTAGATTAGGTAAGGCATCGGGAACTCTTAGGATCCTACATGAAGGCACCAAAAATGGCCAAAGATAGACTAACACCTAGTAGCTAATAGAAAATCGAGTAACCCAAACCTATACTCAACTTGAATTTCTTTCGCTTTACATGATTAGTATTTTATTCATAAGGATGGGTGATCATATAAGGCCCATACAAAGCAAGCAAGGCAATTTTCAATGTTAATCCCTACCAATCCTTTTATTTACATTTCCCAACCATGTAGGTTTTCCATTTTTCATTGACCAATAATATATATAACCACCATATTATTTCAATTCAAGCCCACACTAATTCTCATTACTCTTTTTCAATATCATCACTTATCATAAGTGAAATACACAATCAGCTTTTACATTACTAATAGAGTATACCATAAAATTTGATCTATTATAATCTTTTCATTAGGTCAATAATCCATGATAAAATATGTAATTTATCACATTAATAATCATGATATAATCCCAAACATAGCCTTAAACAATAACCAAACCAAAAAAAATAATTCGAGCAAATCAATCAAACTATTCAATCAGTCTTGTCATACCAGTGAATTAGTTACACCAACTAGTTGATCAGTTTGACTTAATGAGACCAGGCTTTCCTAAAATTGATCAACCAACTTAAGAAAACCAGTAAACTATTCATAAACAAGTTGATTGGTTTTGCTAAACCTGTCGATGGGCTTTAGTAGTGAGAAACCTAAGGTCTTTGGAGGCTTACTAGTCAATAGGTTTGGTCAACCAACCTACTATTCTAGAAATCATTCAATTATTTTGATCTAACCATTCAATTAGTTTACCTCAATACAACACTAAGCCATTAAATTTCATGCAAATTCATACATATAAATCATCCTTAACCATATTAAAGTATCTACCAACATAGTTTAATATTTTTTCAACCAGATTGACATGCATTTCTCAACATGGAATAATTATATCCTATTTTAACAAAATTTAATACTTTTTACTAAAATCAATCCATCTAATCATCCAAATCACTTATATAACCTGTAGTCATTCATACCAACATGCAAAAATCATCCAAAGGTAACATATAACATGTAAGAATACTTACTAAACATTTTAAGAGAAATAATCACTTGATGCAAGAAAAATTCCCTTAAAACAAACAATTCATACTATGGAAATTCTTAGCTTTGAACACCCTAATACTAAACTCTTAAACTCAGACATTATACCAAAATCTTATTAAATTTTAAACTTAGAAATTGAATGAAATAATAACATACTGCTTGAGGCCAACAATATGAGAGAAGATCAACTACACCAATCAACCTTTTCTCGAAGTCTAGCTCCTAATTTCTTATCAATTGAAAAAAAAGAGTTGGAGACAGAATCAGAAAAGTGTAAAAAGATTGATTGGTAATACTCAAAGTGTAGAAAGAAGGGAGGTGATTACAACACTTAGAGAATGTTCTAGTTGAAAGAAAGGTGCATAGAAGGGATGATTGGGACTATTTATATCCAACTAATCAAGGGGAAATATTGAGTTTTTAGGAACCAACTCAAAAACTTACCATTAACCATTTGAATTCAAGAAGTACATAAGGATTTTGTCTAGGATTTTAGGACATATTCTCTAGAGCTCAAATCGTGTCTCTGGAGAATGCAGGTTAATTAAGCTAGAATTTGTATGCATAAATGGAGTAATGCAAGGTCAGCATGGAAAGAATCTTCAAGCCACTCAAAATTTTGTTTGATACCAAAGCATTGATCTTAGAATCATGTAGAGGAGAGAGGAGGAAGAAGATAATGCTAAGGTTGTCTCTACCCTTTAATTGTCCCCATAGACATCTATATCAATTTGAGGTAGTATTTATGGTTAAATGCATCAAGAAAATTGTTAGGAATCTCTTTAGGATAGATTGGCATAGGTTGGTAAGGTTCCATTTTAGTTTAAGGGATTTTTTAGAAGGTCAAACTCAAAAAATATGACTAGTTAATTAGTTCATGGAACTAGTCAATAAGTTTGCTAGCGAAACTCAAGAAACTCCATATTTCAATGTGATTTTAAATCAAACTTTATCCTAAACCAATTCATAACATTAAATCAAAATAAAATGCCTAAAATTAGAATAAAGTTTCTTTTTTCCATTTACAAAAATATGAGGTATTACAACACTACCCCCATAAAGAGGTTGCATCCTTAAATCCTATAACAATCAAATCACATTATTACACATAAGATAGAACACATATCATATTCACAATCATGGAAAAGGGTACTACCCCCTAAAAGAAAAAGGTTTAGACTTAAGATTACAACTATAAAAACAACTCTGGATACTTGGCTTCAATTTCTTCCTCGACCTCCCAGGTATCCTCCTCTATACCATGCCATGACAATAGAACTTTCACTAAAGGAACAATATTCATACGTGTCTCACTTATCTTGGTGTCTAGGATGCTCACTTGTCACTCCTTATATGTCAAATATTTATCGAGCTTTAGCGACTCTAGTTAGAAAACATATGAAAGAGCCGCTACATACTTCCTCAATTACGATATATAAAAGACATTGTGCACATATGACAACTCTATTAGTAGATCCAAGCGATATACAACTTCATCGACACAGTCTAGCATCTCGTACGTTGCAATGTACCTTGGACTAAGCTTACCCTTCCTAATAAACTTCATGACTCCTTTAGTGGGAGAGACCCTCAAAAATCCTCTATTACCCTCCTCATCACCATCACTCAATCTCCTCAGATTTGTGTAGCTCTTCTACTGACCTTGGGTGGCTCTCATTCACTCTTAAAACAAATAGATGTGCCTAGTCATCTCTTGGATCATCTCGGGTCTTGACATAAGAATCTCATTGATACTATTCAAACACAAGGGACTATAAAACTTCCTTTTGTATGAGGCTTCAAAAGGCACCTTGTTGATACTAGCATGATAATTATTATTGTAGGAGAACTCGATCAAGTCCAGATGATCTTCTTAACTTCCCCCAAAGTCCAACACAGACACTTTAAGCATGTCTTCCAAAGTTTGAGTGGTCCTCTCTATCCAACCATCCGTAGCTGGGTGAAAAGATATACCCATATTTAGTTGAGTACCAAATTGAGAAAAGTGAGAAAAGAACTTGGAGTAAGATATACTCCTATTTAGTTGAATACCAAAGTGAGAAAAGTGAGAAAAGAACTTGGAGTCTCGATTAGACATAATTTCTTCAAGAACACTATAAAGTCTCACCTCATTCTTTTATAAGTGTTGGCTAGTTGTTACATGTATCAAGTTACCTTCATTGGTATAAACACGACCCTCTTAGTCAGGTGATCCATAATTACCCAAATGGAAACAAAACCACTACAATTCCTCAAAAGACCAACAATGAAGTACATTGATATACTAACCCACCTCCACTCGGGAACTTCATGTTGTTGCACTAACCTTGTTAGTTTATTTTGTTTGATCTTAACCTTCTGATAGGTTAGACATCAGGCAACAAACTCAGCCACTTCCTACTTCCTATGAGACAACCAATATATCTTTTTTATTCTTATATAACTTATCCCCACTAGGGTAAAAAGAGTAAAGAGTGCAATGTCCTTCCTCAAGGGTCCTCCTCGTAAGTACCACACACACCTGTGGCACTTACCAGCTACCATGATACCTGATACTTCCAACATCATGGATCTAGAATCCTTTAACTCTACCGTCTGTAATACCAATCTGGATTCTCTCAAGTTTGACATCACCAACTTAGTTATCTCGGATCTCCTCAAAGGTTGAAGGTGTAAGGGTGATTATGCTCCCTCTTACCTCTAGAAATCCAACAATGATCAATTCAATTTCCATCTTTTTGATCTCTTAGCATAGAGGATTTGATAATACAATCATGCCTAAGGAATGTGATGTGTTTTAGCTGAGTGCACCTACTGCCACATTGGCTTTACCCTCATTATAGGTTAATTATAATTTATAATCCTTGATGAATTCTAGCCATCGAAATTATCTAAATTTCAACTCCCATTGAATAAAGATGTAATTGAGGTTTAAATGATCAATGTAGAACTTATACTCAACTCTAAAGAGATAATGCCTCCTAATCTTAAGAGTGAACACTACCAAAACAAGCTCTAAGTCATGCATCGGTTAGTTATATTCATGCGGCTTTAGATGTTATCAAGCATAAGCCACCACTCTTCAATGTTACATCAACACACAATGCAGTATATGCTTAGAAGATCACCGTATACTTCAAAACCATTAGACACTTGGCAATGTGAGCACTAGGGATGAAGTCAAATGCCTCTTAAAATCCTCGAAACCTTCACTACACTTCTCAATCCACTAGAAATGTATAGCCTTCTTCAAGAGTTGGGTTAACGGTCAAGCAATCTTGGAAAATTTTGCCACAAACTAATAGTAGTAATCAGCTAACCATAGAAAAATGCACATCTCCTTCACAAAAGTGGGCATTGGCCACTCAAAAATAGCTTGAATTTTAGCAGAATCCATTGCCACACAATCCTTAGAGATCACATGACCAAAGAAGTCTACTTGATCTAGCCAAAACACACACTTTGATATTTTGGTGTACAACTGATGTGATCTTAGGAAGGTCAAATTCTGCCTCTACTATTTATGCATCTCTCATTTACTAGAGTAGATGAGAATGTATTTGATGAACACCATGATGAAATGGTCCGAGAAAGGATAGAATATCTAGTTAATTAGGACATGAAGTTTGCAGACACATTGGTGAGTCCGAAGGGCATCACAATGAACTCATAATGGCCATACCTTATCCAAAAAATAGTCTTAGGAATGCCTTTTTCTCCTATCCTCAATTGATTATAAGCTGATTGAATATCAATGTTGAAGAATACCTTGGCTCCCTTAAGTTGATTGAAAAAATCATTGATCCTTCATAAATGGATAATGATTCTTCACTATCACCTAGTTCAGTTGTCAATAATCAATGCACAATCTCAAACTTCCATACTTCTTCCTTATAAACAACAATGGCACTCCCTATGGTAATATGCTTGATTGGATGTTCCCTTTCCCCAAAATCTCTTCCAACTGAGTCTTGAGTTCTTTCATCTCCGTAGGTTCCATATAGTATGGAGCCTTAGATACTGGCTCTCTTCCTGGCAATACATCCACGATGAACTTACTTCTTGAACTGGCGGCATTCCTGGGATCTCTTTAGGGAATATATCAAGAAATTCATGAACCACCGCAATCTGCTCCAATGGCATCTCGGTCAATTCTATGTATTTGACACTACATAGGTAGAGCGGATATCCCTTGTGCGTGAGGTTGCTAAACACAATTGACAACATGATCTTCAGAGAGAGAATAGGTTCACACTTCTGGTATGAGACCCTAATACCCTTTGGTCATCGTAGAACCACGTGTTCTTGCATGCCATCAATCAATGCTCAGTACTTCCCTAGCAATCCATCCCAACAATTACATCAAAATCCCTCAAATCCAACTCTATGAGGTCTAATGGAAACTGTATTCCTTCCATTACCAATATGACCCCTTGGAACAACCTAGAGCATGTAATTCTATCCCCCAAAGGTAACATAATAGAAGAAAAAATACTTCTGAAAGGATATAAGGTAGATCTAGATACAAAATTAGATGTCATAAGGTAACAACCTAACTATTTTCCTCTACCTAACTCATCAAGCTCAATCGTCCTACTAAGGGAACTCTTGGGGCACTAACTAACCCTTTCCCATGCTAAAAAGGGTGAGTCCTTGGACATCTAGGTTTACTAGCTAGGCTAGTGGGACTGGCTAGTGACAAAGGAACTCTCTATATCTGAGGTTGTGGCTATTAGATAGATCACATGCTTTAAGCATTATTCTAGCTCCTCTAAATGCTACAACTTCCAAACCAGCACTCGTATGCCCCATGTCCCACCATGCCACACCCATGACACATCACCTTGTTGCCTCTATAGTTGACTCCTAGGCGATCTGGCCTATGCCTCTTGTAGTGGTAGTGCCTTTCCTTCGCATGGACATTTACCATCCTCTAGGTTTGGGTGCTAACTAGATGCTCCAACCAAAATTAAGTAGAAAACTACCTTTAGAGAAAGCCTTCTTCTAGTTACTGGGATACAAGCAACCCTCAAACTTTATCTTACCCTTTGACTGAGCTCTCCAAGCCTGGATGACCCAAGATGCTTCCAAAGCTTGCTCGTACATCCTTAAGATGCCTAGTGGGGTGACTCCCACCAACAACTCTTGGTATCTGATCCCAAGTCCAATCTTGAAATAGTGAACTTACATCACCTCATTGGCCTTTACCCCCAGCGCCAAGTGGACCAAGTTCATGAAGCGAGTGTAATACTCTACGATGGACATGCCCCCTTGATAAAGCACCATAAACTCATCGTACTTCTTCATGAGTAAGTGAGTCAGGTAGAATGAGGCTCACAATGCTTCTAAGAATGGCCACCATCCCATAAGTTATCCACCCCTATATTAGATGTCCCTCCACCATGCATCAACCCTTACTTATAGATAGTAGATGACCACATCTACCCTCCTTTCTCTAGGGAAACTGTAGGTAGTAAAGGCCTTATCCATCTCTCGGACCCATCATTCCATGATGCCAAGGTCCTCATAGTCCTTAAAGATTTGTGGGTGCTAATGTCTAACCCTCCTAAGCCAATATTCTAAAACCGGTGCATCTATTGTCACCAATGGAGGCTAAGGTGCTTGAATCTCGCCCTCTATATACACTTTGACAATCTCTATAAATGCTTCGATGGGCTCATAGCGGCGATTAGTGACCATCAAGTCCTAAGGACTAGAAGAAGTTAGAGATAGAATTCAATGTACCGAGTACTAAGACTCACACAACAATAAGCATAAGCTATCTATAAAAACATTCTCAACCCCACCCTCACTCATAGACATCCAAATTTCATATCAAAAAATGAAGGAAAAAAGAAATTCACTTCAAGGCTGATACCATTCTGTGGTATCATCTTGAAAATTCTTAAAAGTAGGAAATCTTTAAGAAAGACTCTGATACCAACCTATAACACCTTCATTTTCAAAACCAAATAATTTAGTTAAAATATTTGTGGAAGAAGGAAACACTTAGGAAAAATGGGGTGTTACCATCGTACCTAACATAGGATAGGCATATGCTGCCTAACCCACATCATATACAAGGCTAAATAAACCAAAAAAATTAAAGAAATAGAGTGCAAGAAATACCATTTAATTAAACAACATTAAGTGTGTTTATGGTGGAGGACCCTAATGGGCTCCAACCAAATAATTACAAAATATATATAGATAAAATACAAGGCTATAATAAAATGAATTAGAGTATGACACCCAATTTAAAATCTTGGTCCACCATGGACCCACCAAAACTTTTTGGGTGTCCTTAATCTTAAGGCTCAACCCCTCTAATGCAGGGTTTTTACTAGCCATCCCCAAAAATCTGCACATGGCCATCTTCTAATTGGAATGAGCAGGTAATCGGAAAAATGGGCACATCAGTACACTATGTACTGAGTAGGCTAAATTTCTCCCTCAATGAAAAAAAACGCAAACAAATTCTCTATACATGTATATAAAATATAGCATATGTTATAATAAGCTATATATATAAAGGTTGGAGTACATAGAGATATGATATCTTGTATAACTTCAAGAAATAAAATTATATAATACTTGGGTTCATATTATCATCACATAGATACTTACACATGTAATAGCAAATAACATCTAGGCAACCTCTATAGTTTATTTCCAATTATCCAATTCTCTATGTTCTACCATTTACTTATCCACATGCGAGATAGGTAAATCTCCCAATCAATATTCCCTTCCATAACCAGTAAGTCATTTCAACCATTAACCAAGTGTATAAACCAAATTTTATCCATTTTAGTTGATCATACCATTACTTCCATGTTTTAACCAATCATTAACCATTTACTTTTTCATCATTCATAAATTATCAGCCAATATTGACCATCCATATTTTATTATAATTGAGCAATAGACTATGTACCATCTCATGGTCTCACATACCATGGAAGCCTATGAAAATAAGGTACATAAATTCTAGACCGAAGCTAATCAGCATATGAACATAAGTCAAGGCCAAAGCCAATCACTAGAATGGATATAAGTCTAGGCTAAAACCAACTAATATGGACATAAGTCCGGGCCAAATCCAACCACCTAAGTAACTAGACCCTTCCATATCAATATCCCCTAGCACATCATTAGTGTCTAGAGAAGGTAAGGCACCAGGACCTTTGAGGATCCGGCCCGAAGACAAAGCCCAAAATAACCTAAAATGCCTAAAGGCAAACTAACCCTTGGTGGCTAATTTAGGATCGGGTAACCTTGACCTATACTCAACTTGACATTCTTTCACTTTACATGATTATTATTTTAATAATGAGGATGGGTGATCATATAAGGCCCATACAAAGCAACTAAGGTAATTTTCTATGTTAATCCATACCATCATTTTATTTTGATTTTTTCAACCACGTGGGTTTTCAAGTTATCCTTGGTCAATATTATTCATAACCACAATATTATTGCAATTTAAGCCCATTCTAATTCTCATTACTCTTTCTCAATATCATCACTTATAATAAGTGAAATACCCAATTAGCCTTTACATTACTCATAGAGTATACCATAAAATATGATCTATTATAATCTTTTTATTAGGCCAATAATCCATGATAAAATATATATTTTATCCTATTAATAATCATAGTATAGTCCCAAACATAGCCTCAAATCATAACCAAACTAAAAAGAAAATTAATTCATGTTAACCACTAGTCGTTTGGTTGCACCAATAAATTGATCAATTATGGTTGCCCAGTCAATTGGTTTTGGTAAAACAATTGAATATTCATAAAATAGTTCATTGGTTTTACCCAACCGGATGATGGGTTTAAGCAGAGAGAAAGACTAAGGTCTCTATAGGCTTACCACTCGATGGATTGTGTCAACTAATCAATTATTCTAGGAACTAGTTAATTAGTTTGACCTATCCATTTAATCATTTTGCCCTAACAAAATGTTTCATGTAGATTCCTACCCATAAATCATCCTTAACCATAGAAAAGCATGTACCAACATAGTATAACATGTTTTCAACTAGATTAACATGCATATCTCAATATGGAATAATCATATCCTATTTTTACCAAATTTCATGCTTTTTACTCAAATAAAGTCATCTAATCATCTAAATCACTTATGCAGTCTGTATTTATTCATACCAACATGTAGAAATCATTTAAAGGTAAAAAATAATATGCAAGAATAATTACTAATCATTTTAGAAGAACAAATCACTTACTTGATCCGGGCAAAATCCCCTTAAAACTAGAAATTCCAACTGTGAAAATTCTCAGCTTTAAAAACCTTAAAACTAAACTCTTCATCTCTGGCATTATACTAAAACCTTATTAAATTTCAAACTTAGATACAGAAACAAATAAGAATATACCACTTAAGGCAAAAAAATAGGGGAGAAGCTCAAGTACACCAATCAACCTTTTCCTATAGTCTAAATCCTCCTTGCTAAATAATTGAAACAATATAGAGCTAGAGATAGGATTAGAAGAGTATAGAAAGATTGATTGGTAATACTCCAAGTGTATAAAGAAGGGAGGTGAATACAAGACTTAGAGAATTTTGTGGATAAAAAAAAGGTGCATGGAAGGTATGATTGTGGCTATTTATAGCCAACCAATTGATCAAAAATACTAAGTGATCAAGCACCAACTCTAAACCTTACCATTAACTATTTGTCTTCCAGTAGAACAAATAGATTTTTTCTAGATAAGCTGACCCATTCTCTAGAGCTCAAATGGTATCTTTGGAGAATGCATGTCAATTAAGCCAAAATTTGCATGTAAAAATGGATTAATGAAAGGTTAGTATGGAAGGAGTTTTCTAGCTTCTCAAAATCGTGCCTAAGATTGAAGTATACATCTTATAATCATGTAAAGGAGAGAGGAGGATGAAGACAATGCTGAGGTTAGCTTTTCCCCTCAATTGTCCCAATATACCTACAAATCAATTCAAGGCAATATTTAGGGTTAAATGCATTATAAAAATAATTAGGAATCTTTTAGGGATAAATTAGCATGGGTTGGTAAGGTTCTATTTCAGTTTAAGGGCTTTTTCAAAAAATTAAACTCAAGAAATATGACTAAATTGACAAACTAGTTGATGGGTTGGGGTTTACTAGTTGACTCATCTACCCCCATTCAATTTTTTCCCCCAAACCAATTGATTGGTTTAGTCAAGAAAACCAAATTTCCTTAAACAACAACCTAGTCAATCAATTTGCTTGTGAAACTCAATAAACTTCATCTTTAAACATGATTTGAAATCAAAATTTGTCCCAAACCAATTCATATCATTAAGTAGAAATTGAAGGCCCAAAAATAGCATACTTTATCATTTATCTATTTACAAAAATATGGGGTATTACATCTCACCCCTTAAAACTTGAGCTTCTTCCATTGATGCATCCTTATTGCGGTGTTGCCTCACGTAACTATCCTTTACCTCTGTTGTTCTATTTCCCCTTTCCTAATTTAGTTTAAGTTAATTTTTTTTATATAATGTTAGATGATAATATATGTGTTTTTGGGTATTTATTTCTTAGGTAATCCTTCAGGTATTGTGGAGATAAAAACTTTTGTACTTTTGTGTAGCTTGGATTTAGGTAAAAACAATTGAGACTATAGAATTTATGTATGAGAATGATAGCTTTTTGGTATCTAGAATCATAATAGGGATTTATTTTATTATTAATTCTAAGAGGTATGCATGCGAAATACATAAAATAGTTAATATATGCACTCTAGGATCTTTTTAGGGCTTGTGACCTTGTCAAATTATGATACATGTATGATGATAACTGTTCCATCATTATCCTTTCTTGTTGTGGCTAGGGTTGGTATAGATAACACAAATTATCCTTACATGATTAGGGCTAATTTGTTATAATTGTTATTTACATGTTTTAGTGTCAGTAATGCTTTCTCGCATGTACCATAATATTAATTATTATCTTGTATGTAGAATTATGCTACAAATATGAATGCATGAGTTCCATGGAAAATATGATATGTTAAAAATTCATGCCTAGGGTTTTATACACAAAGTTATAGAATATGCATAATGGAAAATATGGTCAATCGCTAAACCCTAAAAATTTCCTAACTGCTAAAGTGTCGTAAGTTATTAGCTTTTTGAATACAAATTATCATTATAATAAACTCTAGTAGGAAATTAGGAATAATGGTACAATTACGATCATAAGGGTATTTTAGTCATTTTTGACCTAATACAAATAATTGGACAAAGGACTTCCTTAGTTTATCAATAATTTGGCATTGGTATTAACATTAACTTTATCTTGGACCTTTAACTTTAGGATTGACTTAAATAACTAGAAATTATTGAGGAAAATGGTGATTGAAGTTTAATAAGAATAAATCTAAAAAAAATATTTTGAAATAACAAGATAATTGTAAACCAAATGATAATTCAATCAATAGAACAATAAAGGAAAATAAGAGATTTTTATTTGTGCAATTGTGTAATTACAAGGGGGTTCAACAAATCACTCAACAAGATTACACAATCATTAATTCCCTTAATTAAAGAGAACATAATAGAGGATAAGAAGATTACACATTTGACTTGTTGGCTATGATTTTATCATAATTATTTTATATCATATAAAGCCCTATAAGGTAAAGTAGAGAGTTTTGTAGAATAACGAAAAAACATATGGCATTAAGGACATATAAGTCCCCCATTTTAATTTCTTTAATCGCGACTTTTACCCAAAAAATAACCCAAGATATTTAGTAGAAAAATAGAATCCAAGTTAATAAACATGACCCCATGTACTTTTTCATAGAATCAATATATCAAGCCCACCCTTCTCGAGTAACCTACACAAAC
Organism: Tamarix chinensis; assembly: GCA_030549775.1. Taxonomy (NCBI): domain Eukaryota; kingdom Viridiplantae; phylum Streptophyta; class Magnoliopsida; order Caryophyllales; family Tamaricaceae; genus Tamarix; species Tamarix chinensis. Next base: position 9,344,380 of record CM060172.1, read on the forward strand.
CAAAACCCTATTATGTTATGCACTAAATACCCATCTAAATCTCACAATTCGTTACCTTGATGTAGTATTTATGATGCATAACAAAGACAGACCTCCATTAAAAACCCAAAGCTCTAGAAAGGGCCTCATGAACTATAAAATCCAATAAAGTCTAAGAAACACTTGAACTCACCCATATTTAGTGAATTCATTAGCATATCAGCCAAATTATCCAAAGTACCCACTTTCTCCAACACAACTTTACTAACATCAATAGTACCTTAAATAAAGTGATACTTGATATCGATGTGCTTCATTCAATAATGGATAAATATTATGATTATTTGCTAAAAAAATGATTTTGAATATCACCATAAACAATTAGGCCATTGTAACTAAACCTAACTCACATACTAAACCATGAAACCACACAACTTCCTGAAAAGCCTCAATCATAGCAATATACTCACCTTAATAATGGATAAGGCTACCACTTCCTATAAGAAAGGCCTCCAGCTGATAGATAAACCCCTAAGACAAGAAAAAAAACATATCCATTGATAGGCTTCATATTATCAAGATCTTCACTATAATCAGAGTCCAGGAACCCACCCAACAGATTATCTCATCTCCCACATATAAAAAAAGTTAATTTCATACCTTTCAAGTACTTTGTGATCCACTTCACTAACCACAAACAAGCCTTCCCTTGATTCACCATATATCCACTCACAGCACTAATGGCTTGAATGATAATAGGCTGAGTGCATACCACAATGCACATGATACAACCAATATCATTATAATAGGCAATAATGACCATGAAATCCCCTTCTTCTTTGAATTTCGGCAATAAAAGCTGAAAACCTGAAGTGAGTTTCTAGGAAAGAGCACATCGACTTGGAATCCATCATATTAAACCTCTTAAACACTTTATTCACATAGGACTCTTGTGATAGGTACATATACTTCCACTTATGCTCTTGCATGATCTCAATGCCAAGGATCCTTTTAGTAGCTCTATGATCTTTCATCTCAAACTCACTCTTCAAAATTTTATTCATCCTATAAACATCAAACACATCTTTTAATGCTACAAGGGTGTCATTGTAAAATTAAAAATGTTACACAAGTAAGCCACCCTCCATCTCCTTCAAGTACACACATCTATCACAGTCACTCCATGAGAAACCATAATCAAGCATAAACTGATCAAATAGTTTGTAACACTATTTGAGAGATCGCTTCAGACCATTGATTGACCTCTTCAATAGACATACATGGTCACATATCCCTCCTCCCAAAAAAACCCATCAGGTACACACATGTAAATCTCCTCTTGAAGCTCATCATATATAGCCATAAGCACAATAAACGTATGAATAGAGGTATATCTAACCACAAGAGAAAATATGTCATTTTAGTGCATGCCTAGAATCTAACTAGATCAACATGCAACTAAATAAGCCTTGTACCTTTGTTTCTTGAATCATGGGGATCCCTATTTGAACTTGCACACCCACTTCTAGTCGACTACCCTCTTTTTCATAAGTGCCTTCACAAGATCACATGCCTAATTCGATAATAAATATTATATCTCCTCCTCTATTACACTACACCACTTAGTAGAGTCTGAAAACACAATAATATCTAAGAATGATGATGGCTTATGCATAACAATAATGGTCTCTACACTAGATAAGGTTGATCTAACCAACTCCTCAAAACCATACCTGATCGGAGGCTTAACAATCATCTATGCTCTACCTAGAGTAACACCTCTCTTCCCCACCTACTAATTAGATCCACACACAATTCAAAAATAGTGGGCTTATCAAAATGATATTTGTCATCTAAGCTAACCTTAACCTTCACCAAGCTCAAAGCACTATATCTCTCCACCACCTTAAACTTGTACACCCACTTCCATTCAACTACCTTCATTTTCATAGGTTCTTTCACAAGTTCCCACATCTAATTCAACAATAAATATTACATCTCCTCTACAAGACTCAATCTTCTAGAGGAACATATACTCATTAAATGTAACATCCCTATTAGTAAATAACTTGGATGCAATCATATCCTATAACTTGTACTCCTTTACTCATGATGTAAGGCTAAGAAAGACAAAATGATTAGCTTTCAGCTCAAATTTTCCATCATTCACATAAACATAAGTAGGGAAACCAAAGACATGTAAATATGAATAATTAGTTAGATCACTATACCAAAACTCCTAAGGTGTCTTCAACTCAATAGATCACTTCACCAACTATGTTGCCATGTGAACTGCCTCTACTAAAAAGTCTCTCCTTAATCCAATCTATGATAATGTACAATGTGCCTTCTCTTATAGGGTCTTTTTAATCTTCTTAATGACCCCTTTCTACTTTATTATCGAAACAAAAATGTGGTTTCTCATTATCCCTTAGTCTTGGAAGAGCTCTGTGAAATTATGTTTAATAAACTCAAGACCATTATTAGTCTGGATGTACTTAACTTAATTCTTAATATGCTTCTTTAGCAAGGTCTTATAGCTTTTGAAAATACTAAACATACCAATCTTATGTTTCAATAAATACACTTATACCTTTCTAGAGAAGTCATTAATAAATATGAGCAAGTACCTCAAACATCCTTTAGAATATTCTTTTTTTTTGACACCATAAATATAAATAGGTTCCCTCATACTATACTTATATGTCAAAAATCTAACCCACTTTTACTTTCCAAGCACACAATGCTTGCAGAAGTCTATAGTGCCCGTACTCTATCTAATTAGTAGCCCCCTTTTAGAAATCTCTATCAGTCCCCTATTACTCTTGTGCCCCAATATCTTGACCCAAATTCTACTAACACCTGAGTATGCCAAAATCTCTACAATAGTTGTACCCACAATAATGGAACCTACCAACTCATATAGCATCCTGACCTATTTCCCATTTATTGCCACAATGTACCTTTTTGTAACTCTCAATATAACATTGTCAATCACACACTAATACCCATTACAATCTAAAGAGCTCAAAAAAATGAGCTTCTTGGTCATCTTCGAGTTATGGATCACATTAGACACTATCCCAACCACACCATTATACATCCTTACCTTCACCATCTTAATCTTAAAAAAATTTCAATAAACATTGTTTCCAATTAAGAAAACTCCATCTTGAGTCACCTCATAAGTCTGAAACCAACTGTAGTTGGTAAAATATGGTAACAATACCCAGAATCAATGATACACTAATCAATCATCTTGGTATGCCTATTAGTGGCTGCCAACACATCCGTATCACTACCATTTGAGGTAATAGCATCAACATCCTTTGTACAGATGACTCAATAAACTTCTCACAAGGTATATTATTAGGGAAAAAAACTTTCTAATATGCCCCTTTTGTGACACCCATGGAACACAACATTCCTCTACTAATTCTTAATATTAGATTTAAACTTTTTAAGGTCACCAAAACCCTCCCTTGATTTCTTACCCTGGCTACAAGTCCCTCACTATGAGTCCCCAAAATTACCACTACAAGTCAAATGATTTTCAATCAACTCCTGTTGTAGCAGGGCATATTTTACATCATCAAGAACTAACTCATTCTTCCGATGTAACAATTTCTTACAAAAAATACTAGCATAGAAGAATATCTAAAAAACTCTCAACCTTCTTCTTCTAATGATGAAGATCAAGAGAAATTAGCATACTCAGATATAGAACCAATTATGCTTGAAAATTCTTACGCGTCTAATGTTTATTAAGTAATTATTGCAGGTATTGTACATCTTTGCAAGAAATTCATGAAGTTCATGATAGTTGAAGTTATTTGATGTGAAAGCCAATGATAATGGATTATAAGGTTACAAAGTGAAAGGAAGAATAAATTTACAAGGCTACAAAGTGTAATCACATATGATTATCTATGTATTACATTATTAAGTTGTGTAGCTTTATTATTTTTGTTGTATACTATATAATACTTTTAAATTATCATTATAACCTTTAATATATGTAGTGTGTCATGCATTAAGAGTTTATCTCATTGATAAGGCTAATTAGTGGGCTTATGAATGAAATGGTTTTCATAGATACATGCATATATATACCCTTGTACTCATTAATTTTGACACAATTGATGATATATGAAATCAAAGTTTATTTGTGTGAGTTGATATTTCTTTGCCAAAAGAATGCGCCTGTTGCACTCTCTAAAACCTTGTTGTTCTCTGTGAATCCATGGCAAAGAAGAAAACTACCAAACGTAAGGTGGCTCTTGCTTCAGATATAGAGAATGCTCAATCGATTACTAAGTAGATAGCAAATGTTGATATTAAGGGATCTAGCAGTTAAGGGGATGCATAATCATCTAATTCAATTGCTGATAAGCATTCCTTGATGTTGAAAAATGATAGGGATGATGTTGCAAATGATATTGATACTCCAAAACAAGATCGACCTACTTTGGAGAAACTAAATACTCTAATTCAGGAGAGTGATGCTCCTATACAAGGAAAACAAGATGGTTAAACTTGGAGAGATATGCTTGTGAATAATAGAAGACCCGAACGGGGGATGAATTTGAATTATTTTCCACCGTTAGTTGTTAAAGGTTCCAATAAAGCTCAGATTCAAGCTGATGAAATCGCTAAAGAACTAAAATAGTCAGAGAATAGCTTGTTAGGATTGGTGGTTGTATTTCAACCAATTCACTCCTAGATAACCCAATTTGTTAGGGAGAAATAAAATTTCCTTACCGTATTGCCTGAGGTGTTTTCCCATGATCAAGGATTCTTTGTCTTCAAATTTGTATCTCTAGAGGATTTGTAACTTATCCTGAATAGACCTTATTGGAGTTTTGGGATTAGACCGATGTTATTAAGGAAATGGTCTCCTAAAGTGTCATTGTATACAAAGAAATAGAGGATCATGCCTCTTTAGGTGATTTTCCTTGGTCTTCCTCTACACGTACGGTTAGAGGATATCTTAAGTAGGATTGCTAGTCTTTTAGGATAGCCAATGTGTGTGAACACTATCACAACTTAGAGAGGGAGAGTCTCTTTTCCTTTTTTCCTTATTCAGATTGATATAAGTACACCCCTTCCTGATAGCATCACCGATTTATTACTTGGAGGTAATGAGTTTCAGTAGAGAGTGTCGTATGAATGGAAGCTTAAGTTTTATTCCTATTGTGATGCTATGGGACATGATTCTGTCTAATGTTGAGGAAGATTAGGAAAAAAAATAAAGACACAAATATGGAGAGCTAAATATGTGCCTAATATTACACCAAATTCACCTATTGATGTAAAAACTAAACCTGCTCCTCAAGTTACTAATTCACCTTCTCAACCTGAATTAGTTTTTACTAGTGCTCATAATACAAATCAGTCCAAGAATTCTCCTGGCATACAAATGAACCTTAGCAAGGGGAATGGTATTGATGTTTAAGGGAATAGCCTTTCATACCATTTTCTTCTTGATACTAGATCACCTACACAAGGATGTCCAATTGAGAGGTTAAAGGACAAAGGGGTGGATAGTGGTGGTGGAAAGTACTGTTCCCCTCCCATATGATAATAGTTGTATGGAATATTAAAGGGTTTAATAAAACCCTCAAGTACAAGGTTTTGAAGAACCTTGTGTTAAATTAGGGAGTAAGGATTTTGGACTTTTAGAAACTAGAGTTAAAAAGGAAAATTCTAACCGAATTGTTCACAAGCTGGGACTGAGTTGGAAATGGGACCACAACTATGGAAAGCATCATAATGGTAGAGTGTGGCTTCTTTAGGATGAGTCCCTGTATAATATTCAGAATGCTGAAAAGAAAGTGTAGGGGATTAACTTTCTAGTTACTTGTCTGCGTTCTAAGAAAAAAAGTATGTTGTCTGTGATCTATGCCTATAATGTAGGTAGTATGAGACTTGAGTTATGGGATTGGTTGAATAATTTATCAAGGAAGATCAGCATACCTTGGATGGCTATTGGGGACTTTAATGTGGTAGCTACAGGTCATGAAACGCTTAGAGGGGATGTTAATGTTCATGATAAACTTGCTTTTACCCATTGTCTACAAATTTATGGTCTCAAGGACATTCCTATTCTTGGGACTAATTTTACTTGGACAAACATGTAAAAGCAGGATTTCAAAGTGTATTGTCATCTGGATAGAGGAGTGGGAAATAATGAATGGTTTGATCTATATCCTATGACTAAGATTCATATTGTGCAGAATCCAACCTCAGATCATGAATCACTAGTTGTTTATTTGAATGGTACAAAAAAATTTGGATCAAAGCCTTTAAAATTTTCTAAATCTTTGGGTGGAAAAGAAGGGCTTCATGGATCTGGTGCTTAGAATTTGGAATACAGAGATTGTGGAAACAAAGACATATCAGTATGTGTGCAAGCTCAGAATTCTAAACCAAGAATTGAAGAAGTTTAATGATAATCATTGTGTAAATGTTATCCATCAAGTTTTGAAGGCTAAATAGATTTGGAAAGATAAGGCCAATGCTCTAACTAAGAATCCATTTGATCAAGATCTTATCATAGCTGAGAGGGTGGCTCATTTGGATTGGAAAAAGAAAGCAAGAGATGAAGAGGATTTTTGTTTTTTGCAACAAAAGGCACACATCAATTATGTCAGGCTAGGAGATCATAATAATAAATATTTTTATGACAGATTCCAGGGTAGGAGAACTAAAAATACAATTATCCAGCAACTAAATGATCAAAATAGTGTTCTCTTAGGAGACAATAAGATTAAAGCTGAGATAATGGGATGCCATAAGAAACTGTTGGGATCTGCAAGTGTTGAGCCTAACAATGTCAATATGGCAGTTTGTAACTTGGGGCCTACTTTAAATATTAATCATCAACGAGCCTTGATGATAAATCCAACTGATGAAGAGGTAAGAAGGGTAATTTTTTCAATGGGAAACCTGAAATCTCTTGGACCAAATGGTTTTAACTCATTCTTTTATAAGCAAACCAAATATGTTACTGGAAAAGACATAATTGTAGTAGTAGCTGAATTTTGGCATACAAGAAAGCTGTTAAGGCAGCTCAACAACATTGCCATTACTCTCATCCCTAAAATTCCTAGTGCTACAAGATTCAAAGATTTTAGACCAATTGAGTTTTGTAATGTTCTCTACAAAATTTTCTCTAAGGTGCAAACCAATAGAATACAAAAAGTTATACATTATATTATTGGATATTCTCAAGCAACTTTTGTAAAGGGTAGAAATTTGGGAGATAATGTCTTAATGGGCACAAAACTGGTTAAGCACTATCAAAGGAAAGTTGTGTCTCCTCGGATGATGTTGAAAGTTGATATCCATAAAGTATATGATGCGTTGGAATGGCCATTCCTGTAAGAGGTTTTACTTGCTTTTGTATTCCCTTACCACTTCACTCAATTGATTATAGAGTGTGTTACCTCAGCAATAGTTTCTTTTAATGTGAATGGATCTTTAACTAATCATTTTGAGTGCAAGAGGGGGTTGAGGAAGGGAGACCCACTCTCCCCTTATCGGTTTGTAGTTGCCATGGAATATCTACATAGAGATATGCATTAGCATTGGTCTGATCCTAGATTTGTGGAGCACCATGGTTGTCAAAAGTTTAAGATAATTTACCTTTTCTTTGCGGATGACCTGCCTTTTTTTACTAGAGGAGATTTTCACTTAGCCACTCTTCTAAAACATAAGTTAGGGGATTTTGCAAGTTGCTCAGGGTTAAAAGCTAATCCTACCAAGAGCTTGGTCTATATAGGAGGCATTTCTGCTGCTATTAAAGAACAAATCTTGGAGATATTCCATTATGATGAATACACTTTTATTTTTCGATACATTGGGATGCCTCTTAAAACTACTCAATTGGGGGTAACTCATTTTCAACCTTTGATTGATAAGCTCACTGCCCAGATTCTTCATTAGACCAACGAACACCTGAGATATGCAAGCAGAGTTCAGATCATTAATTAAGTGTTATTTGGTATCTATAATTTCTGGTCTCAAATTTTCATTCTCTCTAAAGATGTCATTACTCATGTGGAGGGAGTTTGTAGAAAATTTCTATGGACTAGCCTCAACTATGCTTCTCGAAAAGCTTTGATATATTGGCAGCAGGTTTCTCTACCTCATAAAGAAGGTGTTCTAGGTTTGAAAAGCTTATATTTTTAGAATGTGGCAGCTATTGGGAAGATATTGTCGTAGTTGACATATCATAAGGAGACTTTATAAATCATATGGGTTCATGGATATTACATAAAAGGTGAAAATGTGAGTGAGATACAAAGTAAACCTCATCAGTCTTGGATTTGTAGACGAATTTGGAATCTTGGACATAGATTACTTGTTGCAATCCAGTAGGATGGGTGTGCACTTGGAGGGATCTGCAAAACTAGGAAAATTTATGACATGGTCCGGGTGCAAGGGTATGTGAAACCTTGGCATAAGATGGTGTGGAAGCATGCAAGATTGCCCAGACATAAATTTATTTGTTTTCTGCTATGCATAAGAGCCCTTCTTACTCAAGATAGACTTGGGAATTGGGGTGTTACTACTAATTTCAATTGTAGAATTTGTTCCTAAGAGCTAGAATATTGGAACCATCTTTTTATAAATTACTCTTTTGCTCGAGACCTTTGGCACCATATCGGCAATTGGTTGGGCATTTTTCTACCATTCTCTACATGGGACCAAACTCAAAACTGGATTATTTAGAAGAAGAAATATAGAAGAGGAGAATAGAAAATTATGTGGATGATGATTGTTGTAATTATCTAAATGATTTGGCAAGCAAGGAATCAAGACATTTTCCAAGCTAAGGTTCCTCTTGTGCAAAGAGTGGCTCGAGCGATTATCCTTCAAATCTTCATTGGACTTGGTACTTCCAAGAAAAAGGAGACCTATGGAACTTTATTAAATATTTTTGATAGATTCATTTAACATCTTGTGTTTGTTTGAATTTTGGATGCATATTGCCCATTTTTGATAATTAATGAAATTTACAATTATTTACCAAAAAAAAAGTTCATTTGTGAATTTGGGAGAGAGCTACACGAGAGGTGTGTTCTTCTTATTCTCTTTTCTTTCTTCAATTGAGTGTTTTGGAGAGTAGTAGAGAGTATTATATTGAGAAATAGAATATTTCTCTTCAGAAGTCTTAAGATCTTATGATTAAATTTTTCCATCTTTTAAAGGATTATCGACATTACTGTCAACGCCTTCCATTTTTTTAGTTTTTAAAGACTTTGCAACGACTTGACATAGAAAATTCCCTAAATTTACAAAATATTAATTGGTGATGATCTTTCACATCAAAATTGGTATCAAAGCATATTATATGTGGTGAAATTCAAGAGAAAAGTTTATTGTAGAAATCAACATCAACCTATGTGAGCTTGGGAGTTCTAGTAAGATTCTTGATCTTCTTGCTTGAGTTCTTCAAATCTTGGTTCAATATTTATAATTTCTTTGAAGGTTCTTCACATCTTGAACATCCTTTCATGTAATCAAGGTAATATTTTATGATTCTTGTTGAGTTATTGGATGTTCTTACATGATGGATCCAAATGGTGTTTTAAAACATTTTATGTGTGTGGTGTGTGCATGTTATGCATGCGATATGTGGTTTTTAAAAACGTTTTGGGTTAGTGTTTTACATGAAAATGTGCATGAGTTATTTTCATTTATTTCTATATTATCCCGTTGGTGATTATGAGTAGATATTAGGTATAAATAATCTTGCATGATTTTGGAGATTACTTAGTTGTTATTAGATGAAGAGTACGTGTGCATGTGTTTGGTGAAATTTCTTCATATGTTGTATTGCTTTCATGTTTGAATATTGAAGGCCTTATTTTGTGGGGATAGTGAAGATTGATAGAGTTTTTATTCTGCATGATCTTATGCTAAATAGGTTCGACACTAGCATGATATTTTTGAGATGTTTTGAAACTTACTAAATTCTACATCAAGAATGTAGTAAGATAAGTGTATTATGAAGTGCTTTTGCTGTATGATTTCTATATTTCATTCTTAGTGTTTATTTTAATCATTGAACCCCAAATTTTGTGTATAATAATAGAATAAGGACTATATTGTAGAGATGAGTTTTTTAAGTATAATCAATGTAAACAAAAATCTAGTGGAAATCTAAGTTTATAGAGTTGTAATAGTTGAATCATGGAGGGGGAGAAAAAATTCCAAGCCATGTTTGATGCTATTCAAAAACTTTCGAAAAAATTTATATGCCATTAATGCTCAAATAAGTTAAATACATACTCAAATACAAAACTTAGAGTTTAGGTTAGTCAAACAAGATTTGATTCAAAATGCCAAAGAACATAGAGAATTCTTTGAGGATTGATTTGGAGGTGCTATAAGGTCAAATAATCCAGATAAGGAAAGTATTTGAATTCAATAATAGGCCATCATTAATAGTATATAATAAGTGGAAGTAATATAAAGCTCCATGACCATCAACCTAAGTATCATTAAAAGGAGGATAAGGGCATTAAGCTTGATCTTTTGACGTTGATGGTAGGCATGATGTAGACTAATTTCTTGAGTGGTTAGATGAAGTGGAGGCTATCTTTGAGTTTAATGATTATCAAAATGAAAAAAATTGCAAATTAGCAACTCATAAGTTTAGTAAATTTGCTATAATTTGGTATGATAATATAAAGAGGACAAGGAAACGAGATGGCAAGTCAAAAATTAAGTCTTGGGAGAAACTTAGGAAACATCTAATAAGAAAATTCATTCCTTAAGAGTATGAATAAGATAATTATAACAAATTAACTACTCTTTGGCGGGGACTACTAAGTGTCAAGGAGTATGTTGGGGAACTTGAGAGGTTGGCACTAGTATATGATATCCATGAAAGAAAGGAAAAACTTATGATAGATTCTTAGGATTCCTTAACTTGATGATTTGAGATAAGTTAAAAATTGTCTTTATGATTCTTTCGATGAATTGATTAAACTTTCCCTAAGATTTGAAAAACAAAATAAATCCACTAAGCCAAATACTAAACAAAGTAATCCATCAACAGAGTACTACTCAAGTAACCAAAAAATAAAATTTGGACTAAATACTTCAACTATACCAATATTAAAGAGAAATTAGGAATTACTAGAGAGGAGAAAGGTAAAAATAAAGTGAATGAAGTCTCTACTAGGTAATATAATACCCCAAAATATTAAAAACCTAGAATTTAATAAATAACCCTTATTTAGGATCAATTAACTTTTTTTTCTAATTTAATTATTTTCTGAATTTTTGTGTATATAAAAATGGATATGAATATTTAATAAATTAAAATAAGTATTTTATTATTTTATCATACTTATTTTTTTTAAATAATTTTTCAAACCAATATTTTACTAAAATTATCCTTTTAAAATCCATAAGTTAAATTATAATTGTAATACCCCGTATTTTTTTAATCCAATTTTATTAAGCTTAATGATTTTATTAGTGTAATTTGATGTAAACATTTAATTATTTTAATTTCAATTCGTTTTATGGATTTATCGACAATTTCGACTTCATATTTGAATTTAATTAATCGTTGTCGTTGCGGACCATTCTATATAAATTCGTTCAAGACCATGATTTTATTATATTCAAATGATTTCGATTTTTGGTTCAAATTATGTAATCTTGTTCTTTCCCGTATTTTGATTTTTAATATTTTATATTCGTTTTCAATTATAACTTTATCATGTGATTACGGCTATATTTTGGAGTTATATTAATATATTATTTAAATTATAGAATTTTTGTTTAAATAGTTAAATTTATTTTAATGATTTTATCCGTAGAAAATATTTTCAACTTTAAATTTATTCGTTTCCAGAAATCGTTAATATTTTTGGGAAGTTTAAAATTAAAAAGGTTTTTGGAGCTTATTTATGAATTTCTTTCCGAAATTAATTTTCTTCCATTTTACCCTTTTTGATTTACCGAAAATCGGTTTCGGAAATTATTAAAATTAGTCTTGGTTTATTAGAATTTGACTTAAATATTTTCTTATATGTTTTTAAATATTATTTTGAGGTCTTATAATGTATTTCTGTAAATAATATAAATTTTTACGTTCGTTGGTAAATTCTTCCAAAAATATTTCCGAAATTCTTTATGTAGCTTTTTTATTAATTTTAAGCCTTTAGATCGTTTCAAATAAATTTTCGTTCAATAAAATTTAGATCAAATCTTCCAATAACAATTTTTATTTTTAGCATTTTATTTTATACTTGTATTTGTAAAAAAAAAACAGTCGGTGCCCCCGACCCCCCCTCTTCTTTTCCTTTTCTCTCTTCTCTCCCTTCTCTACTCTTTCCCTTCCCAACCCCCTGCTCCCGTCCCGAGCCAACCACAGCCCAAACCCCAGCCTGCCTCCTTCTCCTCAGCTCCTTCCTACTCCAGCCGCCCTGCCTGTCGACCGCCACCGGAGATGTCGTAGCAGTAACAGCAACCAGCAGCAGCAGCAGGAGTAGCGAGCAGTAGCGCAGGTCACACCACCACCGTCCGGTCACCGCCGACATCTCCCGACCACCGGCGAACAACCCCCGGCCTCCGAAGAAGCTTCTCCGGCCTTCCCTTGCTCCGATTTGTTGATTTTTATTTGGTATAAATTTCTGAAAAACCCTAATATTGATTTGATTAATTGAGTATGAATTAGCTTATGAAAAGCTAAATTGATTGTTTGATTATGTATATATATGTTGTAAGATTGATTTAGAGTGGTTGATTGTAGTGTATTTGAATGATTTGTGAAAATAGAATTTTTGGCCAGGTTATACCCAAATTTTTTGGATTCACCCGATTTGGTGATTTTGGATAAATTGATCATACAATATGTTTTAAAATGTATATAATTTCATGTCGGAACCGTCAATTTGAGAAATTTATGCGGAATCATCGGAATTTGATTCCTAGGTCAAAATTCATATGTAATGAAATTGGGTCGCATAATTGAGTCGTTCCGCTTAATTGCTTTTATAATATCGTTTGAAATATATTTAATTTCATATTGGGAGTGTTGATTTGGAAAAATTGTGCACAATTAATCAGAATTGAATTTTGAGGTCAAAACTCTTGCAGGACTAAATTGGATTGTGTAATTGGGTCTTTTTATTCAATCGACTATATAATTTACTTTAGAATACATTTAATTATATTTCTGAACCATTTATATATTTTAGCAAGAATTGATCGGATTTGTATTCTGGGCTCACAAAACCCTAATTATGCTGAATTGGGTATTTCTTTTATTGGTTTTGGGAAATTGATTATACGATATGTCATAAAATATATCTAATTTAATTTCTAAACATTTAATTTAAATATATTAATAGAATTCAACTGAATTGTATTTTCGGGCCTAAAACCCTAGATTTCAAGTGAAATTATGAAATTGATCATATGTATAATTGTTTTTCTAAAATTAAATTTATAGAAATAGTTGAAATGATCCTAATTGCATTCTAATACCTTTAATTGGAATTAATTGATTTGAATTACCTAAGTTTGTGTTGTGGACTTTAAAACACTAATTTTGAAAACGAATAGTCTTGAATTGGCTAATCGAAAGATTGTTTTGTTGAAATTGATTATCTAGATTTATTTAAAATCATTTTAATCATACTCTTAAGCTATAAATTTGAGATAATAAAATTTAATTAGTCGGTTCATAGTTTAGGCATTAAAAATCCTAATCTTCGAGGAGGGTTTTATAAAATTGATTTTTGCTATGCGTCTTTTATCTAATCGATTTCTGGCTTTGGGTTTTAAATCATTTGAATTATGTTTTAATCTAATCGGTTTGGATTTGGTTCTATGCAAATGGTTGGTTTACCTATTTAGTTGTAAAACCTAATGAATAAGTTATTTTTGATAAATTAACTTATAATCGATTATTCTTTCTCGGGCTTTCCAAATTAATTTTAAATGTCCCATTTGATTTGTGCGTTAATCCGATTTGATTTATATTTAATCTTAAATCTTAATAGAGCTATGCTCTTGAGTCCTATGTTTTGGACACATTTTCCAAGAAAGATCATTTGTGTCCGTTTGTGTTTATTTAATTATAATTATGTGAATTATTAATTGATAAGATGGTTTCTAACCTAGTTCCGTTTCTATCGGCGATCTAGGAAAATTTTCTCATGGATTGTCAAGCTTTTGATAGCTCTCACTCTTTCTCAATTTTCTTAGCTAGCTTCGGATTTAGGTAAGCCACTACTTACCCTTACTTATGATGGAATCTGAATGTGTTTCTATTCCGAGTGGAAGGTGATGACTATGCTTATTGATCATTTAATCCTGTCCAGCATATGTTATATTCTGTGTGATAATTTTATGTATGTATGAATTCATAGCCTTAATGCCAATGCATATTAGTATGACATTAAATATGGTATGTATTGGAGTATGTGAAGGGTTGAGTATGGATTTGAAACTATTTGATACCTTATGTTGTATCATTATGTCATGGAATTATTCATGTGGGCCTGATTTATGGTCGGGTAAAATCCTTGAATAAGATACTAATAATTCAAAGTGGAAGATCACGTGAGTTGGGCCGAGGTGTAGGGTCTGTTCCACCGAACAATAATAGTGGCTTAGGTGTCCTGTCCCTGAGAGGTGATTCAAGCAGTTCCACCGGTTCAGAATAGTGGCTTAGGAGCATTTTGCCCTGAGAGGTGTAGAGTTTATTCTATCGGACAATAATAGTGGCTCAGGTGACTTATCCCTGAGAGGTTCTTCAGTCCGTTCCACTGGATTAAGAATAGTGGGGTATTATAATCAACGTGAATAAGAATATGATATGAGTTAAGTAATGAATAAGATACTAATTATTTAAAGTGGAAGATTACGTGAGTCAGGACCAGGTGTAGGGTCCATTCCACCTGACGATAATAGTGGCTCAGGTGTCCTGTCCTTGAGAGGTACTCCAAGCCATTCCATAAGTTAAGAATAGTGGCCCAGGAGCGTTTTGCCCTAAGAGGTGTAGGATCCATTCCACCGAATGATAATAGTGGCTCGGGTGTGTTGTCCCCGAGAGGTACTTTAGACCGTTCCGCCGGTTTAAGAATAGTGGGGTCCCTAAACTCATCGTAAATAAATAAAATCGGATGTAGTAATGATTATTATTGGATCGTTGGATTGGTGTTGCTTAGCATGCGATCGTGATTTCTTGTACGCTTGTATCTTATGTGCCATCATGTCTAGTAATGTACCTGTAAGTATGAATATGTGACTCTATGTTTTATTGTATGTAATAAATGTATAATTGAGCATGAGAATTGTAAGTTAGATTATTTCATATCTTATGTGTTTCATATTTCCTTCCATGAGTTGGGTAGTCTTGATTTACTCAGTACCAGACCCGTACTGATGCTACCTTGGTTGAATGGGTCCTGTGATGATCCACTGATGGTGGGGAGCAGACCTCTTGTGCAGGTTTGAGATCGAATATTATTTTTGGGTGGAAGGCTTGGCTTGAGAGAGTAGGCAATCCAAAATTTGATCTATCAGGATTTGTCTTGTTTGATTGTATTTATTTTTGAAAGTTTCAAGTGTTGTATTTAAAATTTGAAGGGTGTTGTAATTGACTTTTAATTCCTCATACTCTGATAAGCTTTTAAAATTCGAATTTATTTCATAGGTTCCGCTGATTCGTTCAGCGATGATTTTATTTAGTAAATTGATTCACTTACCATCTGCTGTGGATATCTCCTTGTGGGAGTTTATCCTCATGGCATGGATGTTTAAAATTTTGTTTGACAGGTTTTAGCCTTGCATCTAGCATGAGATAGATGGTGGGCATTTATCTTGTGTTAGATATGGCGGTAACATTCGCCAAATTCTATTTTAGCTTCCGCTTTATTCTTTCAAAAAAAATTCAGGGTGAATTTTGGGGGTGTTACAATAATAAACTAAATTATTAAATTATTTTATCTATCAAAAATATTAAAGATAATTTCTTTTAAATTTATTTTATTTTATTCCTCCTCATTTTCCTTTTTCTTTCTCCTTTTTATTCTTTTTCTTCTTTTTCATCTTTTTCTCCTTCTGGCCACAAAGCCTGCAACGACCCCCCACGTACTGGGCGACCGGCCCACTTCCTCCTCTTCTTCCTCTTCTCTCACGCGATGTCCCATCCTACCTCCCTCCTTTCTTTTATTTCCTTCCTTCCATCCCCTGGCCAGCCTAGTTTTTCCTTCTCCTCCTCTCTCCCTCGCGTGTGGGCTGGCCCGCTCCCCTTCCTTTCTCCCTACCTAGCCGGCCTTCTTTCTTTCTTTCCTTCTTCTTCTTCTTCGACCTCCTACCAAGCCCTACACACCATGATTGCCCTCCTACATTGCCTGTAACTACCACCAACTTCCCTCCCTGCAGCCTTCTCTCTCTCCCTCTCTCCCCATGTCCATTGCCTTCCATTTTCAAACCATACAAGCCCCTGTAAACCCTCCTCGCATGCCTTATTTTTCCTTCTTCTTCTTCCTCTTCATGCCACCCTCTGTGCTGCCCTCCTACACCTCTACCTAACCGGCCATACCTGCCCTCTCCCACTCTTCCTTTTCCTCTCTTTAACCTCCCTTCTTTGCCCATTTTTTTAGCCTCCCTCCTCCCGACCAAGCCTTCTTCTCCCTTCCTTCTCCTCTTCTCCACTTCCCCTATTTTTTCTCTACCACCCTCAACCGCCACTGCCACCACCCAAACAACCATCTGCACCACCTCTTGCCACCCCCAACTACCTCCCTACACCACCAAGCCACACCCACACACCCCCCCATAGCCACCCTTCTTCTTCTTCTTTTTCTTTTCCCCTTCTCAGCCTCCACCCTGCACCACCATTGTTTGCCGTCGTTCCACCTCTTCCTCCTCCACCAATGCCACCAATCCACCCCTAGAACCTCCCTTACCACCCCTTGCCTCCCTTCACTGAAACCCAGCCCTGCAACCCCTCCTTTTCCTTCTTCTTTTCCCTTCCTTCTCCTCCTCCATCACCCTTGCATCCAACTTCGCAGCCTTGCAAATGTCACCTCCACTACTTTGAGCCACCAATCATCCACCCCCGACCCCCACCTACACCCCTACTCCATCCTTGCACCCAACACTTACCCTAACTCCCCTCCACCTACCCTCTTCCTAACCCCTAAGACCCTAATTAAACCAACACCCCCTCCTTCTCCTATTCCCTTCTTCTACCCTTTCCTCCTTCATGTTCTGCATGTAACTCACCCTACTTATGGAGTGTGAGTATTGCCTTCATTTTTAGCCTAAATTAGTTAATTTCAAGGTATAAAAATATTTGGTATTAATATATATTAATTAACCTTTTGATATAAAAATTATTCCTTTGATTTTCTACTTCTATTATGCTAATTTTTTATATTGTTTTTAGGGATTAATTTTTACTACTCAAAGCTTGAATCTTTAATTGAGGTACCCGTAAAGTTTGATTTTTTTTCTGAAAATAAGGTAATCATTATACCGTACTGAAATGTATGGATATATGTATGCTAGTATATTAGGATTTTTCATATGTTTATATGAATGATATATATTGTTAAGTATAATGTATTTAGCTACATGTGTTTATTGATAAAAAGGAAAACATGTTAATTTATGTGTTATGTGTAAAAATAATGTGTAAAGAAGGAGCTTTGTTGTTAATAATAATGTTAAGTGCATATGTATGATATGATATGCTAATGTGGCCATTTGGTGCTTAAGTAATGTCAATATGATCCCTAAGGGCATTTTGGTAAATTTTCTTGTGCTAAAGTTGTGGCCTAAGTAAGTGGGTGTGGGAGGTGCTAATGAGTATAATGATAAATAGTAATAGTTTGTGGAGTTAGATTATGGGTATGGAGCATGAATATTAGTATTTTATGTAGCAAGGGTATTTTAATAAAAGCAGTATAATAATGCAAAAATGGTAAATTATAAGAGTAAAGGGGGTAAAATGGTAAATGGACTAGGAAGAGGGCATTTTAGTAATTTTACATGAAAAGGGGATAACTAGGTAATTTTTGGGAGTAAGAAAGTATTTTGGTGAATTAAATATAATGGAAAGGGTAATATAGTAATTTTATAAAGTAAAGGGGTGAAATGGTAATTTAATACAGTAGAAGGGATAAAATGGTATGTTGGTGTAAAGGAAGGGTATTTCGGTAGTTATGTAAAGTAAAGGGGTAAAATGGTAATTTAGTATAAAAGAAAGGGTATTTTAGTAATTGGAAGAAAGAGGGGCAAAATGGTAATTGGAATAATAAAGAAGGAAAATTTGGTAATTTACCCAATTAAAAGGGGCAATTTGATAATTTTAATAAATAAGAAGGGCAATTTGACAATATGATCAACTGAAAGGGAAACTTGGTAAATCTAATAAGTATGAGGGGCAATTTGGTAACTAACTAAATAGACAATTTGACAAGTGTAACAAGTACGAAGGGTGATTTGGTAACTTAATAAGCCTAATGATAAATTTGGTAATTTAGATAAGTATAAAGGGTAATACGGAAATTTAACCCACTGGAAAAGTAAATTGGTAACTTAACAAGTATGAGGGGTAAAGCGGTAATTTAGTAAATATGGAGGATAATTTAACACACGTAAGGGGAAATTTGCTAATTATGCAACATGAAGGGTAATATGGTAATTTGGTAAATAAAAAATGATGACTTGGTAACTTTGCAAGTAAGGGGTATTTCAGTAATTTGGTAAAGATGATAGGGGTAAATCAATAACTTGTGTTTAACACATCAATGGATTAAATGAGTTTCATAATAAGACACAAGCGATATTGAATAATAAGATAAGATTATTTGATTAGTAGGGAGTATCACAAGAGCATGGCATAACTTAAGGTTGAATGGATAATTAAGGGAGGTGATATGGTGCTATATCATAATTATGCAAGGGGTGGTTGGTTAGTAAGTGTGCATGGAAATGTGTGATAGATATGTAGTGCCTCCAGATTTTCAAGACAAACACCACGGAAACCAATTTCAGGTCGTGAGTAGTATAGTTCTGTTTGTGTTGCTTCAACTATCAGGAGGCATATGCGACCACTTTTCCCTTCTGCATCAACACACACCCAAGATCGTGCTTAGATGCATCACTATAAACCTCAAACCCTTTTGACCCCTCTGGTAGAGTCAACACAGGTGTTGTGGTCAACCTTCTTTTCAACTCTTGGAAGGCTCCTTCACAAGTCTCGTCCCACTGGAACTTCGTAGTCTTATTCAGGAGGTTGGTTAATGGTCAGGCAATCCGGGAGAAATTCTACACGAACCTTCTATAATACCCGGTCAATCCCAGAATACTCCGAACCTCTGTTATACTCGTAGGAGGCTTCCACTATGTGATGGCCACGATCTTGGATGGATCCATAGCCACTCCCCCTGCTAATACAATATGTCCTAGAAAAGCCACCTCTTGAAGCCAGAATCCGCACTTTGACAATTTCACATACAAGCGATGCTCTCTCAACAAACTCATGAATAGTGCGGAGGTGCTTCTCATGCTCCTCGTTCCCTCAGGAGTACACTAGAATGTCACCAATGAACACCACGATGAATTGATCAAAGAATGGCCTGAATATCCTTGTCATTAGATTTATAAAAACTGTTGGTGCATTCGTGAACCCAAATGGCATCACTGTAAACTTGTAGTGTCCATACCGGGTTCGAAAGGCGGTTTTCATAATATCAGCATCGACGATCCTCAACTGATGGTACCCCAACCTTAGATCGATCTTAGAGAACACTATGGCGCCCTTCAACTGGTCAAAAAGGTCATCGATTTTTAGGAGCGGGTACCGGTTCTTTACTGTTAGTTGGTTCAACCCTCGATAGTCAATGCAAAGATGGATACTACCATCCTTCTTCTTTATGAACAGGATTGGTGCTCCCCAAGGTGACACACTCGGCTGAATGTACCCATGATCCAACAACTCTTCTAGATGGGCCTTTAACTACTTCAATTCAACCGAGGCCATCCGATAGGATGCCTTCGTGGCGGGCTCAACTCCTAGCACCAGCTCAATCTTAAAATCAATTTCTTAGACTGGGAGCATACCTAGTATCTCTTTCGAAAACACATATGGGAACTCCTTGACTGTCGAGATGCTATCTAGATTTTCCAAGTCATTGCTCAGCTCATATACACTATACAAGTGTAGGGGATACCCCTTCTGGACCAAGGAGTGCAGAGTCAATATCGATACCATCTTTGTAGTGGGCTTAGGCTGGGTTGTTCTGTATGAAACCCTAGTCCCTTCAGGCATCGCAAGATCACGCACTCCTGAGCAAAGTCGATAACGGTCTTATATCTCCCTAATATGTCCATACCTAGAATTACGTCAAAGTCTTTTAAGTCCATCCCGACCAGGTCTACCAGGAAGTCTACCCCGCCTATGATTAAGGCCACATCTGAAAATACCTAACTACACTCCACTTTAACACCAGATGGTAGCATCATAGATAGTTATATTCTAGCAGCAGGTGATAGTTCAGCCTTAGCAGTAAAGTAGATGAAACAAAGAACAAGGTAGCACTTGAATCAAACAAAACATGTACCGGCAGAGAGTGGATAGTGAACATAAAAGTGATGACGTCGAGCTGGTGGTCAGCCTCTGCCTGAATAATCACATTCAGGCATCTGCCTGACTAGCCTCCCTTCTAAGGGAAAGATCTGGGACCCTGAGGCCTTCCCTTGACCTCTCTAACTATGGCACCAGCTAGGGCGGGTGCTCGTGGGTAATATTGTGAGGGTGTGGTCTAGCGATGTTGCTAGTAAGCCTGCTGCTAGGATAACAGGGCTCCTCCCAGCTGATACACTCGAGTCTAGTTCTACTAAGATCGCGGTGGCCTCCAACACTCCACCGCTCTGTGGTCCAACCTCCCACAGCTCACGCAGGTCACCAACTTACCTCCACAGTTTTTACCTGGGTGGCTCCGGCCACACTGTCTACAAGTGAATCCCCTCGGGGGTCCTTGGCCTCCATTGTGGTCTCTTGGTGGGGGTCTCCTCGGTCCTCCTAACCGAGGCTGGGTCCTCACCCCCAAAACTCTAACCCTTGGGATTCCTCTCCTTGAGGATGGTGGCCTGCTCTTAGACCAAATTGGTTGCGATGCAGGTGTGCTCATATAATGTAACTAGATCGGTGAAGGGCACTATACCCATCATCCTGCGGATGCCGAAAGTCAACCCTTACTCAAACTAGAACACCATTATGGATTCGTTGGTGGTGATCCTTGGGGCAAAACGGAGCAGCTCGGTGAAGCGAGCATAATATTGTCATATTGTCATCAACCCTTGGGAAAGCTACATAAACTCCCAGCGCTTATCCCTCTTCAGGCTCTCGAGTTAGAATCTGGAGCAAAGGGTGGTCTTGAATGCCTCCCCCTTTGCCGGGTGACCAACCCGAGTACGGTGCTCTACCCACCAAAAGTCTGCCATGCCTCTCAAGAAGAAGGCTGCTATGTTGGGCTGCCGAGCTAGGGGCAGTCTACTACCTCGAAAGTGCGATCCATGTCTCGGATCCACCCTTCAAGGATCATGGGGTCTTCCTCACCAGAGTATGTCAGAGGATGATGCCCGGTGACCCTCCAAAGCCAATCTTCACCAACACCCTCATAGTGGTGGGGGTGCGAGGTTGGCACCAAGGGATGGCACTGAACAAATTCTATGAAGGCCTCGAAGGCCTCCTCCAAGCATCTGACTCAGCCATTCATCATTAGTTGAAGCTGCACAAGAAAATGAACATTAGGGGAAAACACTTTTTGGTTCAAAACACTCACTTTACGCTACTTCTCTTTTGTAGACAATCTCTAATCTACCCCTTTGTTTCCTCACTATGAACTAGACTCAGGAAATTTAAAAATAGGAGAGTCTTGTTAAGGTGTGAAAATACTTCAAAATATGATAAAAACTTCATAAATCAATTTCTACTTTGAAAAATAGGCGTGGTTTCAAGGACCAATGCTCTGATACTAACTTGTAATACCCCCAAAATCTACTACTAAAAAGTTTTGTTTAATGAAAAGGTTTAACAGAAGTGAAATAATAGAACTATGAATTCTAGGAATATTACCACCACACTTAGTACCAAACCGGTTTACTCCTACCATTCCAGTACCTGGTGCTAAGGGTGAATAGGATTAACATCAAACACAAGTCGATAACTAAAACAAGCATTCATAAAAGAATTGAAATGTTCACCATACAGAAAGAGAGCGATTAAAAAGAGTTACAACCCAAAAAGTAAGGATATAAAGTTCCCAATAATAGAAAACACCGTACAACAGAATAAAACTAAATCAAAATGATACAGGAAAAACAAAATAGAAGATAGAATCCGGCCAAGTCACTCTCTATCCTCAAGCTAGGTCCAGGCTCAACTCTCAGCCCTGCTCGATGCCTTGTAAGTGTCGTTGGCATCGAAGATATCATCACCTACCTACACAAATTCAGGTGGGCCTTCTACTCATGGGAATGAGCAACACCCATGAAATGGGTGGTCAATACGCTACGTACTGAGCAAGGTAACCATGCACTAAGGCCATCACATAAGGGCACATAATACAAGCACGATAACATGAAAGCATACAATCTTTCAGATAAATAAAGGCCAAGCTGCAATCCAAATAAACTGATTATTTAATCTCTGATCAGTACTCATTTCACACCATACCTTTTATCAATCCATGCGAATACAAGAACCCCACTATTATATCCAGTAGATCGATCACATACAGGGTAGAACGCACCTGTCCACTATTATATGTCTGTGGATCGGTCTCCATGGTAAGATGTTCCTAGACACCATTATGCTAGTGGATTAGTCTGGCCTCGACTCTCATGGTGTTCCACTGTAAGTACTTAGTGTCTTTTATATGTCTTATCAACTTAGGGTTTGGTTTTTTGAGCTTGGGATCCCCCATTATTATACCTGGTGGATCGGTCACTTACAGAGCATAACGCACCTGACCACTATTATATGCCAGTGGATTGGTCTCTAGGGCACCCTAGCATCTAGCCATTATTATGCCAATGGATTGGTCTGGACTAGGGTCAATAATCTTCTAGTTTACATGATTAATATTTTACCGTGTCTTATTCAACAAGTTTCACCCTAGACATGCATGACTAACTCCATCTACGCTTATCCTCCTAAGAGGACCTATCTCATATCTTGAGACACCTACACCTCCTAACTGCCCCAACATCCTTTCCTTATTCCACTACCCACAGTGGAGGCCCAACTCGTAGGGGTGTAGGTCAAGGCCCACTACCTAACACCACTAAGCCCATTTACAGTCTTTCCTAAGGTTTTCTCTAGAAAAAACTAATTTGGGTCTATGTGGCCCATCCTCCTTTGCCTCATATAACCCATATTGTTTTAACACCCCCACACATCACACCTCTTAGATTCACCCTCATGATCTCACTTCACTCCCAAAATACACGTGGGCCCACAAAATCCTAGGTGGGCACACCAAACCCTAACTCGGTCTCCTATACTATACTATCCCACATACTATTTTTCACCCAAAGCCTCTAATCACCCAAACAACTCTTCCATTACCTTCCTCATACCCCAAGGCAACTTTCCATGCATAAATTTTACCCCTATGCGGACTCTATCCATCCCATGCAAACCCTCGAAGTTTTCATGCAAAATCCTAAAAATCCCATGCAAAACCCTAGATTCTCTCATACAAAGTTCATCAACTTTATTTTGCTTAAAGTCCCCTTTTATTCTTCCTCTCATAGATCACAGGATATTTAGGTCAATCTCACATTCCTTGGTCAACTTATTTCCCCTTGGTCAACTTGCTTCCCCTTGGTCCACTTACTTCCCCATTTCTCTTTTTCATCCTTCCACCCCATATCACTACATTAATTATCCTAGCATGCATTTCCTAAAAGGGCAATATCACATCATATCACAATTCATAGCACAAACATATTGTACACATGCCATAAGAGAACACAAGAGCATACCTCAACTCCAAGCAACGCTACACATAAAATAGTTATAACAATAGCACAAGATACACAACATATCATTATTCATGGCATCCAAGGCATATAAGACACTTAGCACACATAAGTCCTTAGCTACACCCTTACCTAGCACATCACCGGTCTTGAAGCATGCTCCTACGCCTCCTTAGGTTTTTGACTGGTTTTACCTATAAGAGGAAAAACTAAGGAGTAGTTTCCCTCCTACCAAAAATACTATTATTTCCTATTGTATTCTAAGATTAGGGCTACTATTATCAAAGAAACTTTACAAGTGAAAAAAAGGGTTTTTATCCTTAAGTTAGCCTATATGATTATTACTAGTCAAATAGATTTATGTTAATATTTATAACTATATTTATATTATTAAATCTAGTAGCTTTATTTCTTCTAATAACAGTACTAACACTAGTTATAGCAAAAATAGTGATATTAATAATAATAGTAATACTAATACTCCTAATAATACAAACCCTAGTATTTCTTTAAGGCTAAGGCTAATAATAGGGTTAGGGATAAAATAATAATATAATAATAGTAATACTAATAAAATACTAATATTTATAAGGATAATAATAATAATAATAATAATAATAATTATTATTATTATTATTATTATTATTATATTTGAAATAATGGACATATAAGGGTTTGAATATGTTTACCATAACAAAAACAACAACAACAATAATAATACTATAGTAACAATGTTAATAATAAAGGTATTAGGAATAATATTAGCAATATTTGAATAATAAATAATAATATTATTATTAAGGTTTGAGTATTCTTCTTTTATAGCAACAAAATGATAACATGTCAAATCTAATATCAATAATAATAATAATAATAATTAAAATAATAATAATACTATAGTAACAATGTTAATAATAAAGGTATTAGGAATAATATTAGCAATATTTGAATAATAAATAATATTATTATTATTAAGGTTTGAGTATTCTTCTTTTATAGAAACAAAATGATAACATTTCAAATCTAATATCAATAATAATAATAATAATAATAATAATAATAATAATAATAATAACAATAATCAAAATAATAGTAAAATAGGGTTTTGACCCCTTAATAATAAGAAGATTAGTATTCCAAGGCTATAAATAATAATAATAAATAATGATAATAATGATGATAACATAATAATAATATTATTATTATTAATGATATAATACAAATAAAAAAGAATAAAGTTTGCATAAATAAGACTAAGGGGTTGAGAGGGGTTAAGGTACCACCTAGGGATGGTGGTGACCGGCGGCACTAGCAGCAGTGGGGAAAGAGGGAGAAAAGGGGAATAGTTGAGTGTTGAGAATAGGAGAGGGGGAGTGAGAGTGGAAGTTGAGGTGGTGGTGGTGGATGCCCAGGTGAAGAGGGGTGGAATGAAGGTAGTGGTGCAGCTAAAGGTGGAGGCGAACGAGGGAAAGAGAAAAAAAAAGGATGGTGTGAGTGTGGGCCGAGCAGGGGGGAAAGGGAGGAGAGAGAGGAGAGTTTGGGCCACAGGAAAGGCTAGCCCACATCAGGGGGAAGAGGAAAAATAAGAAAAGGAGAAGGGAGAGAAAGAAAATAAAAAGTAAAAGGTGAAAAAAATAAGGAAAAAAGGGAAGAAAAATAAAATTGATGGGTTGGGGTATTTAGGACATTTGGTATTTTTTTTAAATATTTAAATTAATAATATTTTAAATAAAATAATAAATAAAATCCCTTTTGGGTTAATTTAGGATATTTTGAATAATTGTTTGTAAATTTTATTTTAATTAGCAAAACACCCTAATTTTTCCTAAGTAAATTATTTATTATTTTCCTCTTGATTTTACCTTATTTTATTCCTCTTATTTTAATAAATTAATTAATTTCTCTAATAAATCCCTATTTGGCCATAATTTCTAAAATTAGGTTTTTGGGGTATTTCAAAATCAGACATGAATAAAGCACTAATTACGTAAAGTGGAATATTATTGAGGCGAGTCCAGACTACTCCACTAGTGAATAATAGTGGTCAGGTGCAAGATGCCCTGGAGACCAGTCCACCGACTAATAATGGTGGTTAGGTGCAATCTACCTTGAATGTTTTCGGTCCACTAGCTATAATAGTAGGGGATCCCAAGCTCAATAAACCAATCATAAGATATTAATAAATTATGGGCAGATACTAATCACTTACAACAGAACATCATGTGAGTCTGGGTTAGACCGGTCCTTCGGTGAATAAAAGTGGCCAGGTACAAGGAGCCTTGGAGATCGATCTACCAGCGAATAATAGTGGTTAGGTGAGTTCTGTACTATATGTTTTCGGTCCACCAGCTATAATATTGGGGTTTCCGCAATCACAAAGATATAACTCGAGAGATAGTGATTGAATAATAATTAATTGATGGCTTAAGACCCAAAAGTATTGATTTCACGTTATGATCTATTGATATGACATGAGTTTAGCTTCAGTACTTGTCCCTGCTCGGTTATGTGATGGACTTGTTAAGTATGCGGATGTTGTGTTATGTATTTCTTGTCGTATGTGTGGTGTTGAATGATATATTAGTCGGTATGTTATCATTTTATATTATTTATGCATGATGTGTTGCACACAGGCCTACTTTTCATATTAGTTTAAAAGGGTAACTCAGTACCATAGTACTGACGGGTTCCCATTATGGGCCCCTAACTATTCAATGGGTAGTGTCTCTTACAGGTCCATTGCAGGTGTTATTCAAGTGGGCAATGGGAAAGAGCATAAGGATTATCCAAAAACTTTTAGGGTTTCGGTCTTTCACCTTTTATTTCCTAGTTTAAATTAAATCCTTATTTCTGTAACCACCATCAGTAGGTTTTTATCTTTTGTAACATCTTTAATATGCTACTCCGATTTAAATGAAAATGAATTTGTGTGAATAATATAGTGGTTCCTATTTTGCCTTAACACTTGGCATTGGAATGGTAGGAGGAAACTCATTTGGTACTAAGTGTGGCGGTAATATCCCCAAAATTCACAATTGTTGATTTTTACTTCCGCTAAATTTTAAATATTTTTTTGTATTGAATTTTGGGAGTGTTATAGGTAATATTTCAAATGTTGAGGGTTTAGACACTTTGCTCACAATTATCCTAATAAAAGGGTATTATCAATTGAAGATATTGAAGTTATTGAGACATGTGAAGAAAATTATGAATTTGAGGCTTTTGAGGAAGCTTCTAGTGAATCTAAGGATGAATAAAGTGCTTTTTTATGTCTTAGAGAGAATACTTCAAGCACAAGCTACTGAGAAACCTACTCAGAGGGAGAAGATATTTAGAACAAAAGGGAGAGTAGGAGATGCAGTTTGTTGTATTATCATTGAGAGTGGCTCATGTACAAATGTTGCTAATGAGAAGATGGTTAAGGATTTAGGGTTGACAACTACACCACATCCAAAGCCTTATTTTATTCAATGGTTGAATAAGGACAAAGGAGTCAAGGTAATAAAACAAACCCTAGTATCAATCAAAATTGGCAACTACCAAGATGAGGTGCCCTGTGATGTTTTACCTATGGATGCAAGTAGAATCTTATTAGGTAGACCATAGCAACATGATAGAAATGCTATTTATAACGGTATTACTAATGAGTATCTGGTTGAGATGGATAAAAAGAAGCATGAGCTTAAACCTTCTAAGAATGATAAGGAGTGCATAGTTGAGAATAATAAGAGTTTATTCTTACATGAGAAGGCTATGGTCAAATGTATTCAAGAAGAAGGGGGTTGTTGTGTTATTAATGCCCAAGGCTTTATGGGTATTTGTCTTAGCTATTGTAAAATATTATCTTATTTCCACACTGTTAGTTTATTAATTTTACTTAATTGCCTTAACACCTTTCTCCCCTTGTTGTCAAAATGGGTTGCAAGCTAGTGTTGGCTTTTTCCTTATGTCCTTTTAGTTTTTTGTTTTAACATTTCCATTATTCTTCTATATATTGTTAGTAGGCATGTATTATGGAGGGCATGAACTAATTAATGAAAAGGCTTCCCATCTCTGTCTAGTCTCTCTTATTCCTTGTCCTTTTTACTTTTTGGAGTGATGCCCACTCAAGGAGAGAATTGTCCCACATCATTTGGAGCTTTCATTGAGATTCCTCTATGGCTCAAGATCAGGGTAGATTGGTGTGAAATTAGGGAAATATTTCTAAAGCTTCAAGAAGGCTTGAATATGATGGAAGGAAAAACAAAACTGTTGCAAGAGTCATCAAAGAAAGTGCAAGAATTCTATAACTTTTTGATAGTGACAGACCAAGAAATCATGGAAGAGAAGACTAACAACCCACCATCACATTCCCTACCTTCACCATGAAAAATGCTCCACCTTTGTAGTTCTCTTCACCTTCAAACTAAATCAATTGCACTTACTCAAACTCCTCCATCTTTACAACCATCACCCCTTGAAATTGACACCAACCATTGCAAGTCTCAACCCCTTCCACTTCTAACCCACCCCACTCTAAAACCACCAAAAAAGACCAACGAAATTCAAAAACTCATTCTCATATAAGTATTTTATTTTTATTTTTATTTTCATTTTCCTTCCATTATGGCTTGATTTGAGACCCGCTATCTCAAAAATCATCATCTTCTATAATTCACAACCTCGATTGCTATTATTTATCAAGCCTCATCAAACCATTGAACATACACCTCAATTTCATCACAACTACAGAATGCCCACTCCAGCCTCCATTGATGAACCCACTAAATTTAGCAAACAATTTAGTTGTTCGGTTATTACTTGAAATATCGTCTAAAAATCTATCTAAGAGAATCTTGGATAAGAGCAAGTAGACAATCATTGGTTTGATTGATAAATGGAATATGCATTAATATCTCCATCCACGAAGCATTCATTGCTCAATGAAACAATTGAATTTGGTTATGCACTAATTTGAGGGACATTAACAATCTTTATTTAGAACCTCCACATTTGGTGGCTTTTTGAAATTCGTCGGTTCCTATTCCTGCTTTCACTAATTTGAGGGACATTAATAAGCTTTATTTAGAACCTGCTATCATGATGTGCTTGGAGTTCAAGCAGAAGATAATTCTAGTGGATGTGGTCTCCAAAGTCGTTATGCTTGCAGGAAGACATTAGTTCTCACACCTCTTTGCAACAAGAAATGATGTTGGTGAAAAAACAACGAAGTCAACCAAAATTCTACACATTATTGCGTTTCTCAGTAACTTTCAATCAGACATGACTAGGCTTACACTTTTGGGTATGTTGCTGATATATTACACTTCATGTTTGGGATCCAAGAAAAGAGTTCCTTCTTGGTATTAATCAATTAGTTTCCAACAGGACAAGGTTATTTTTCAAGGACGGGATATTGATATGAACCTAGCTATTACCACCACAACGCACACGGTTATATGGATATTTGTCTTAGCTACTGAATAATATTTTCTTATTTGTAGACTGTTAGTTTGTTAATTTTACTTAATTTCCTAAACACCCTTCTGCCCCGGTTGTTAAAATCGGTTGCTAGCAAGTGTTGGCTTCGTTTCTACGTCCCTTTGTTGTCTGTTTCGGCATGAGAGTACCACGGACATAAACCAATTGCTGAAATGGTTTTCCGTCTCTGTCTACTCTCACTTCTTCCTCATCCTTTCTACTTTCTGAAGTGATACCCACTTTACAAGGAAACCATCCTGCATCATATGGATCCAACCACGAGAAAACATTACAAAACTACTTTAGGTATTACAGGTTAGATTTGTGATCAAGTGCTATTAATTTCAAATATGGTTGTTTCAAGCTTCTGAGTAATCGAGCTTGAACATGATGACTTGGGAATCTGTGAGCTAGGGTCCAAAGCGCAATTCTATGTGAAGGCAAACAAAGAGAATAATTACTGGTTTTGGACATCCATTAAAACCAGAGTAAGGTCTGGCCAATCATTTGTAAGCTAGCAATGTCGATGTGGTTGTTTGTCATGACATAGTTCTATGTAAGGAAAAATATCATGAGGCCTAACAAACCCCGCCCAAAAGGTGGACTTCCATCAAAGGTTACATTTACAACAGAGAATGGTTTGGCAGTAATCCAGTCCGAAGGCATTATGTATTCATTCATAAAAACATACATGATTTAATGTCAGCAACAGGGTCAGCCGCTAATAATAAGAGGACAACAGAGCTTCCACAATGATTCAAGTTTCAAGCCATGCCAAGCTACCAAGTATCAGTATTTTGCTTGGCAGTTCCCCAGCTGATGGTGCTAAGTACGTTAACTTCTTCCTGCAAAAGGAAATCAGATTTTTTTCAAAGTCCGCCTCATGGACTTCAATCCATACGATAAACTGGTTACTGAATCTCATCAGTTGATTACCTTTGGACGTCCACATCCGTGATATAGATAAATCCAGCAACATTACTGTGCCATACATTCGAAATAGCGAAAAGAAAAAACAAATTGTGAGTACACATTGGAGAAAATAACTAGATGTCTATTTCAGGATAACCTAGAAAATGCGCTTTTTACGATAAACAATTGGTAGCGCAGAACAAAGTAACAGCAGTACAGCTTTTGCTAAGGTTTGTCCACGAATTTCACATATATCTTCTACATTTGACAAGCTGACCACACAATTCGCTTTTGTGCCAAGTGCATAATATTATTTAGTACAGTACCTTGGCCTTTTCATTTGATTTGGTGAAGTGAAAATCCGACGATATCCCCCACCACCAACCAGTTCAAATATTCAGAACCCACATGAATGTACAGCAGTCCACCTCAACCATTCACTTACCTCGTAACAATTTCTTCCGGCAACCTGGCATAGGAAACGGCAACAACTAGATGGAGCAAGTCATGGCTAATGTTGATGGGAACTACTCGAAGAGGATCTGCAGCAGGCTCTGCACCAATTGGTAAAGCTGAACGAGGTGCCTGTGGTCCACCACCAATTCGATAAATTGACAAATCACTGAAACTCGCAACATTAGAATGAGGAGAGAGCTCATTTGCCAGTCCATAGAAGTATTCCTGGGGAAAATGTGAACAGATAGAACACACATAAACACTTAAAAGGTGCACCAAAAAAATAGCCCTCAAGACTCGAACTAGAGCAAATGAAAAAGTGTGTCATGATCCAGTAATATATTTAGGAATTTCAAAAGTAAGAAGTTACCCTTATTCTATAGCCACGAGATTTTTGACGAAATTTAGCATTCCTTGATACAACACCGCCAGATTTTTGAAGTTTTACAACATCCACCTTAGGCTTGATCTTTAGTACATCCTTGAGAACGCTGCAAAGTTTGTCCTGCAGCATCACAACCATGGTGTTATCAATTGGAAGAGCAAATTACAACCAAAAGACGACAAAGCCAACATGTCAGATGCCTTTAAAGTTCAACAAGTTTATTGATCAATGGATATTAATAACAGTGATGAACGAGCCTTTCTCAGAAAATATGAGGTGAAAAACAAAAACTTGGCCACAGTTATGTAGCCTGCAGCCAAAAAAAAAAAAGGACAATCACATAGAAAGCCAGGATATAAGTTAGAGCATTAATGCAATCAGGTTTTCCAAAGTTCTAATCATATATCATATCATATATAACGCAGGGGAATTTCATATTCCACGCTATTTCATCTTAAAATCCAGCACTTAACAGCTATGAATACCTTTTTCCTCTGTTCCCTTTGTGATGTGTATCTAAACAATTTTAATTTTTATTTGAATATTTTTGTTGATTGTTGTAATATAAATTGTACATATAACTATTTTTGTTATTCTGTGATTAATTAGGGGAAGTGATAAGGGATACAGTATGCTGGATTGGATTGCTGGATACTGATGGCTGTTGGTTGCTGTGATTGAATGTTTTGTGTTGATGTTTGCTAGATAATTGAGTCTGATTGTGTTGACACAGTTAGGGAAAATATTGTATTCCCATATGATGCAATCGCTGGAATTGAAGCTAGTAGAATTAAGTAGGCCACATAGGCAGCCACCCGGCCCATAATTGGGTTAGTAGGATTGTTGCCTATGCAACCCTTAATTTCTACAATTAGCTATGTAAATTAGCTGATGGGAAATAGGATCATTGTATTCTTTAATTTTTGGATCAGTTATAGCTAATTGTAAGTGGGCTGAATAAGTAACCCAACACCACCTCAATTGTTGTTATGTAAATATGGGTCGGTACGGAGATGATTAGGCCTGGCAATCACGAAGCCCAATCGAGTCTTAACAGTGTATGTAATATATGTGTGTGCCGAGTAAAGGCGGGGGGGAGGACAATTCATTGATTTTGGAATTTACTGATATACGATTCTTTTTGCTCTCTCTGTCTGTGCTCTCTCTCTCTCTCAACTTTTCTTCTTCGCTAAAACCCTCACTGAATCTCTTCATTCTCTATTGCTAAACTCAATCTACCGTTGTTTTCAATTGAACCCTGAGTAATTTGATCTTCCTTTGGTGTTTTATCACTGGCTGATCAAGATCGGTTGTCCCCAATCATATCTTTGTATAAGTTTTGTCCGGCATTTATTTCAATTCCAACTGAGGTTTCATTACTTTGTTATGTGCCTACTTCACAACAAAGCACCAACAACGGACCGACATCTAGGAACTGATATTATAATCAATTGAAAAGGAAAAATATTAAGGAAAACAAACAAATGAGTTTTCTAAAGTCATGGCAATTATTCCTTCCATATGACCATCCATCCCCTTTCACGTATAGATGCTGGCAAATGATCTTCCATCTTTTACAATAGACGCAGAACGTTACATCAAATAACGTTGTAGAAAACAGAGGTTTAGTCATCAAAATATTTTTGATTGTCAAAAATTAGATGCAATTGTGTTTTTGCAACATAAACACTTACAAATGGAGGGAATAAATATGAAACCAAAAGTTTTATCAGCAACAACCTATTTGCATGATTTACTCTCTCCTCTCTCGCCTGCTTTCAATTTTGAACAGTTCCCAGAAAATAAACTTGGCAAACATATTGGTGCATAAGCTACCCTAGTCTCCTGATCAGCATTAGAACGCAAACATAATTGTCACAAGGATAATACAATAAAGAAATGACTGTGAGAAACTATATTTTGATGCAAGTCATTTACCTGTCCTATAACCAGTACAACATCTGCTTTAAATGTATCGATTGCATGGAGAAGTAGCTGGGAAATGATACAAGAGGAATTAGTTATGTGAAGATAAAATCAAAGTATAACAAAAGAGAAAAAAAAGAGAGAGATAGGAGGAGGGGAAACAGTGCACTAAAATGTTGTCATCAGCCTCCCAAGATAAAAGCAGGAATGTCAACTACCTCATAACCTATTCCTTCTACCCAACCCATAGTGTTGACTACCATGCCTGCTGCTCGTGATTCAGCATTACCAGCAAACTGCCTCTCCAGTGTTTGAGCAAGTTGCTTCACAAGTAATTTGTACAAATCAACATTGACACTAAGCAACAAATAGGGGGAAAAAAAGTTCCATGAGAATATAGTCCATGATTTGAGTACCATATATAAACACTCAAATAGTGAAGACCAGTTTACAAATAAAATGTAAATAAAATATAGCAAAATCCCTAGGGCGTGATCTTTTAAGTGCAACCCGACTGAAATCTAGAATAAAGAATAATACCTAGGATTCACATGTCCATAGTAATAGACAAGGGGCATTTCAAGGGGAATTCCTTCCACTGGATCAATGGGCATTTCGATTGGTGTTGCAGCAACACATCCTGGCATAGTTATTGAGCCTTGGCCGATATCCAAGTCAACAAAAGTGGGCTTCCAGCCTTGTTTGGCAGCCCAGCTCAGAAGCATCCTTGACAAGGTACTCTTTCCAGAATCAGTGGGCCCCACAACAATAACTTTTGGACCCTGATAAATCAAACACGTTAAAACAAAAATCTTGCAAGGAAATCCATATCATATTACATATGCAGCACATAAGCACAAGGCTAGACTAACAACACAATGAAACATTTGAGTATCAGCTTAGTACTTATAAATATGATAAAAGATAAGTTAGACTCTTGGCTATCTAAGTCACTATCATGTTAAAAACTAGTGTTGAGGTGATTAAATTAATTTCTCTCAGCTACCTAGGACAGTGTTGTCAATATAAATAGCTACTTCAAGAACTATATCAGATGTAACCAAGATGATTAATCCTCAAGTGAGAATGTGTGAAGAGAATTTTGATTAAGAGACCAAATTCATTGCAGCCAAATTTGGTTCGCCTATTGATTCGTGGATTGAAGATTTCTTGATGTTTAAATATAAGTTCACTATGTTTCAGTTGTTCTTTGTGCCAGACCCTCCAAAAAATCTATGATGCTCTCTAAACCTTTCTAATATTATGTTTCTACAAAACCTGAGGTCAAGTTTTCATCAACTAGGAGAATGGTGCGGACCAAATTATTAGAGATATTGTATATTTTATTAGCTAAACATTTTAGATATTATTTAGATAATAGTTTGAATGATTGAATATTGATTATTGAATATATCCGGTTTCCCTCCTCTCCTTTAAGCACCTGATTTATGTTCTACATGTTACTTTCCTTCTCTTTCTTCATCTTCCCTATTCTACATCACATTCCCCTCCAAGATAGGAGCATGATAATTCTAGGAAAGTTCATGTTGATGTACGATATTACGATGGAACAGTTGAAACATATAAAGGGCTACTTTGAGTTTATAATCATGAATGACAGAAAGAGTACAATTTATAGGGATGAAACTTATTGAAGTTGCTAAAAAGTGTAGAAAGTTGTTCCAAGCTCATAAGAGCAACTAAGCCAACCACTTATTGCCTAATGGGCTATGGTGAAGGACCAGTTATATGAAAAATATCTTCCTTACTTTCATAAGAATCAATTATTAGATCAAAAGCTTAACCTTAAGTAATCTTTCGTAGCATTTCAAAATTCACTCAAATATCGTTGTGATGCAATTATCGTGAGCTTGCTCATATTACTCATTTTAGATACAAAAATTGTCTTAAAGCCTCTATAAAGGAGGATGTTCAGCTTTATAGTCCATCTTGTGGAGGAAGCTTTCAAGATAGCACTCAAGTTTCGGAAGTGTCTCCCATGCTCCTCTAATTCCTCTTCCTTATATAATAGATCTCATTTGTGATAACACACATCTTTCTCTCCGACAAATGCTCCTCATTTCATTCCCTATCCAAATGCTCCTCTTTCTACTCCTAGTTGTCATGACAACTATTGGTACTCAATATAAATGTTTACTTGTTCTAAGTGAGATCATAATGGCTCTTGTTGTCCTAATCATACCAAGATCATTAACTATAAGTCTATAAGAGCAATGACCCACAAGTAGAGGACCAAATCTTTGACCCATGTGAATATTTTGGTGATGAAGAGGAATTAGTGGAAGATGTCACACCACAACAACCAATTTAGAAGTGTTGCCTATCCTATCTAAGAGGAAACATGTCATGTTCTGTGGTGCCTCAATTCTCAAGGTACCAAAATTTACAACCACAAGTGAATTACTAGGTCATACATGTCAATTGTTGAAGTGCCTTGAACAAAATAATTAGAACTATTGAAAAAAAAAATTAAAAAAATAATAATAACTTGAACCTCACTCTTCTCATTTCATAGTAGCATGGGTCAATCTATGATGGGCACCTAATCTCCCTAGAATTAGGTGATTATAAAGAGAACATCTAGTGCTCTATGAGAGTGTTGGGGTAGTACTCAGCTATATCACCCATCGGGCTACTTTTTGAAAGAAGACACATCACTTTCTCATCATATTGGCAGAGTTGTCAAGAATAGGATCACTAGGGAATCCCCTATGACTTCAATTCCTTCTCTCGATGATCTTAGTTATTTTCCCTTCCTATCTTTGCTTCTGATAGTTCTTTTGCTTGACAAAGACTTAATTTGCATGATGATACTACACGCTGGATTATGCTGAGTAATGAGGACTATAAATGTATTCTTGAAGGGCATTGTAGGGATCAGGATATTAATGAAGGAAGATAGGCCTACATCCTAAATGTTTTTGACACCTGCTTTTCCATATATTACCACCACATGTGCAAGATCTTCACAAAAAAAGGACTTAAGGCTTGTGCTAAATCTACTTAATGATTCAGGTGTCAGACTTGTTTTCAATTTGAATGATTTAAGGAGCACCTTTGAGCCTCCTGCCATGCTTTCTAGCATGTCGACATGCTTTGCAAGCACCCATCTCAGCTTCTGCATTTGCTGATGTCATAGGATATGTTAACTTTTTCTCAAAAAGGTATCCATTATTTCATGGTCATGCCAAAGTGGGAGGAGATACAATAGTTTGTGTATTTTAAGGAAAGTTTTCTTTTCTTATATTTTATCTTTATTAAGAGGTTGCAGGCATATATAAGGCCTTCGTAACATTCTTATGAGCACATTTTGATTGAATAAATAATTGAGCAATTGATTAATGAAATGATTGCCCCCTGCCTGATTTCCTATCTTTTCATCACAACCCTACATTATAGCTAAAACATCCTCCTCTTTATCATTTTCCACATTGAAAATCTAAATTAATCAACAGACATGGATATCTTTTCTTTGGTGGAATGGTTCAAGGAGAGAGCCAAGTAAGGTAAATAACCTAAAGCCCTGAGAGCGCAGTCTCAGTAGTCAGTATCCCTTGAAAATAGGCTTCATATGAAGCTAGTTGCTGCTCAAAGATTAAAAAATATAATTCAAAAAAGAAAAAGCAAATCCAGATTTCAACTCGCGAATTTGACAGGAATATCCTTATATTGAACAAGGCAAAGTAGCTGGTGAGAAGGAAGGCCAAAAAAAAAGGAAAAGGAAAAGGAAAAAAGGATGAAGCCCCTGTTAGATAATATTACTCTAGTATTTGGTTGCACACCATATGTGCATGACGACATCAGGAAATAAAATAAAATAAAATAACGTATAACATTTGCCAAATACGATTGTCTTTTAAATGAAGGAGAAGAAATGCATATCATAGGAAATAATAGATAAAGCACTCATGATTTAGATTTGGAAACCAAAAAATGCCCATTCAAGAATTTGATCTGCATCAAAACATTGAAATTAATCCTCAAACGAGGCATAAGTCAATGTCATTTTCACTAAAAAAAAAATGCAAATTGAGGTGAATTATAATATGTAAATGAAGAAGAGGAAAAGGCAAAGATGAATATAATCTGCATGGCACAAGTCAGTGCAAAGAAGAATCAAAGGAATGGATAAAGTATGAATCCATTAAAACATCTTAATGTTAACTTCATGGATGTAAACTGTTGTTTATTATTTCTTAATTAATTCTTTGATTTGAAAATTTCTATATCAATTTAAATACCATTAAGCAAAAAAAAAAATGTGTATTCACATAAAAACTTTTATGGAACACGTCTTGCTTGCCATCAAATTTACATGTGACATCTAACGCAAAATATCATAACCATC
Organism: Tamarix chinensis; assembly: GCA_030549775.1. Taxonomy (NCBI): domain Eukaryota; kingdom Viridiplantae; phylum Streptophyta; class Magnoliopsida; order Caryophyllales; family Tamaricaceae; genus Tamarix; species Tamarix chinensis. The sequence continues at coordinate 9,381,906 of CM060172.1, forward strand.
AAAAAGTGACAGGCAATCTGAAATTTAAGAGAAAAATAGTAAGAAAAATTATACACAAATTAAATTATCAAATGAAGGAGTAAAACAACGAATATTTTATTTTTCTCATACCATACTGTAATACCCATCCCAAAATCCTTCAAATTGTATTTAGAATTATGTTGATATAAAATAAATGAGTTTTAGTTTTGAAATGGGCTTAAAAGTCTAAAAATTTCAGGCGCACCAGTCGACTTGTTTGCTTGCATTTCAGATCCATTTGTGATTTTGATTCAAATTTCTCTCCAATGATTATGAAAACTTCTTATTTGAGTTCAATTATGCTAATAAGCATGTTTTCGTGTTCTGGTATTATTTTCATATTAATTGGACCATTTCATGATTTTAATTAGCAAAATTTTTCCAAAAAGCCACTTTTGAAGGCAAGCCTCCCTTCTCTTTTTCCCTCACCTCTCCTTCTCTCTTCTGGCAACTAGGGCAACAATTTTTTACTTTATGCACTCTCTTCTGACTTGCCAACCCACTTGCATACCCATCTCTAACTGCACCCAACCCCTCAACACCCCCATCAAGTCATCCTTCACTTCTTATCTTGCCCACACTCAACCTCACCTGTCTCATCCCTCTTTTCCTTGAGGATGTCGACCAACTTGCTCCTATACCTCTCATTCTGCTAATCTATCATTATTCCACACTTGTGTTCTTGCTCTCTTCTCCATTCTTCTTGTAAAAATCTCACTATGTGTTGAACACCTTTCCATTTTTTCCCTCTTCTTCCTTCTGCTGAAAAACAGAGATCCTCTCTGAATTTCTCCCTTGATTGTGCAAGCATTGTGTTCCTTTCTCTTCTTCCAATCTTAGTTTTAATTTTCTCTTGCTTTCCCTAAGCAAGTAAGAATTAAGATTGAGAAAAGTTGAAGATTTCAGCTTCTCTTTAACACCCTATTTTAAGTCAAAAGGTGGTGTTTTGTGTTTCTCTTCTTCTTATTTTCTTAGTTTTTAATGGTGTTTTGGAAGAGGATTTTTAATATTTTTACTTTGATTCTCTTATGAATCAAAGTTCTGCTTGATAGGTCATCCAATAGGAGTTTTGTGCTAGAAGAATTGTTGCAAGGTAAGGCATTCTTATCTTTAGCATCATTAGGCTTCTGTGATATATTGGGGTTCCATGCGTTAGTGTTTATATGAGTATAATTTGATTGTGTTCCATGTTATGAGCATATGGGATAATCCTTCTAAAGCAAGTGCTTTTGAGTTTCTTGATTTTTAAGCATAAAATCGATTGTTGAGCATGATTTGTTTAAGTGAGTATATTACCATGTGTCCATGTGATTCTATATGTGAAGCATGCATTTTTATGTGTGTTTTAACATAGAAACATGCTAAGATTAATATGGTAAAGTGTGGTAAATTTTAGTGTGTGTTTCGCAAGTCTGAGTGGTGTCTTACCTAGACCTGTCAATCGGTTTCTCGAACCAGTCGAGTAGTTTTGTGAGCAGTCGAATGGTTTGGAGTTTTGGATTTATTGGTCGCGATAGCAGTCGATTGGTTTGGTAAACCAGTCGACTAGTCTTGATGAACGGTTGATCGGTTGGTCAAACCCATCGATTGGTGTCCCTACAAGCCAAAATAGTTTGGTCTCTACTTAGACCCATCGACCAGTTAGACCAAAGCAATCGAATGGTTACTATGACCAGTTAATCGATTGGTCAAATCCATCGATCAATTTTTCTGTAGACTAAAATGGTTTGGTCTCTGCTTAGATCCATTGACCGGTTGGACCAAACCAGCCAACTGGATCTCATGAACCGTCGACCGGTGAGGCCAACCAGTGACTAGTGCCCTAGTTTTTGGGTTGGTCCAAGTCTGATACGACCAGACCAGTCGACTGGTCTGAGGACCAATCGACTGGTCCAGTCGGAAACTGTCTATTTTGTAATGATTTGTTATGTTTCTCTTGAGTCTTTTGGGTTGATTCTTCTATGTATTTACAACATTTTAATTATGATTGACCTAAGTTAATATGAACCAATATGATGGTATATGAGACTTATTTTTTGTTGAGTTTGGTGTTATCCTAAAACACCCAATTGGTATGAGGTGTTTGGTGCTATCCTAAAGCACCCAATTGGTATGATGAGTTTAGTGTTATTTCTAAAAACCCAATTTGCTGGCTTTAATGCTTTGTGTGAGTTTAGTGTTATCGTTAAACACCCAATTTGGTGGCTTAATGCCTTGTGTGAGTTTGGTGTCATCTCTAAACACCCATTTGGTGGCTTGTATGCCTGGTTAGTGTTTGGTATCAACACTTAAAACACCTAATTGGTTTGATATGTGGAATCTTGATCATAGAATCTTAAAGGCCTTCCCGGTATGCATACTTAGGGTTTGGTTATCTTTTATGCCCCTAGCCTAGGCAACTAAGTGTGGTGAATGTTGAAGATTCCTTTTAAAAAAAAAAAAAAAAAAAAAAACCTCGGCACTAGCACTTGTGTGGTGGGTATGCTAGACCCAAAATTAAGCGTATGCCCCCTCACCTAGGAAACCAAGTATGGTGGATGTTGAAGATCTCTGAAAAAAACCCCTTAGCACAAGTGTGATGCGGTGGTGGGAGTTGCAATCCCACATTCGTCCTGTCATGGTATATTAGCAATTTTATGATTCTATGGTTATGTACTTTGAGTAAGGCAGACCCAAAATTTAGCGTATGCCCCCTCACCTAGGAGACCAAGTGCGGTGGATGTTAAAGATCCCTAAGAAAAGCCCCTTAGCATTAGTGTGATGTGGTAGTCGAAGTTGTGGTCCTACGCTAGCCCCGTCATGAATATTGGCATTATGTGCTTTAATTTTATATGGATTGTTGTGGAAAACCATGCATGTGTGCAATTATATACCCTCGGGTTTCATTGAGGTATTTTTATGTTTTCACTATTCTCGTATGTTATCTTTCGAGTAGATTAAATACCATGCTACTATATGACCTCAATGTGCTACATGAGCCTTCCATATTTAGGTAGTATGTCTTACAGTACTTCACGGTACTGATAATACACTTGTGCGGTCACTATGATGATCCGGTTTCTGGTCCAAGGAGCAGATGACAATTTGCAAGGTTAAGACTATCAGCTACAATACGCTGACAGTAATGGCGTGGGCCACTAGCGGGCCATTACTTGAGGTTGGAGGTTTATGATTATGCCTAAGAGTTAGGCTAACCGGTTATTAGTATTTTGCCCACTGTGTTGGGATATTTTTGTATTTTTAATTATTTAAATGTGGCTCGGATTTCTATATTTGATTTTGTAAACTATCAAGTTCATTTTATCTACAATATGGTTGTAGTCTTTATTTCCTTATAAGTGTCACATTATTGTTATGATCATGCATTCTTTTGTTCATCATTCCATTTTGCCTTGCATCACGCATGGGTTAGATGATGATCACACCTCTCTCATGGTTGATGTGGCGGTAACATTTCCATATTTCACTTTTCAAATCGCTTCCGCATTGTCTTAAAAACAAAATTTTCTGGTTCGGAAATTAGGGATGTTATACATATACAATCACAAGGGAGAAACCCAGTGCAGACAATATAGCACTCATACAAACTTTCGATAAAATGTGATCATGCGAACCAATTTCTTTGCAACGCATTTAATAATTTGAATAATGTTTGTCTTCTTCCACAATATCCACTCATGTCTCTTTCACGATCCTGCCCATACTACCATTTTGAGAAAGAGATAAGGAAAGGAATTTAATAGAAAGATAAATTTATTGAGGAAGGGGATCTAGAAAAAAGTTATGATCTCGTATGCATCTATGGTGTAAGAAGATAGTAGGTGGAGCAATTAAAGACTTGAAGTGCAAAGGATGCTGAAAATACAGTAAATGAAATGTAATTAGGGAGCACGTGTATAACCAATTGACATGTGTTCCTTTATTTATGAATTTATATCTCCAATCCTGCCTAGAAACAACTACTATCATCACTCATTTGCATAAGAATGGAAGAAGAAATTAAAGGATATTTTTGGTGGACTACATTTTGCATACCATAAGGGGCGTTCCTTTAAATTTAGTAATAGATAGACACCAACAACATCAATAATAGTAGCATATCATGAATGGAATAAATGGTAGAACTAATCACTACCTGACAAGACTCAAAGTCACCAGATGATGATGCTTTAGCCCGATTCCTTCTTGCTTCTAGCACTGCATGAACATTGACATAACTGATCATGGGAGTCTGAATCAAGGATGAAACAACATTTTCAGTAGCAAATTAAACCAAATTTTATGAGATATATCAAACCCCTTTGGGATCAAGACAGAAGAATGGGAAAGCATAGCATACCTCATCAGCCGTATATTCAGTTTCAGTAGCACCATCCATCTCTAAGGTAGCTCCATGCCATGTAAAAACCTAGAACATGAAAATCGATTGGCATGAACAAGAAACATGATTTCTGTAATGAAAAACAGGAATCAGTGTGATGTAGATATACTACAGAAATCACTAACAACACCATAGAAGCAAATCACTACATCTCCAGTAGCTATAATGCGGAGACACTTAGACAAAGGTAAAGGGAGCCCCCCCTCCTCACAAAAAATAATAATAATCCTTACCATGTTACTTATCACTAACAAAGAGTGGGGTTTTCACAATATTGAATTACAATGATCAAGCCAGATATTTCAGCCAACTGACAGAAACTTTTAACTTACCAAACGATGAACACAAATATCAACCTGACTTATAAATCAAATGAAATTGAACAAAGACCCGAGTCACTTACTGCAAACTTGAGGCGTGGAGGGAAAGTAAGCCAAATTTCTGGAGCAATTTCTGTCCCAAATATCTCAGCAGTACCATTCAAGAGACGGAGACGGAGAGAAGATGTTTCAGCGACTTCAATTCGTACCTCACTTTCTTTGTCAAGTTTCACTTGCCTTGTTGAAGAAGATGCAGTTCCCACCCCTGAGTTAGCCACACCAGTCGCACCTCCATATCCCATATTCAATCTTTAACTGTTCAACCAATACTTAATTTAGATAAAAGAAAAAACATTTTTTGATCAAAAAGATATTATAAAATGAGCACAAGTGTCAAAATGGTGTTGCCAAAGAATTCAACATAATAGGCTGTAACAAAATACCCAGAAAAAAAAAGGTCATAAATTGAGCACCCCCTTGCACGAAGACATCCTCCCAAAGTTGTTTTGAGGAAACAACCAAAATGCCTTTCACCCTCCCCAAAACATGCCCAATACAAAATTTAACGATTAGAATCGGAATTCTACATAGAATTGACAAGCCTATTAGAATCATATCGGACTCTCAGCATCCTTTTGAGGAAACAGCTGAATACCTTTCGCCATCCTTAAAACATGTTGGGCAAAAAAAAAAACTCCAATCCAAGGTTGTTAAAATCAGAATTTTACATAGAATCGTATAATTTACGAATATTATAGATGTATGACCCAACTATATTTATATGTTATAAAATACCATAGTTAAAGCCAAAGAACACTAAAAAAATACATTTAAAACTCTTATGTAGTCACTAATTAGGTTATAGCAACTGATAAGTAACACAAACTATTGAATTAATTTTATAATTTAGGAATTACATAAAGTGAATAGCATTAAAACTCGAATGGCAGATAAAAAGTAAAAATGAGAATGAAATGATGAAAATTAACGATATCAATAATTCATTGTGGAGTTACAGCAATAATTAAAGTTATAGAACATATATAACTTAGTGTTCCAAATGAAAGTTGTTAGCTTGGAAAAAAATAACGAAGAGAACAATGAAGAGTAATGATTAATAATGAAATATCAAGAGAAGTAGATAGTGTTTTCAATCAATTAAATCCCAACAAATATCATGTTCGGTTTTAGATTTCATCAAGACAATAAAATAGCTTGATTTACATTCATATATACAAAATCTAACATACTCATTCTACATTGAATAGAGTTTTGACTCCTTCATAGGCATTTTGTTTCAACAATTGATTTCATTATCTTAAAAACATTTCCCTCGTACTTCCTTCACATTGTCTCATGTTCAAGGTATAGTGCGTAAAAAGTGTTAAGGAAAAAAAATAGTAGAAATAAGAGAGAATATATTTTAAGGCAAATAGATGAAAACTATAGTCAATATATTTAATCGTAAGATTCCAACTCAGAATCATAAGATCTTACCATAATCCAACCAATTTAAGATTCTACTTAGAATTAGGATCTTTTAATGACCTTTGACTCATAGAATCATAGAATCGTAAGACATATATGCTCCAATTAAAATCTAGATATGACTCGATACTCATTGTTGCATGGTAATCTAACGTCTCTTGCCACTGAAAATCTAGTTGCCCGTTGTTAGCTTGCTTGCTCACTACAACTTTGTCAACACTAGCAGCAGCCTTGGACAATAGCTGATGTGTTTCTTGTCAGCGAGAGAATTCTTTTCCATATTGTTGGTAGCTCAATCCACACCACCCTCACAACTAGGGGTGAACATGGTTCGATCAAACCATACTTTTACGATTTGGATAAATTTCAGACCAAATCAAATATGGCAGTTCAATCCACACCACATGTCACAACTAGGGGTAAACATGGCAGTTTGATTTACTATGTACTAATTTTTTGTTTTCTGAAGGACAAAATGCCTTAGAAATGCCATTTTGATTGCCCCTTAAGGGGTTTTATGGCTCAGTTTTCTCTTTTGGAAACACATGCAATTGCTTATGCAATTGAAATTTTGACCATCACTTGGGAGAATACAAAGAGTAAGAGCTTCATTCATTTACCTTCATTACCGATTAAGAGGTGCTTCAGCGTTATGGTTCATCTACCAACATCGCTCTGTTCTTTCCAACCAATCATCCCTTCTGCATCAGCCACTAGCACATGATGTCAAATCTAGTCTTAACAACCAGCACCAACTGCCTAGGTTTCATTTTCAGAGGTCAAGCTCTTCACCATCTCTCTCTAAATACATACTATATACATTAATCTTTCCATTTTTAAAGTTTGAAACTATAATTTATTTATTTTTACTGTTTCCAAATTTGTATTTTCAAGTTGGAAAAGATGGCTCACTTTTATTTTTCTGGCTTCAATGTTAGTTGCTAATCATTTCATTTTAATCCACTTGGCGTTGGTCTCCAAAACTTAAAGCTAGGTATCAGAAACATTTTGATTTGTTTGTTGCTTGGGAATCCACTAATGCCAAATATATTCATCCAGTTCTTCAAATGAACTAGGTATCTACTTCAATTGCGTGCATTAATATCAAAATAATTTTTAAAAAAAGTTATAACGGGTTGCCAGTAGAGTTTCTGCAGCCCACTGCATATCGGTGATATCCCATGAATACATATACAGGTGAGCTAACATCTGTTTGGGTTTGGTATGGATATGGATTTCAAAATCTTATCAGATTCAGGTATCAGGTATAAGCTCCCAACCCAAACCTAATCCGTTTACAACTTAGTTGCATTGTTGCGGCCATGCTGCTTGCTACTACTTTGTTTTGTGCACCAATATTGGAAGTATATAATAAATATATTTTGTCAATTCTATTAGTCCATTGTCATTATATAAATTTTTGATAGAGCTTGCTACATTTTTTTTGTGTATGCTAGTTGTTGAAGTTGTGCTGCTACTGTGTCACATTTGTCGTGTAGCTTTGTTTCATCTATTGCAGATAATAAGTATATGTAAATTATTAAATCCTGCATTATTATCATATAAATCTTATTACTTGTTGATTCTTTAGTAGTTTTAATCATTATTCTAGAAACCAAGTTGATCATCAAAACTAGTAATATTATTGATTCACTAGTTTAGTAGTCACACGAATAGCACATATTTAGTAAAAAAAATATGAAATATATAAAAAATTAAACTACATATGACCCATACAATTAAACAGCATGCTGCTATAACGTATTAGCTGCTATTTAGCGGTTTTTTGGGTCAGTCACGACGCAAAAATACCAATACGCTATGGTTTCAAATTTTCATTATTTTTAAAGTAAAAAATATCACTAATAAATCAGGACAAATAAATGATAAATTAGCAATTTATGTAGAATTTTTAAATAAAAAAGCATACATAATAATTTCTTCTAATTCATTTACTGTATGTACCGTCTGTACGTACATATGTGTGTGTGTGTACGCGCGCGCGTACGATCGTCTTGGATCAAAATAGTATTAAATTATAATAAAGTATTGTTATTTATTACCTTCCCATTACCACCTAATAACATGAATTTTTTCATTCTAAAACAAATTTAGGGTTATTAGGATAATTTAGCATATAATAACACACTTAAATACTTCTAAAATATATCATAAAACAATAATTGAATATTTATATTTAAAAGATCAATAAATAATAAGTAAAGTATATGGTCAAATAAAAATAAAAATTTACGCCACGATTATCACGACACATAATTTGATAGGACAGTCCACCATGTTCTTCACCGGTCTTCACAATTTAGAGAATCTTTATATAAAATCATGTCGGTGACCTGATTGGTTGGTCCGGATTGGTTCTTAATACTATGGCTTTACTACTTATATAAACTAAACACTAAATAAATTACTGATAATTTATAATCGCTTTAAATTAGAAAAACAAAAATACTAAACAATCTACAATATAATTTACAAGATAACAGTGCGGAAATTAATAATTAACATAATATACTTATTATCTAGTACAAGAAGATGAAACAAAGCTACACATCTCTCCACTTAATCTTGGACACCAGCTAAATATTATTCGAAACATTAAATACCATATGAAAGCATTTTGAACAACACAAATATTGCAAAATAATAATAATAAATAAATAAATATCCCATTAGCATCCACAACCTCTCTACAATGACCCCAAGTGGGATCTTGCTATCTTCTAGAAGCAAATTTTGAGGTAGAGCTTTGAGTAGAAATAGAACCAATATTACTAGCCTACGTAGACATTTCATATATCACTTTCCAACTTTTACATAGATTGAAATATATTACAACTCACAACATACACAAACTATACAACCAAAATAGTAACAAATTTATAACACTAATTGGCCTAACAAGTTGAATCACAACATCTTGAGAACAGAGAGCCACCAGTTAACATCCCAAACAACAAATTCACAAAAGTTACAGCAACATAAAATTTTCCTGATCAAACAAACAAGTTCATTTCAAATTTAATATGTAAGCTAAATTAAATTACTTGAAGCTTAGCTAATAAAATTGCAATCTGGACGAGCAAACCTGAGAAATAGATGAAAATAAGCGAAAATTAGGAGGAAAAGAATAGAGAATGAAGCTCAACTTACAATAGACAAAAATCAATCTAACAATCAAGATAAATAAATTGTAAAAGATTGGTATGCTCGCTAAAAGGAAAAAACAAAAACCAAGTCAAGAATTTTAAGTAAAAATATATGAAATTGTGTGAGCAATCAGGCCAACACCACAACAACGATAGCCAACCTTCCACAATAGAGAGTCATTGTCATTCCCTTGAGTTCAATCGTGTGGACGAGGCGGAAGACAGACAGGGGTCAAACAGTCAAATATCCCAAAATGAGTTTCTTTTTTTTTTGCCTAATTACTACTATATCACCTTGAAATTTTTAAAAGGCTATTGAAATAACCCACTGGTTCCTTTTTTTAACCAAAATGAGTCGAACCACTTTTCTACCAGTCCTGGACACTAACAGCTAGGCGTAAGACGAAGGCACATGCCTAAGAGATGTGAGGCACCAAAATTACTCAAAAAAAGCTAAAAAATAACTAAATGACCAAGTTTTCAGAAAAATGTATATCATAACAAGAAAATAGAAAAATAACAACTTATGAGCTTAACACTACAAATACTTTGTTTCTTGCGAAAAAATCTGCTATCTTTTTTATATTTCCCTCAGGATCAAGGACCCTGACTCTACAGTCTCTGCTTACAGGCTGCAAGCCTGCTTTTATCTTTTCCAAAACAACTATTGCTCTGCCCATTCCCCATTCCCCATATTAATTGCAGAATATTTTCAATGCAATCAAGACTATAAATAGGATTTCCCTTTTCCTAAAAATGTCTATTGAGCTCCCCTAAGTCCCTGCGTGTTTTTTCTAACCCTCTCCCTAAGTCCATGCATGTCTATTGAACTCCCATAAGTCCCTGCTTGATTATTTGCTCAAAGGCATGCACCACTACGCCTATCCGAATTGTGTCTTAGGCAAGCCTCAACTACCGTACAAGCGCTTCACTCACCTTGCCTTACCTAGCACCAAAAAAGCACCACCCTCCATCACCTTGTGCCTTGGGCCTGAGGCACGCCTTTTCAATCACTATGTGCAACTAGTCCTAATATCTATTATGACCGGTATAGCCATCATCCATTCACCACCTGACTAGCCCGATCGACCGGTCCACTCTAATTTTTAAAACAATTTAAGCAACTTTGCCAAAATTTGACATGCTGCATCAATCCACCCTTTTCTATGTCTCACATGACTAGCCTATACTAATAGGTATCTATTCTATAAATCTTAATTTCCTTTTCTTATTCACTAGGCTGATCAGACTGGTTGGATCAGCCAGTCTAGTCTCATTTTTATTCACAAACCCAAATATGTATATAATGTTCATGCACACACACTCTTTTCTCATCCATCACTCAGGTGTTCATTTTATTTTGGTTCACATGTAAAGACTATAGCACCACATCCACTAATAAATGAGTGAAATAATTGAAGTTTTATGATTACTTTATTATTTGCCCCATTTTACTTATTCTCAAAACTAATTTTACATAATAAAAAAATCTAAAAATCAAATAAAATACCAAACTTTGCAAATTCTAGTCATAAAAGTGTGATATAATTTTTTATGCCAATTCCACCTCATATGGATCATTAGATAGGGAGTATATGAGAAAAGTAAAGTGTAAGTCTCCACCCAAAAAAAGCCCCAGATCAATGCTCTGATACTAAATTGTTAAAAACCTATCCATACACACCCATACAATTAAATATAGTTCCCAATGTGCAATATTAACCACAATTTATCGATTTTGGGTCAACTAATACACAAATTTGGCGATATGCAACTATTTTAAATTTTACATATTTAGCGGCAATATACCGATTATATGCTAAGATTTGTTGTGGGAAAAACAAACACGACATAAAATATTGTTCACGACACCTTGATACCATAACACCATGACCGCAGTTTTATTGCCACCTAACACCATACTACAATAAAGAAAAGGGTATTGACCAAGCAAGAAACACATAGAAAGTGTAGAGTAAGAGCGAGAGAAGATGTGATAGATGATGAAAGAGCGGATGATACACCCACTAATACCAATTTGATGATTGGTTCGATTTTTATAACTATAATTAGCAGCAGCAGCCAGCAAGCCAACAACTAGCATACACAAAATATGCTATTAGGCTCCAACAAAAATTTACATAATAACAATGAACTAATAGAATTTACAAAATATATTTATTATATATTTTCAATACCAGTACACAAAACAAAGTTAAGGTTTGTGTTAGGGACCCTATACCTACTACCCCAATCCGATAACATTTTGAAATCCATATCCATACCAAACCTAACCAGACATCTGACAGCTCGCTCATATATGTATCCATAGCTTACCCATATATGTATTCGTCGGATATCACCAATACTAGAAACTCCAGGGGCAACTCATTATCTAACATATAAAACCAATAACCTTTTAACTTTTTAAAAAAATTACTCTAATATAAATGCGTGCAATCGAATAAGATACCGAGTTCATTTGAAGAACCGAATCAACATATTTCACATCAATGGATTCCCAAGAAACAAACCAATCAAAACCTCAAAAAACAAAGATACCCAATTTTAAGTTACGGAGACCAACAACAACTGGATTAAAATGAAGTGATTAGCAACTAACATTGAAAAAAAAAAGTGAGGCATCCTTTCCAAAATGAAAATACAAATTTGGAAAACGTAAAAATGAAGAAATCACATTTTTCAAGTTTTAGAAATGGAAAGATTAAAATATATAGTAAGTATTTAGAGAAAGAGATGAGTGATGAGCCAAGCCTTCAAAATTGAAACCTTAGCAATGGTTGACAAGAAAAACGTCGTGTGTCTATAGCTACTGCAGAAGTGACAATTGGTTAGAATGAACAAAGCAACAGCAATAGATGAACCACGGTGCTGGAACACCTCTTAGTTGGTGTTGAAGGTAAAGGACTGAAGCTCTTATTCTTTCGAGCTACAATCAAAATTTCAAGTGCACAAGAAGTTGTCTACGTTTTCGACAGAGAAGACTAAGCCATAAAACCCCTCGAGAGGTAGGCATTTTGTCCTTCAGAATAAAACAAATTAGTGCATAAATATTTTGCCAGTCAATTTGCCCTTTTGATTTATAGTAGATCCAATTGCGCCAACCATGAACCACCGGTTTGATTTGGTTTGATACTTTTCCGAATCATAAAAATATGGTTTAACTTAACCATGTTCCCCCCAGTCATGAGCTGTGGTGCAGATCAAGCTACCATTGTTAAGGAAAATACTTATTTGATTCACAAGAACAGCCATTGTTCATGGTTGTTACAAGTGTTGAAGAATTTGCTGCAAGGGAGCAACAGCGAGGGAGCAAGACCTCAGATTGTCATGCAACAATGAGTATTAAGTCATATCAAAATTTTAATAGGAGCATAGTTGTTAAATTTCTGATAAAATTTCTGATAAGATCTAACAAATGTACGATCAAAGAATTGTATAGTGTAGCATAGCCATATCTAGATTTAAACTATAACGAGCAAGCAAGACATCGGATTGTATGATCAAGCAACTAAATAATAGTATTGCTATAGTGCAGCATCCGCAATTTTGCGGATTCTAGGTCAAATGCAGCATAAAGTTACCAAAACATTACAATTTTAAAATTACACAATTTTAACGCCACTAACAAATATGTTATATGTAAATATTGCCAATAAATCATTGATTTATCGAAAAACCTAAGCCTCTCCAAACATCATGCAAATGCTAATTATAACTAGATTCCCTCAACATCTACCTTGTCCTGCACCCATCCCCTCACTACTAAAAGCAAAAAGCTAAAAAGGGGAAGGGAGAAAACATAGTACAATAATTCACACATGAACAAAAACAACAATAATAGAAATAAATTTCCTTCTAAGAATGGGAAAAGAAAGAGTTAAAGATATAAATAAATAAACACTATTACTAACCTAAGTATAAATCTAGATTTGGTTTTCCAATGCTAAAGCGAGCTCCTCGTTCACCGTCATTGGTTGTGCTAGCTTTTGCTCACTGCTACACTTTACTCCATTCGTCGTTGTTGCCTGGTCACCATCGTAGGTCATCATCGTCATTTGGCTGTCTAGCCGAGTGGAGCGTGTCGTCCAACAATATAGAGTTTCAACTTCTATGCTTTATTTGCATTTGGGTGAATAAATGGAAGGGTAATCTTTAAAAATTAACCTAAGTAAGGGGAAGGTGAGGAAATGGAAGTGAACTGAGGTAAATGTTTTATAATGCTATGTAGACAATATTAACCTCATATTGGTGAATCGGTGCAAACATTTGAGGTGAATGAAGGTTAAAAAAATCAAAAGACACTTATATCCTTATAACAAATTAAAAACTCTCTTCTAGCACCACCACTTCCACCACACCCACCTCCTCCATAAACACCTCAAACAATCAAAGACCAAAACAGCAACTTCAACTAGCAAGACCAAATCAGCACATCAGGTGCGCAAATACATTCACAATCAAGCAAAATGTATAATCACAAGGAGTGCCAAAATTTATAGATTACTCCATAAACACCTCAAAGAATCAGAGACCAAAAAAGGAACTCAGCAGGACAAAACCAGCGCATCAAGTTGAGCAAATAGATTCACAATCAACCAAAATTTATAATCACTGGGCGTGCTAAATTTTATTCATTACTCCATAGACGCCTCAAAAAATCAACAGAGCAAAACAGCAACTTCAACTCAGCAGGACCAAACCACATCAAGTTGTGCAAATAAATTCACAATCAACCAAAATTTTTACTTACAGGGAGTGCTAAACTTTATTAATTACTCCATAAACACCTTAAAATATAAGAGGGAAAAACAGGACTCAGCAAGACCAACCAGAGTGCAAATATATTCACAATCAAACAAAATATATAGTCACAAGGAGTGCCATAGTTGGAGGAAAAATGAAAGAATGAAACTTCGATACCTAGCGAGCTGTTATGCGAGAGCTGCCACGGGACAGACGCTGCTCGCTGCAACTCTGGCCGGCGAAAACGGAATAAGCGGAAGTGAGGTGAACGGCGACGGCGAGGTGGGTCGACCAGAGGGAGAGAACGACACAGGTGAGCGGGTTTGGGAAGAAGGCGAGCGATAGGTTGGGGAAGAGGCAGAGTTGTTATGGCCGCTGCAAATCTGGCCAGCGAAAATGGAAATGGCTGCCAACAGATGGACGACGCCGATGACAGTGAGGTGTGCCGAGCGGACGAAGAGGACGGCACCGGCGACAGTTGGGTTTGGGAAGGAGGCAGGGTATCGATGCCGACCGTCAAGTATGTCGACGAGGGGCGGCAATAGCCCTCTACTCTCTCTTTTCGTTATCTAAATTTATTTTTATATTTATAATTAAATTAGACAAGTAAGTTTTTTTTTGATAATTAATAAAATATTTATTACCAAATAAAAAAATAAAGAACTGATTATCAAAAAAATATACAATCTTGTAGGGGCATTTCCCCTATCAAACTATACTATCCATCTATCAAGTCTCTCTAGATAATTTTTTATATGCACATTCGGAGTGTCACCAAAGCAAACAAAAATATCAGCAATAAGTTGTCTAATAATGGTCTTCGGATTCCTTTGTAGCATCTGAAAAACAACTAAATTCCTATTAATCCAGATATGATATAGCAGTGCATTGAAGGTAGCTCTCCACACCACTTTCTTGCCTTTTTCCTTAGTCTTCTTCATCAACCATTGAAAACAGCTCTGCCAGTTGTTGAAATCCCCCTGTATTTTCAGCCACTTCAGGATAGAAATCCAAAGGACTCGAGCACCTGGACATTTAGTAAATAAGTGATCCATATCCTCTTCTTCATCTCTGCAAACTTCACACAAATTATCAATGGTTATCCCCCCCCATTGATACAGTTTGGATTTAACAAGCAAAGCAGAATGACAAATAAGTCAGGCAATGAATTTATGTTTCTCCAACCCTCTATGCTTCCAAACAAACGCACTCCATTCAACTGGCAGGCCTGAGGTTCTGATATGCTGATACACTAGATTAGAACTTAGTTTTCCAGAACGACAGTAGTTGGCATAACAAGTTCTAATCTGATTTCTTACCCTTAGCAGTTGTTTAATATTCCAAGAAAACTCTGGTTTCTCTTCCAGCTGCCAAATATCCCTCCCTTTGATGTACCTCTCATGAATCCATTTAACCCATAGACTTTCTTTAACTTCAATAAGCTTCCACAAGAATTTTTCAAGACAAGCTAAGTTCCAGTGGACCAATTGTCTCAAGCCCAGCCCTCCTTGTTTAGGCATGCAAACTTTCAACCAAGCAACAGGTGCTCTTCTTTTTTGTGGATCCATATTGTTCCATAGAAAACATCTACACAGACTGTCTAGTTGATGAATGACAGCCTTTGGCAGAACAAACATTTGCATCCAAAAATTTTCAATACCAAAAATAACAGACTGAAGTAGCTGCAACTTCCCAGCAAAGCTGAGATATTTCACAGTCCAGGATTTTAGCTTATGCACAATTTTATCAATGAGAGGTTGATATTTGCTGACAGAGAGGGAAGCAGGATTAAGAGGAACACCAAGATATCTGCATGGAAAAGTTCCCTCTTTAAAATTTAACTTCTGTAAAATCAGTCTTTTATCAGCTTCATTAACCCCTCCAAAAAATGCACTACTCTTTTCAGGGTTTGCTTGGAGACCAGAGGTGAGGTGAAAGATCTTTAACTTTTCCTGAATCAACTCAGCTAATATAACATGCCCTTTACAAAAAATGAGTAAATCATCTGCAAAACTAATATTAATGATCTTTATGGTCTTGCATTCTGGATGTCCTCTGAAATTGTTTTCATCCCACAAAGTTTTCAACAACCGATGGAGATATTCCATGGTTAAAACAAACAGATATGGGGACAAAGGGTCACCTTGTCTTAATCCCCTGCCACCCTTAAATGGTTTGCATAAGGTACCATTCAAACAAATGGAGAATTGTGTTGTTGAAATGCATTGCATGATCAGCTGTATAAAGTGACTAGGAAAACCCATACCTTCCATTAGATGTTTAATGAAACTCCATTCCACAGTATCATAAGCCTTTCTTAGATCAACCTTGAGCATCATACGGGGGCTAATATCCTTCCTTCCATACTTTCTCAGCAGCTCTTGAGCCAGCAGAACACTTTCACCTAGCCATCTCCCTTCCACAAAAGCATTCTGTGAGTTGTGTACAATGTCTGGCAAGATCTTCTGCATTCTGGTAGTGAGTATCTTGGAGATAACTTTATAAGAAACATTACAACATGAGATGGGTCTGTAATCTGCCACAGTTCGAGCTTCAGAATTTTTTGGAATTAAATGCAAGGAAGTGTTGTTCAAAGTTTTTAAAAGAAAACCAGTCTCCCAAAAATGTCTAACAGCATCCATAACATCTTGCCCCACAATAGGCCAAGCTGACTTATAGAAATGGGCATTAAAGCCATCAGGTCCAGGAGCCTTTGTGTTTCCCATACTAAAAACAGCCTCCTTTATCTCATCTTCAGAAACTGGTCTAATCAGATGTGCTCTGTGAGCACTGTGAAGTGTAGAGCCTTTATTTACAATTTCAGGATGAACCACCTCTAGCATGTGTGAAGAAGAGCCAAGCAGCTGAGCATAGACGTTTTGGATTTCTGTGCTAATATCTATTTGGGAAGTGAGATTTCTTCCATTTGCATCATACAGAGTATATATAGCATTGTATCTTCTTCTCTCATTAATTTTTGCATGGAAAAAACCATTGTTACCATCCCCCAATTTTATGTACTGGATTTTGGCTTTTTGCTAAAGAAAATGTTCTTCCATTTTTGCTTGCTGCCACCATCTCTTCCTTAGAAGTCCCTCTTGCATCTCCAATTCAGTATCTCCAGGATTGGCCTGAAGATTGTGCTTACACTTCAACCAATCAAATTTAGCTTGATCCATTTTTATGCTCAAATTACCAAAGTTCTCTAAATTAAATTGTTTTAGAGCCTATTTTAACCTTTTGAGCTTGATAACCAAACAAAACTGTTTGGATCCCTGAACAGGTTGTTGCCAAACATTAGCAACACATTGTAAGAAGTCAAGAGAAGTGGTCCAAAAGTTAAAAAACTTAAAAGGTTTCACCCCACTTCTATCATTATTCTGCCACACAAGTTGTAGCCTACAATGATCAGAGAGACAGTCTTCCATCACTTCAACCCAAACATGATTAAATCTGGCAAACCATTCCTTATCACCAAGAGCCCTATCCAATCTACAACTGACTCTAGCTAACCCTAGTTGCTGATTTGACCATGTAAAAAGAGGGCCAGTGGATCGTAGCTCCCCCAATCCACAGGTACATAGGCAATCTGCAAATTCTTCCATATCAGCTAAGTGTAAATTACCCCCTTTCTTCTCCCTAGCTGAGAGAACAACATTGAAATCACCAATTACTAAGCTACCCTTATGTGAGGAATGAAAATCCACAAGTTGTGACCACAGCGCTCTCCTGGCAACATTATCATTCTGAGCATACACAATAGAAGCATAAAATTGTTTGCCATCAGCTAAAGCAATAGAAACATGAATAACTTGTTCAAAAATACCCAGAACTTGGATTTTCAACATTGAGTCTCTCCAAAGAATCCATATTCTACCATTATAATGTGCAGAATAGTTATGGACTAAGTCATACTGATTCCCAACTCTCTGCAAAACACCTTGCATTTTTTCTTTTTTCACACGAGTCTCTAAAAGGCAAATAATATCAAGGTTATTATACTGTATATATCTACTAACTAATCCTTGCTTCAGGAGTTTATTAATATCCCTGACATTCCACATAGCAAGCTTCATTTGAGTTCAAAGGGTGGTACACTACCACTTTGTACAATAACCCCTCCAGGCTCAATATACACCCCTTTGCCTTTCCCCTTTGCAGTAACTTCTAATAGTTCATTTGTATTCACAGGGTCCAACACATTTAATAGCTCCTGCTCCTTACTAAGAGGAATTATCTCTGACCTTGCAACAGAGTCCAATGTCCTACTCTGTATACTAGGAGTTACATTCAAAGGAATATCATAACCCCTCTCCTGATTTGGTACTGGTTTGTTAATCTGTTGTGGATCAGTCTTTTTAACTTGCCATACTCGTTGGATGGGTTGTCCTCTCCCTATCCGAGGTTTTTGTAGGTGAAAATTCTCATCATGTCCCACCCGATCACATTTAGGACAGTACCTTGGTCTCCAGTCATAATCAACCTTCTGGTTTCTTACTATGCCATTCGGTAGAGCAATTTGTATATGATCAATAATAGGAAGGCTAACATCCACCTCCACTAGCAGTCGAGGATAAGACACACGTGCTCTAGTGGCTGTAACCATATCTGCACATAATGGAATTCCAATACAGCTGCCTATGCGGCTTAGTGAATCAACAGACCACTGGGTCACAGGGAGACCAGGCAATGTAATCTAGAGAGGCATTTTTCCTCCATTCAGCATTGTCAAACGGTTCATTTGGGTTCCATCTTTTGATGAGTAAGGGTCGCACTCCAAAACTCCAGTAGGGCATTCTTAAGATGGATAGGAAGTCAGATTCATTATCAAAACGAAATAAAAAATACCCCTGATCATGCAAGAACACTTGAGGAGGACTAGACACTTTCGTCCAATTTTCTTTTACATATTTCACCATATGAGGATGGGTTGGTTGAAAGCCAGCAACCATACCCACTATAGTATACGCCCATTTTTTCCCCTCAGCTTCAATTTCCTCTGAAACTAATTGTGCTCTGGCTTCACCATTCACAATCACCGGGGGAGCATACTTCAGACTCATAACACCCTCCTCCTTTCGATTTTTAAGCAAAATATCCTTCCAGCTATCGGTAGGGTTAACAACTGGATTTTCTCCCTTCTCTACATCATTATCACATTTTAACCCAATCGAAACAGGATCATCAATCTGCAAGGGCTTATTAACTCTCATCAATGAATCATTATTTGTAACATTTGATTCAATATTCCTTTTCGCCCCGTTTAATAGACCCCGAGAGGAATCCTCTAGCGTATTCAAATTGAGTTTCCGAACATGACTGATCTGATCTTCCATGGATTCAACAATCGGCAATTCCTTTCCGGCAGAAGTGTCGGTGGCCTTAGAACGTTTCCGCTGATTCTTTCCCATCGCAGGAGATGGAATTTGTCGCGCGCGTGAGGCGCGTTCTTTTAGTAAGTTTTTTTTCTATATCTATATTTATATATATTTATTTATATATGTTTATATATTTATTGAATAAAATTCATCGAGTTTTAGATAAAACTCAATAGATTTCAGATAAACTCCATTAAATTTAAAGTAAAAATTATTTAATGTTAGAATTATATACTTAGATTGTTAAAATTTAATTATATATTCACTTTTAACCTTAGAAAATATATTTAAAATTATATAAATGAGGGTAAAAATGTAATTTTATATCAGATAAACGGATATGGGTAGGGGTACAGATTTGATGATTCCTTATCCTTATCCATACCCAAACACGGCGGATATTTTTCATCTTCCTCTATATTTTTATCCATATCCAACAAATAAAACTCATTGGATTTCAGATGAAACCCATCCAATTATTATTCCTACAGGCGTTGGACCCACTCTATCTTAATTTTAGTAGATTGGAATCATGATTTTTAGATCCAACAAATTTAAATGGGATCATATTTTTATTTACCTAAATAGTTATATGCTCCAATCAATAGTCTCAAATTCATATTCCAAATGGTTAGATTTATTTAGTGTATATATATATGTATTAATATTATATTTATCATTCTTATCATAATTTTATTTGAGTTACTTATTTATTTTTTAATATTATTTTTATATATTTATTTTATAAGTAATATGTATAATATTTTATTCTAAAAACATTAAAACAATATTTAAAAAGTGAGAATAACTATTTTAAAATATTTATTTTTTTACTCAGATGATACTCATTTAAAAAAAAATATTAAGATATATTGAATATAAATATATTTTTATTTATATAGATTATTAAAAATATATATTTAAATTGGAAATGGTTAAAACTCATTTATGATTTATTTATTAGCTAAACCCGATAATTCTAAGCCTAAACTTTTGAGATTTTACGTATTTGGATTATATTTCGATCTACATAATATAAATAGGTTTGATTCTAAGTCTAACTAGACCCAACCCAACTTATTACCATCATAACTATCGAGCATATCATATTAGGGTCTGGGAAAGAGGGTTGGAAAAAATAGAAGTGTATTTTACTAAGTATAAATTTTACTTAATTTTTTTTCTATGTTATCTTCTAGAAATAGGGTTAACAAAAATAAAATATGAACTTTAACCCCAAAATACTTAAGTAAAGTTTTAAAAAGTAATTTTAAATGGAGTGAGTCAAAGTAAATGAACCAAACCGACCACTAGTCTTCTAATTAAGAAAAGTACATTGTCATCCTCTAATATTATCTACTCTATAGTCTACACTATTATTATCTAATCCACACGCTACAACTTAGTAAGGTTAGTTAGTATTATTAATTAATTTTAATAATATTGTTTAGTCATAAATAATAAATTACTCTCATTATTTTTTATAATTAAATAAAAATTTAATTTAGCCTTTTTTACCTTAAATAATTATACTAATTTTTCATAAATAACATGTGTCAAGTAGTGCACTAGTGTTAATATTAATTTGTTAAATACATGACTATGACTATTGGATAATAATTATTATAGATTAAATTTATTATAAATATGATATAATAATAATAATAATAATAATAATAATTTTATTATAAATAACTTGATACCATTAGTTGAGTAGTGTTGATATTAATATATTTAGGACATACTAAGACTAATAGATAACAATAGTAAATAGTAAGTTAGTTCACATAGTTTTAATTCACTATAATTTTATATAAATATAATATAATAATTATTTTGCTTTTATATAACAACTGTTCTCTATAAATAATTATTTTAATACTTACCACACTTACCATATGTACTTTGTTTTCAGATACATTATACATATTGTATAAAACTTAAGCATATTTGATCGAACAAGTAGTGATGCTACTAGTGGTTATGATAATCTTGGTAGAGATATTGCATAGAATTTTGGAGAGTCCATGGATGGAAGTCAAATTAAAATTAAGTGTACTTTTGCGATAAAGTTATTTATAATACGCTAAACTTTAATTAATATTAATCTCAAGTAATTAATCTCTTAATCTAATTCTAATATCAGAAAATTAATATTTTACCTTTCCCTAATCCTAAATATTAACCTAATTTTAATCTTTATTATAGGCTATTAATATTTTTAATCTAAATCGAACCCTTGATAGTTGATAATTAATATGTCCTAATACCCTAATATAAATTAATTCAACATAATTATAATATTAAACCCAAACTTATTTTTCTTTCCTTATTTTTTCCTTTTTCCTTTTCCCCTCTGATTTTCTTTTTAATTTTCTTTCACCGATCCAACATTCTTTTCATTCTTCTCCCTCCTCTAGCATAAAACAACTCCCTCAACCATATCCCCTCTACCATACTTCTCTAACCTACACCTTGCCCTCATCATCACCTATGTATTGCACTCATGGGTTAGGTTGAAAATATTATTGTAACACCCCCAAATTTACTACTGAAAAATTTCGTTTAAATCAGAAGGTTTAGCGGAAGCGAAAGAATTAAAACCATAAACCTGGGGGTATTACCGCCACACTTAGTACCAGACCGGTTCACTCCTACCGTTCCGATACTAAGTGCTAAGGCTAAACTAAACCATCGTTAAGTAAGAGTCATCAAAACACAGGTCCATAGTTAACATAGACCATTCACGAAAACCACGAGTCCACAACAGTTAAAATATCGTTAAGATTACAACTTAAGAGTACGGTTTCAAAACAAGAAGCGTAGTACAAAATATAGCTAAATGAAACAGATCCCAATGGAGCAATATCCGGATTGCCTACTCACTCAAGTTAGGTCTTCCACCCCGAAACAATATACGATCTTAAACCTGCACAAGAGGTCTGCTCCCCACCATCGGTGGATCATCACAGGACCCATTCAACCAAGGTAGTATTAGTACGGGTCCAATACTGAGTAAGTTCCACTACCTTATCTTATAGGAGAGATATCATCAAGCACATATTAGGTCCGGGTACAACACGTTGATACAATATCATGCATATTCACAACCCATAGCATGAATCTTACCATACAACTAGAGTAACATATAAAACATATGTAACATTATATTTAAACATATAAGCGTGGTAACCGAAATATGAAGTGGCTCATACGCCTCAGGTAGGAATAATCCATACTATTAAAACTCAATACGTGGCATACTCACGTAAGCAGCATGTAGTAATACAGATAATAAAAGCCGGTCATAGTCCAATTAGACTTATTATTTATTCTCATTAATAATATGTTCATTCCACACATATTCTTTAATAGTCCATGTGAGTGCGGGAACCCCACTATTATAGCTGGTGGACCAGAAGTAAACACACAGGGCAGAACGCCTCTGACCACTATTATAGCCGGTGGACCGGAACGAAACACACAGGGCAGAACGCCTCTGACCACTATTCTGACCGGTGGACCTGACTGGCCCCGACTCATATGGTGTTTCGCTGTAAGTACTTAGTATTTTCCCATGGATTAACTTATTTACTTGGGTCTGTCGAGCCGAGGCCCCCACTATTATAGCCGGTGGACCGGAAATAAACACACAGGGCTGAACGCCTCTGACCACTATTCTAGCCGGTGGACCGGAACGAAACGCACAGGGCAGAACGCCTCTGACCACTATTATAGCTGGTGGACCGGAACGAAACGCACAGGGCAAAACGCCTCTGACCACTATTCTAGCCGGTGGACCGGAACGAAACGCACAGGGCAGAACGCCTCTGACCACTATTATAGCCGGTGGACCGGAACGAAACGCACAGGGCAGAACGCCTCTGACCACTATTATAGCCGGTGAACCGGAACGAAACGCACAGGGCAGAACGCCTCTGACCACTATTATAGCCGGTGGACCAGAACGAAACACACAGGGCAGAACGCCTCTGACCACTATTATAGCCGGTGGACCGAAACAAAACGCACAGGGCAGAACGCCTCTGACCACTATTATAGCCGGTGGACCAGAACAAAATGCACAAGGCTCGGCTCAACAGTCTTTCGCTTTACGTTATTAGTGTCTTATCCGTGTCTTATTGAATCACACATCATCCTTGACATGCATGCCAATAACATACTACTATTTGCCTCTCAAGTGGGCCCGCCTCATATGTTGAGACACTTACCCTTTTCTCACACCCGACATCCATCCCCCGTAGACTAGGGCATAGTGACATATAGTAAGGCACGATCTCTAAGAATATAGACTACCCTGACACATATGATATCGACTTCGCATGTCCTCATCCCTCTAGGGTTCCTACTCGGAGAACCTATGTGGCCCAACTCTTTCTTACTTACCCAAACGTTACTTTGTTCTCTATCTCGCGCCTCATATTTATTATGAAACTCCCCAAATGTATTACCTTATTTCCCAAGTTCACGTGTGACCGACAAAACCCTAATTGGCCACCCAAAACCCTAGCACTTTACTTCCTCAACAAGTAATCTCCCTCTTTCACCCCAAATCTCTCCTCTCCTTTGGAAAAACCCATACTCATCCTTTATATAGTGAATTCTCACTCTCACCCCATGCTCCATCCTTCCTTGATCATTTTTACCCTTGTACCCTTCAAATTGCTCATTTCCTCCCGAAACCCTAATTGGAACCCTTAAACACTCTTACACCGACCCACGTAAAATTTTGCACCCAAGTCTCCGAAGGATCCATAACTTTGGCATTATTTTATTCACTTCCTAATTCAACTTTCCTCACGTAAGATTCGTTCCCATGCATAATTTAAACACTCCATGCAGACTCTCCAACACCCACTTACACACAAACCCTAATAAGGTCTCTTATGCACCAATTTATGTACTATTTTTCATACTAAGTCTCCAATCATCCCAATACTCTCCCAAGCTCTCACTTATAACCCAAGTCAACTTTTCATACGTAAGAATCATGTCCATGCAAGGTCTAGTTCCCCCCATGCAACTTCCCGAACGTTCACCTCTCCGTTGTTCTTTCATTATCATTTCATGCTACCTAAAACCCTAGCATGCATGTCCTAGAGGGCCATAACAAGTCACATCATCAACATCAACAACAAACATGGAACATGGCATACATGTATAACATAAGGCACACACCACATACCTCATGATCCACGCTGCGCTACACAAAACAGGTTATTCATAGCACATGCATAATACACATCAACATGACATGCTCATCATTCATCAACACATTATATTACACATAGCACAAGGCCATAGCTTCGTCCTTACCTAGTTAGGCACCGGGCTTGGAGCACGCTCCTCTAGCTCCTTAGGGTTCGGATCGGGGTCACCTATGAAAAGGGGAAAAGCTAAGTATTAGTTCCCTTCAAAGTACCGTCATCCCTTATTCTAGTTTAGGATTAGGGTTTATATTACTAAAGTGGGTATTATACAAAAACTAGGGTTTTTATCTTAAAGTTAGTGTATTAGCCATTACTAGTCAAAATGTATTTATTTTTTTATACTAATTGTTACCCTCATATTTGTTAAACCCATTAGTCCTAATCTTGTAGTAATAGGGTTTATGCTAACTAAAGGAAAATAGTGATAGTAGTAATAATAGTAAGAGCTAATAATAGTACCCTAGTGATGAGGTTTAGGGTTAAAGTATTAGGGGCAACATTAAGTGGTATGGTAATAAGGCTCAAGTATCTTTCTTAGTTAACAACCACATGATATTTACTAACTTTGAGTTAAGTCACATGGATAAGACAAAAGTAGTTTTATTGTTAACCTAAAGGATAAGGTGTTAAGTAGAGTAATAATAATAACAATAATAGTAATAATACTAATGATGATGGTAACATTAGTAATAATAACAATTACAACAACCCAGTATGGTTAAGTATTAATAATGACTTTAGTAAGGTAATAAAGATAATAATAATAATAATAATAATAATAATAATAATAATAATAATAGGGTTGTTAATGTTAACACTTATAACAATAAAACTAAAGTTGAGTATAATAGAAGTTAGGGTTCCAAGGGATGTTAGTATGGTAAAAATGGTAACTTTAATATCAGAAGTCACAATATTAGAAATGATAATAATAATAATAAGAGTAATAATAATAATAATAATAAAAGAATAATAATAATAATAAGCATAATGGTATTATTATTTGTTAACTTAATAATACTTATATGGAAATAAAGTTTAAGGCTTGGGATGAGTGGAAGACCACCTGAGGACGGTGGTGGTCTGGCGGCGGCGCGAGGCGGCGGCGGCGGCGGCGATGGAGGAGGAGAAGAGAGAAAAGGTGGGGAAAAGTGGTTAGATGGGAGGAGGAAAAAGGAAGTTAAGTGTGGGGGAGGAGACAGCAGGGAGAGGGGAGTGGAATGAGGGTGGTGGCGTGAGTAGGGAGGCGGCGTGCGGTGGTGGACGCGGTGGCCGAAGGAGGAGGAAGGTGGTGGAAATGGTGGAGGCCGGTGGAGAAGGAAGCAGGGGGTAAGGAGGGTATGGGCAGGTAGGGGAGGACATGCTGGTCACTTTGGGAGGTGGAGCGGGGGTTAATTACGGCGGAGGTGGCGGCAGAGGGCGGCGCAAGGCGGCGGTGGTGTTTTTCGGGGTGGCACCTTTGCACGATTGTGGTGGCTCGTGCGGGGTAGGAACGGAGGCAGCGACGGTTTGGTTGCGTGGAGGGTGGTGCAAGGAAGGTTTTGGTGCGTGGCGGTGGTCGCGACGGCTACTAGAGGCGGCGGAAAGGGCGTATGATCTGGCGGCGGCGAGGCAGGGTTTCGGCAAGGTCCAGGGGGGAGGACTTGCCTTGGCCGTTCGGGGAGGGGTATTTATAGGCAATTGAGGAGGGGAAAACGACGAAGGGGAGAGGGACGACACGCGGGGGCAGGTGCAGCAGGCTGCCATTCGGTGGTGGCAGTCGGTCGCAGGTCTGTGGCTTGGCAGGCCTGTTTGGCTGTGTGTGGGAAAAGGAAAGAAAATCAAGACGCGTGAGGGCCAGGAGGATTTTGCTGGGTTGATTTGGGAACGAAAGGGACAAAAATGGCAGAAGAAGGAAGGCCGGACGGCAGGGCATGTCAGCGGCGTCAGGCTGTGAGTTGCAGACCTGCGCGAGGAAGAAGACGGGGCGCGGGCGGTCCGGCGGTCCAGGGAGAGGAAAGAGAAAGGGAGGAGACTGGCCGGTCGGCAACGGTTATAATGTGTATAACCTCGACGCTTCGTTTCATTAATTATATGGTCGAAACGCGTCGTCGTGACGTTGGCTGGCAACGGTTACAAGGTTCCATAATCGCGACGCGGCGCTTCGGCGTCCTCGGGGTTAAAACGCGTCGTTGCGGCATCAGCGGACGAGGGCCAGCGCGCGGCGCTGGGCCATGGGAGGGAGAAGAAGGAAGTTTGGGCCGGGCGAGGCCCAACTCCGGTGGGAAGGTAGGAAAAGGAAAAAGAAGGAAAAGAAAAAGGGAAAAAGGGAAAGAAAAGGATGTATTTAGGGTTTTGGATTTTACATGAATGATTTAGAATATTTTTGGGCTAATTAGAGTATTAGCATTTATAAAATATTAAATAAATTCCCTTTTTACCTATTTTAGACTATTTTAGATAAATTCCCTTAACCTCCATGCTAATTAGGAAAAATACCCAAATTTCTTCCAATTAAATTCTTTATTATTTTCCTCTTAATCTACCTTAATTAACTCTCTACATTTTAATAAATAAATTTATATAATTAATTTTCATAATAATTCCTTATTTGGCCATAATTTTGAAATTTAGGATTTTGGGGTGTTTCAGTACGTGAGTCAGGATCAAGGTGTATTTACATATCTTTTCCACTATATGATAACAGTGGCTCAAGAGTGTTTTGTACTAAGAAGGTGATGTTTTTAGATTTGTTCCACCATATGATAATAGTGGCATAGGTGTGTTGTCCCTGAAAAGGTACTTTAAATCGTTCCACTAGTTTAAGAATAGCGGGGTCCCTAAACTCAATATATGTAAAAGAAAGAAAATGTTTATATCTAATAAAGAGGCTTTGATCAATATTTACCCTATGAGGCATTTCATCAACTATGCGTGTACTTCCCATTTGTTATGAATGCATGTTTTTATTTGTTTCCCTAACTTAATAGTTTGGTTACCTTGATCAGTATGTAGCGAGTTGACTATCATTTTCATAAGTGCTAATCTTTCCCACAAGCAGAAGACATTGATGCTTTTTGTGTAGGTCCTTGAGGACCGACTAGATGATTTTGCTGCTTTTGATGCAATGTGTGGGGAATAGTGACCTTTTATCTATACTATGTGTTTGGGAAAAGATTCATGGTATTTACATGATGTTTTTACCCAAATACTTTTTATACTCTTTGATCCATGGTATCCCTCAGTTGTATTTTATTATTGTAATTCAGAATTAATCTCTAAACCTCGTATTTGTATTTTTAAAAGCTTCTTTCATTTTTAGTTATCTTATTTTACTATAAATGATTTTAACATTGTGATTGATGTAAGAATGGTTTGGTAAATTGGACTTATGTTAGTTACGGCAATGACACCCAATATTTTGATTATATGCTTCTTCTGTAAATCAAATTTTTTTAGTAGCAAAATTTGGAGTGTTACAATTTATGAATGTCATAAGTTCAAATAAAATGAGAAAATGACTTAAATTAGAAATAGTAACCCTAGGAATGAGATTATTAACGCATCTATAAAATGTTGGAGATAGATCACGATTTTCTTATATATTTTTAATATGGAAATTTTAGGAATGTATACTGAATTTGTTTATTATATGAGCCTCATGGAAAAAGTTATGACTTACTTGTAAAATTAAGGTTTTGTAAGTATTATGAATAGTAACTCTTGATATAGGGTTGTTATCACATGAGCAAAACAATGGATTTAAACCTTGATTTTTAGGTATGTTGATAATACTATTATTTGAGAAATATGTGATAAATTTTGTGGATAAATGATCAATATGGAAGAAGTTATATCTATAATGTAAATTTAGGGTTTCTTAAGAATATTATGGACCTAATCCTTGATGACGGCCTTAATAACTATGTGGTTGCACTTTTCATGTTTCAATCATATGTCATGTATATCTATATGAGTCCCACATGATGTTTTAACCAATTATGAATAAAATATTAATCATTTAAAGTGAAAGATTACATGAGTTGGGAAGAGGTATTTTATGTGTTTCTTCCACCAGATGATAATTGTGGCTAGGTGCATTTTGCCTTAGAAGGTGAATCAGTTCGTTCCATCGGATTAAGAATAGTGGGGCCCTAATATCAACGTGAATGATAATATTATTCAAAAAAAGTAACAAATGATTAAGACATTAATCACTTAAAGTAAAAGATTACATGAGTTAGGACCGAGGTATAAAAGTCTACTCCATTAGCTTAATAATAGTGGTTAAGTGTGTTTTGTCCTAAGAGGTATTGCACACCATTTCACTAGTTTATGAATAGTGGCCAAGAGCATCTTGCTTTGGAAGGTTTAGAGTCTGTTACATTGGCTTAATAATAGTGTCTAGGAGCATTTGACCTGGGAAGTGTTTCAGCTTGTTCCACTAAATTAAGAATAGTAGGGTCACTAAACTCAATGCAAATAAAAGAATGGAATATATTATATCTAATAAAGAGATCTAAAATTAGTATGTACCTTACATTGATTTATGTGTGACACATGTATGCTTAATATTTATTGTGAACTCGTGTATTCTATGTAATCCTTCTCAACCATATTATTACCCTACTCAATACGTAGCATACTAATCCTTCTTTTCATGTGTGATACTCATTCTCATAAGTAGATGAATCTAATGCTTTTGTGCATGTCGATGAGGACCCAATGGATGATTTTTTTGATTATGATGTTCTATATATGGAGGAGTGATATTATGTATCAGGGTTTACGCATAAAATCATGTTATTCAAATATTAATTTTACTAGGATACCTTTTTGGACCCTTATCTCCGTGGTTTCCATTTTTGTATTTTTGGATATTGTACCTAGAGGTAATTTCCAACTTGTGTTTATGTTTATGAAGCTTCTCTCATTTTCTATTTATCATGTTTTATGTTATAATCATTTTACCTCATGATTGACGTAAGGATGGTATAGCAAGCCAAACTTATGCTAATTACAATGGTAACACCCAACTATTTTGATATTATACTTTTGCTAAAAAAATTAGTAATAAATTTTGGGGTGTTACATTATTAATAGAAAAATCACACAACTAAAAGAGCATTTAAGTCACGTTATGCCAATATTATGTCGAGTATGGTAGTAACACCCAATTATATATTGAGATGAATAATAGTTAATAAGACATTAGTTACATAGGGCTTGTTTCATATGGGAAAAATAGTGGTGGAAAAAGCATCCCTCCTATTTGTATATTTTATATCAAGTATTTAATAATAAAAAATATTTTTTAATGAAATAACCATTTTAGATCGAATTAATATATAAAATGAGTAAATGTTTGAAAAAAGAACTTTTTAATTTTAAATATACTATACAAGATATGTAAAATATGAGGATAATTTTTCTACTTATATTACCTCCATACCAAACAATCATTGAAAGTGAAAGATCTCATAACTCAAAGCTAAGGTGTTGTGTCCTTTTCACCAAACGATAATAATAACTCAAGAGTATTTTCCCTAAGAAGTTCTTTAGGTTATTCCAACCATAGTTTTAAAAACCAGACTGATCATCAAATCAGTATCATTATTGGTTCACTAATTTAGTGATCTAATCAGTAATTTGGATTGGTTGGATCAATAATACAAACTAAGTAAAAAAAATGTGAAATATATATATATATATTACATATAAATTTGACTAGCTCCCAACCAATTTTTTGTCCAATTCATTGATTTTCATTAGTTCAACTAGTTTCTGATCGATTTCCACTGGTTCTAACATCCTAAGAACCGATACATAGAATATAGTTGGTGACCTGACTGGTTCAACAATTCACCGATAGGACCTATCCAGTCTAATCCAAATTTTAAAACTATAGTTTCACCTGTTTAAGAATAGTAGTTAATAATATGTTTCCCTAGTAGAAGACGGGTATGTTGCATCAGAAAATAATAGTGACTTAGGAGCATTTTCCCTAAGAGGTGTTTTAGTCTATTCTACCAAATTAAGAATAGTGAGGTCTCTAAACTCAACATAAATAAGTAAATGGATTTAGTTATACCTAATAATGGAGCTCTGATTTAGTTCTCCTCTTGTGTCGTATTATGTTTTATCATTATGAATGTTTATTTTTCCATGTGACCTTGTGTGTTTGTATGCTCTTATATGACTATATTGTTACCTTACTCACTATATGGCGTATTGATTATCTTTTTCATGAGTGTTGCTCATTCTCATAAGTAGATGAGTCAAACTTTGTGGTGTAGATTGATTAGGACCATTTGGATAACTTCATTACTTATGATGCTTTTCCTTGGGGAGGGAGTGATCGTATTTGTAATAACTTATCCTAAAATTATTCAAATTGTATTTAGAATTATGTTAATATAAAATAAATGAGTTTTATTTTTGAAATGGGCTTGAAATTATAATAAAAATGTGGATTTTAGGCGTACCGATCTACTGGATTACATAACCAATCATCTGGTGTGCTAGAAAAATTTATTTTCTTATCCTTGATAAACTAGTCGACTGGTTTACCCCAAGCCCATCAATTGATTTACCTATGATTTTAGATCTATTTTTTATTTTGATTTGAATTTCTCTTTAATGATTATGAAAACTTTTGATTTGTGTTCAATTATGCTAATAAGCATGTGCTTAGTGCTTTGGGATTAATTTCACATTAATTATATCATTATATGATTTTAATTAGCAAAACTTTTCCAAAAAAGTCACTATCTCTCTCTTTTAGTATATAGGGCTATGAGCTTGACTTTGTGCACCCTTCCTTGACTTACCAACCCACTACCATACCCATCTCTGACTTCACTCAACCCCCTCCACTCCATCAAGTCAACCCTCACTTCTTAGCTTGCCCACACTCAACCTCACAAGTGTCATCCCCCTTTTCCCTAATAATGTGGACTAGCTTGCCCCTATACTTCTCATTTTCTAATCCATTATCATCCCTCACTTGTGTTCTTTCTCTCTTCTCCCTTTCCTTGTGGAATTTTTCACTAAGTTTTGAGCACCCTTCCATTTTCCCCTCTTCTTCCTTCTGTTGAGAAAAAAAATAGAGATGATCTTTGTCTTTATCCTTTGATCTTGCGAGAATTGTCTTAAGTAAGAAAGAATTAAGTTTAAAAAAAGTTAGAGATTTCAACCTCCCCTTTTACACCCTATTTTTAACTTAAAAGTAGTGTTTTGTGTCTTTCTTCTTCTTCTTATAATTTTCTTATTTTTTAATGAAGTTTTGGAAGATGGTTTTAATGGTTTTTACATTTATTCTCTTATGAATCAAAGTTCTACTTGATAAGCCATCTAGTAGGAGCTTTATGCTAGAAGAATTACTTCAAGGTAAGTCATTCTTATCTATAATATAATTAGATTTTTATGGTATACTAGGGTTCCATATGTTAGTGTTTATATGAGTAGGATATAATTGTGTTCCATGATATGATTATGTGGTATAATTCTCCTCAAGTAAGTGTTGTTGAGATTCTCTGATTTTAAGCATAAAATGGGTTATTAAGCATGATTTGTTTAAGTGTGTACATTACCATATATCTATGTGATTCTATTTGCGCAACATGTATTTTTATGTGTGTTTTGACATAGAAGTATGCTAGGATTAATATGATAGAATGTGGTAAAATTTGGTGTGTGTTCTACAAGTTTGGGTAGTGTTTTACCCAAACTGGTCAATCCGTTCCTCGAACCCATCGACTGGGTTTTTGAGTAGCCAAATGGTTTGGAGTTTTGGATTGGTTGGTCGTAAGATTGGTCGATTGGTTTGGTAAACCAACGACTAGTTTTGATGAATAGTTAATCAGTTGGTCAAACCCATCGACTAGTGTCCCTGCAGATCGAAGTGGTTTGGTCTCTACTTAGACCCATCGACTGGTTGGACCAAACCGGCTAACTAGTTACTATAACCAATCGATCAGTTAGTTAAACCCATAGATCAATTTTTCTACAGGCCAAAATGGGTTAGTCTCTACTTACATACATCGACCGATTGGATTGAACCAATTAACTAGTTCATATGAATAGTCAATTAGTGAGGACAACCAATTGAATGGTGCTTTGGTATTATTTTGGTCCATGTCTGGTTCGACCAAACTAGTTGACTAGTCTGAAGGACTGATCGACATATCTGGTTGGAAATTGATTGGTTTGTTATAATTTATTGTGCATTTCTTGGCCTTTTTTGTTGATTCTTCCATTTATTTACAACATTTTAATTATGATTTTAACTATGATTGAACTGATTTAATATGAATCACTATGATGGTATTTGATTTTTGATTTTTGATTGGTGGCTTTAAACACTCAATTGGTGGCTTTTGTGCCTTGTAGATGAGTTTTAAACACCCATATGGTAGCTTTAATGCCTTGTGACGTGTTTTTTGTTATCACTTGGAAACACCCAATTTGGTTATATAATGAATTTTAATTGTGCTTGGTGTTATCACTTGGAAACTCCTAATTTCCATGTGTAGACTTTGTTGTGACTTGTGATATCACTTATACATAAATTGTTGATTTAAGATTTCATTTGAGCCTTTTTATTCTGCTCTCGAGGTAGCTGTCAGGAGTTAGTAAGCGGGTCACCCTTGATTATATATTTTTCACTCATTATCTATTTCCTTCTCTATAGGGTTGCGGTTGGTGGGGGTATGCGCATATCTTTAAGGTATAGGATTATATTATGGTAGGTCAACATGGCATCAGTGTCTAACACGGGTGGGTGAGGTGTCCCAGTACAATCCTCCTGGTATTTCATATTGTCCATTGCTTAGGTAGGTATAGTATCCCAACATTTTAGCCCTCGTAGCTGAGACATTTAAGGTGTGGTGGGTGAGGTATCCAAGTACAAATTCCTTTAATGTACTTCGACCATATATGGTAGGTGTAGTATCCCGATTTGAGGCAAGTGCACTTGATGTGTCATGCGTGTGGTATCCATGAGAAAGCCTCTTCGATGTATTCTAACCTTGTATGACGGGTGTGGTATCCCATTGTGATTATTCTATGCTACCTCAACTTTTGTTAATGATGGAGAACTAGGGGTGGCCGTGTAACACCCCCAAAATTCACTACTGAAAAATTTCATTTTATTAAAAGAAATAGCGGAAGAAAAATATAAAACAGTAAATTTCGAGGATATTACTGCCACACTTAGTACCAGACCGGTTCACTTCTACTGTTCCAGTACCAAGTGCTAAAGCTAAAGGAATGATATACACTTTGCTAGATTTTTAAAACATGTTTAAGTCAGAGTATCGCGATACACTTTACAAGATTAGAATCCACCAGTGGTGGTTACAAGAACAAGGAATACATTTAAACCAAAAAGTAAAAGTAAAGGGAGAACCCTAAAAGTCTGAATAATCTTTACGCTATTTCTAGTTGCCCACTTGAGTAGCACTTGAAAAAGATCTACAAGAGACACTGTCCATTGAATAGGCAGGGCCCCCACAAATGGACCCCTTCAGTACTATGGTACTGAGTAACCCTTTAAAAACACACTTAAAAGTAGGCCCGCAATGCAATACATGAAACAAAGCTATATTCATATATAATAAGAAATACATGCACCACAATCACATACTTAACAAGACCATCAATTATTAATAAGTCATAATGGAAAATTAATATGTTCGGGCCTTAAGCCATTAGTCAATCATTATTCCATCATCTCTTAGATTTTATATCCATGTGAGTGCGGGAACCCTACTATTATAGTCGGTGGACCGGTCATGCAGGGCAAAACGCTCCTGGCCACTATTATTTGTAGGTTGACTAGTCTGGCCCCGACTCACATGGTATTCCACTATAAGTGATTAGTATTTTCCATAACTTTATTCACATCCATGATTGGTTTTATTGAGCTCGGGACCCCCACTATTATTACCGGTGGATCGAAATATATATCAACATCATCCAAGGCAATACACTCCTGGGCCACTATTATATCCTGTGGATCGGTACTCATAATCATCTTCTAGGATAACACGCTCCTGGGCCACTATTATATCCGGTGGATCGATACTCATAATCACTTGTCATGGCATCACGCTCCTGGGCTACTATTATAACCGGTAGATTGGTACTCAATATCATAATTCAACTGGGCCTGGCTCATTAATCTTTCACTTTTATGATTAATATTTTTCCTTTTTTAATCAGCATAATGATTCCATTTATTTTCCTCGGACGGGAGATCAAGAACCCAGGACACAAAGGTACACCGGTCGTACTAGTGCATATCAGCTACTCAGTTGCCTTTAACCATCAACCCAGGAATGCAAAGGTACCCTGGTCGTACTGGTGCATAAAGTTATTCAGTACCCTACCGACAATGACACCTAACCCATAAGTATCCATACCCCCTAAATAGGTCTGTGGAGCTAGATAGAGTAAGATATAGGGCGTGGATGGGGCACAAAGGCACACTAGTAAATACCAGAATTATCATGGGCTAAACCACGTCTTTAGGGTAGCGACCCCTAAAGAGCCACCATTCTTGATCTTGAGGTCTTTTACTTTAAGTATTAGTGTATTAATTAAAGTGATCATGAAAAGCACAATAATCAAATACTTATTCACTTTCAATCGTTCTGATATCATTAGCCATTTCTTATACAGACAGTTATCCAAGATAACATAGAGAAATCATTAAGTCCATCATAATCTCATCTAATTCTAAATTAGGATTCGTTCTCGTGATACTTACTAATTATCAAATACTCTTTCCTTGCTAATTAGCATTATTTGAGTCGTATTATGAAATTCCACAATCACAACGACATGTTAGATACAAATTACTCATTCACCCCTTACTTATGTAATTGCTAAGTCATACCTTCCTTACATGATAAATTACCTTATTACCCTTCTTATTGCATAATTACCAAATTACCCCTTACTCGGTTTAGGTTACCAAGTTATCTCCTACGTTTTTTAGATCACCATTCACCCTTCATAATTGTTACCCTTAACATATTTCCCATTTTGTTGGTTAGATTACCGTATTGCCCTTCTCCTTTGTTATAATTACTAAATTGCCCTTGAGTTAGATAAATTACCAAATTACCCTTCTTCATTATCATGATTATCAATTTACCCTTTAGTCGGTTAAATTACCAAATTGCCCTTCTCCGTTATCTTTATTACCGAATTGTCCATTTAGTTGGATAAGTTACCAAATTACCCTTCTCCAATATCATAATTGCTAGTTTGCCCTTATCCATTATTATAATTACCAAATTACCCTTATCCATTATCAAAATTACCAAAATTACCCTTTTGTTGGTTAAATTACCAAATTAACCTTCTCCATAATTACAATTACCAATTTACCCCTCTCCACATTTATAATTACTAATTTACCCTTCTCCATCATTATAGTCACCAATTTACACTTCTCCACAATTATAATTACCGATTTACCCTTCTCCATTTTTATGATTGCTATATTTCCCTTCTCCATTATTAAAATTACCACAATGCCCTTTTATTGGTTAATTTACCAAATTACCCTTCTCTATTATCATAATTATTCAATTGCCCTTTTATAATCATAATTTAATTACCAAATTATCCTTCATTGTTATCATAATTACCAAGTTATCCCTTACCCCCAAGTTTGCCATAAATTTCCTTTTATTTACAAAATTACCCTTCAACCCCTTACTTCCAAATTACCATAATATCATTTTATTTACAAAATTACCATAATACCCTTTTACTTATAAAATTTCCATAATACCCCTTTTACTTTACAAATTACTATTTTACCCTTCTACATCTAAAATTACCATTTTTCCCTTCTTTCCCAAAATTACCATATTACACTTTACTCCCAAAATTACCATAATACCCTTTACTCCTAAAATTACCATAATACCCCCTTTACTTATAAAATTACCATTTTGCTGTTTTGCCTCCAATATTACCACTTTACCCCTTTATTACACCACTTTTATTAAATTAAACATTACCACATGGAATAATAATATTAACACTCCATTAATAATATCCAAGTCCACCAACCATTATATTTTAATATAATACTTATTAGCACCCACACATATTAGGCCACATTCTTGCATTAGAAATATTACTAAAATGCCCTTAGGGCTCACAATAATATTATTCATGCATAAATGGTCACAATAACATAATATGACATGGATAAGTACTTAACACTTTCATTAATAATCAAACTCTTTCCTTAAGCAACATTTCCACACATAGCATATAAACTAACATACTTTCCTTTTTTTTTATCAATTAATACAAGCAAATATATATATTATATTAAACCACAAATATCAAGCATAATAACATATTAAAAATCCTAATGTGCTAACATACATTTATCCATGCGTTTAAGTGGGGTTTAACGATAACCTTAATTCTCGCAAAAATAAAATCTTATTGGTATCCCGGTTAAAGATTCAAGCTTTAAATAGCAAAATCAACCCCTAAAAAAATAATGTCAATAATTATTATATTAGAAGTAGGAATTTAAAAGGATAGAACTTTATAAAAACTTAATTAATAATTCACTTTACTTAACCATTAATATACCTCAAAAATTAAACAAGGAAAATCCCAAAATAATGTGGAACTCACGCTACATGAGCAGCGTGAGTCACATGCAGGTTGCAAGGGGAGAAGAGGGTCAAGGGTGGTGAGGTAGAAGTGAGGGGGAGATGGTTCAGGTTGGGGATTTAGGGGCCAAGAGGAGGGAAAGTGGGGGAGAGTTAAGACAAGTAAAGGATGCAGGGGTGGAGAGGGGGTGTGGGTGGTGGTTAGGAGTAGGCTAATGGCGAAAAAGGGTTGCGGTGGCGGCGAGGTGATGAAAGGGGTTGTTGAGGTGGGCGTGGCTAAGAAGGAAGGAAAAGGGAGAAGGAAAATGAAGGGGGTAAGGGGGCTTGTATCAGCCAAACAAGGTATGTGGGTGGTAGAGGAGGTTGTAAGGAGTTGATTGGTGGTTTGGGTGGTAGCAGAGGCGGCTAGACGGCGGCGAACGGTGGGGTTGCAAGGGGCCTATCGAGAAGGGGAAAATGGGGAGAAGAATAAGTGGGGAGGAAGAAGGGGCTGTGGGATGGCTTGGGGTGGTCTTGTGGTGGTGTAGGGTGGTAGTAGAAGGGTGTAGAAGGTGGTTTAGGTGGTTGGTGAGGCAGAGGAAGCGGCATAGCCAAACCGAGGTGAAAATGGAAGGAGAAGAAAAGGGAGGTCGGGGAAGGTATGGGGCTCAAAATATGGGGCAGGAAAAGGGTTGGAGAGGAGAAGAAAAAGAAGACGGAGGATAGGGGTGATAGGTGGCTGGTAGGTGGCAGTGTTTCGGGTGGCAGGGAGGTGGTAGGGTGGTAGGGAGAGGAAGGGGAAGAAGGGAAAGGGTGGCTATGCGGGATGGGTTGCATGGCTGGCCGGTTTATAAAATGATGAAAAAAAAGGGACAGGGGAGAGAGAGAGAGAGGGAGAGAGGCAGGTGGTGGTAGTGGTTGTAGGAGGTGGCAGTGGGAGGCTGTAGGCGGTGGCAGTCATGGCGATGATGACGGGTCGGGGGGCTGTTGGGTTGAGGCAGAAGAAGAAAGAAAGGGAGAGGGAGGAAGCAGGCCAGCGCAGAGGGGGGGAAAGAAATTGGGCCAGCCTAGGCTCTAGGGGAGAAAGGAAAAGAAGAGGAGGGCAGGGGATGGGTCGATGTGTGCAGGAAAGAGAATGGGAGAGGGGGAGATGGGCCGGCGGCCCAGGTGCGGGGGAGGGCTGGCCTGGCACGGCGACCCGAAGGAGGGAAAAGGAAGAGAAAAGAAAGAAGAAAAAGGAGAAAAAGGAGAAGGAAAAGAAAAGGGAAAAAAAGGAAAATAGGAAAATAGGGGAAAATAATTTAATTTAATTTAGTAAATAATAAAATGTAATATTTTTGATAAATTATTTAATTTAATAATTTAATTCAATATAATTTAATATATTGGTTCAAAAAGAATAATTTTAGTAAAATATTAGTTTGAAAAATTATTTATTAAATATGATAAAATAATAAAAATTTTATTTTTAATTTATTAAATACTCCTATCCAAATTTATATACTAAAAAATCCATAAAATAATTAAACTAAATAATTTTAAAAGCTAATTTATTTCAAATAAAAGCTATTTATTAAATTATAGGTTTTCTAAAATTTTGGGGGATTACAGGCCGAACAAACTATCTTACTAACAGAAACGAGTGTGGTCACTAAAGGAAGAATTCTATTATGGTTTACATTTTATGAATAGTGTGTATTACTATATTTCTATGCTTCCATGATTCTATGCAAGCATGTTAGTTGTACTTGAGTTGAATCAATATGATATCACCATGCTATTTTGTGATTTTAATGTGTTGTATGAGCTTTCCATGTTTTAGGTAGTATGTTTTACCAATACTTTACCATTTGGTCCAGGGAGTAGATGATGATTTGTAGGGTTACGACTCTTAGTTAGAGTATGCTAAGGGTGGTGACGTGGGTCATTAGGGGGTCATTGCTTGGGGTTGGAGGTTTATGATTGTGCCTAAGAGTTAGGCTAACCGATTATTAGTATTTCGCCCACTATTTTGGCATGTTTTTGTATTTTTGATTGTTTAGACTCTTAGCTTGGATTCTTGTATATGATTTTGTAAAACTATCGAGTTTATTATATCTATGATATTGTTCTAGTCTTTATTATCTTGTATTGTCACATTATTATTATGATCACACATCGTTTTGTTCCTTCTTTCATTTTGCCTTGCATTAGGCATAGGTTAGGTGATGATCACACCTCTCTCATGGTTGATTTGGTGGTAGCATTCCCCAATTTTATTTTTCAATCACTTCTGCATTGTGTTAAAAATGAATTTTTTTTGGTTAAAAAATTAGGGGTGTTACAATATTATTTTCGGGGTTGGAATTATAGTCATATTATTTGGTAATTAGTTTTGGTTTGCATACCTTTTTAGACTCTTAGTTTCTTAGGATCCCTTTTAATTGTATTTTATTGATGACATAGTAGAGTTAATATCTAAAGTCTTGTCTAAGTTAATAAAATTTCTCTCATTCTCTATTTATCATATTTTAAGTTTTAACTATTTTACCTTGCATTCAATGTAAAGATGATATGGTAAGCTAGACTTATGTTGAGTATGGTGATAACATCTAACTATATTTATATTATGCTTTCGCTAAAGTGATTTTTTTTAGTAGTAATTTTTGGGGTGTTACAGTGTTAGCTTATGTTATAAGAAATATAAAATAATTATTACAACATATTATGAAGAACAAGATGAAAAATATAAAGATATATTATCAATGAAGAAGACATTACAAGTATGACAATTTGCAGTGAACATGAAGATAAATAAGATGAACATATTAAGGTAACTTTAAGGAGGAGTAGGTTCAAAGCATAATTAAAGTATGAGCAAAACATGTATAATATTATCACAAATGTGGAAGCAATCGTTAATAACCTCTTCAACTAATGGGTTGATCATGTAGAATAAGTGTAAGCAAAAGTCTAAGTTCGTATGGATATGCGTAATACCCCACACTCAGTACCAGACCGGTTTACTCCTATCGTTCCAGTACTAAGTGCTAAGGCTGAAAGAGTAAAATACAGTTTATGAGAAACTTAAACTATATTTAAATCAGAGTAGCGTAAATAATAATTTACAACAATAAATCCACCAATGGTGGTCACAAGAATAAGGACCACATTTAAACTAAGGGTTGAAAAGAGAGAGAGGTAAAACCCTAAAAGTCCAGATAATTCCTTACGCTCTTTCTTGTTGCCCACTTAAATAGCACCTGAAAAGGACCAGTAAGGGACATTGCCCATTGAATAGGCAGGGGCCCCACGAATAGAACCCTTTAATACTATGGTACTGAGTAACGCTTTAAACTACACTAAAAAGCAAGCCCGCAATGCAACACATGATATAGAACTATATACATATATAATAAGAGATGCACACACAACATCCACATGCTTAACAAGTCCATCACATATTCATAGGTTATAAAATGAAATCAATGCTTTTGGGATTTAAGCCGATAGTCAACCATTACTCAATCATTTCTCGAATTATATCCATGTGAGTGTGGGAACCCCACTATTATAGTCGGTGGACCGAAAACATATAGGGTAGAACGCTCCTGACCACTATTATTCACTGGTGGATCGGTCTATAAGACATAACACTCCTGGCCACTATTATTCGCCGGTGGACCAGTCTAGCCCTAACTCACATGGTATTCCACTATAAGTGATTAGTATTTTTCATGACTTATTCACATCCATAATTAGGTTTATTGAGCTCGGGATTCCCCACTATTATAGTCGGTGCACCGAAATACATATAAACATTATCTAGGGTAAAACACTCTTGGGCCACTCTTATATCCGGTGGACCGGTACTCATAAAAATCTTCCAAGGCAAAACACTCTAGGGCTACTATTATAACCGGTACTCATAATATAATCCATCTGGGCCCATCTAATTTGTCTTTCACTTTCATGATTATTGTTTTCCCTTTTAATTAGCACAAAAATTCCATTTATTTGCCTCAAACGGGAGATCAAGATCCCAGGACACAAAGGTACACCGGTCATACTGGTGTATACAAGCTACTTAGTACCCTTCAACTATCAACCCAAGGACGCAAAGGTACCCTGGTCGTACTGGTGCATAAAGCTACTTAGTATCCTACCGACAAGGACACCTAATCCATAAGTATGCATACCCCCTAAATAGGTTTAGAGCTAGATAAAGTAAGATGTAGGGCCTGGCTGGAGCACTAAGACACGCCAGCAAATACCAGAATCACTGTGGGCTAAACCATGTCTTTAGGGTAGCAACCTCTAAAGAGCCACTACTCCCGATCTCGAGGTCTTTCACTTTAATTAATAGTGTCTTAATTAAGGTGATCACGAAAATCACAACAATCATATACTTGTCCACTTTTAATTGGTTCTGATATCATTAGATACTCCTTATTTATATAATTATCCAAGAAAACTTAGAGGAATCATTAAGGCCATCATTATCTCATCCAATTCCGATTTAGGTATCATTCTCATGATACTTACTAATTGTCAAATACTCTTATCTGGCTATTCAATGTTACTTGACTCTTATTATGAAACTCTCTTATCTCATCTACATATTAGATACAAATTACTGATTTACCATTTTCATCTCTACAAAATTACCGAATTACCTCTTGCTTGAATAATTATTAAGTCATCCCTTCTTTACTTATCAATTTACCATATGACTCTCCATGTTACATAATTACCAAAGTACCTCTTGCTTAGTTTAGGTTACCAAGTCATCTTCCACACTTATTAGATCACTAATCACCCTTCATAATTGTTACACTTATCAGATTTCCCATTTGGTTGGTTAGATTATCAAATTGCTCTTCTCCATTATTATAATTTTCCAATTGCTCTTCTCCATTATCATAATTACCAATTTACCTTTTAGTTGGTTAAATTACCAAATTGCCCTTCTCCATTATCACAATTACAAAAATTACCCTTCTCCATTATCATAATTACCAATTTGCCCTTTAGATGGTTAAATTACCAAATTGCCCTTCTCCATTGTCATAATTACCAAATTACCCTTCTCCATTATTATAATTACCAATTTACCCTTCTCCATTATTATAAATACCAATTTACCCTTCTCCATCATTATAATTACCAAATTACCCTTCTCCATTATTATAATTACCAATTTACCCTTCTCCATTATTATAATTACCAAATTACCCTTTAGTTGGTTAAATTACCAAATTGCCATTTTTCTTTATTAAATGCCATTTCATCCTTCCTTTATACCAAATTACCATTTTACTTTTCTACTTTATTAAATTACCATTTTATCCTTCCTTTACACCAAATTACCATTTTATCCTTCTACTTTGTTAAATTATAATGATATCCTTCCTTTATACCAAATTATCGTTTTACCCTTCTACTTACAAAATTACTATATTACTCCTTTACTTATAAAATTATCATTTTGCCCCGTACTTCAAAAATTACCACAATACCCTTTTACTTCCAAAATTACCATTTCACCCCTTACTTCCAACATTAACATTATGCCCTTTTACTTACAAAATTATAACTTTGCCCCTTACTTTTAAAATTGCCATAATACCCTTTTATTTACAAAATTACCATTTTGCCCCTTACTTTTAAAATTGCCATAATACCCTTTTACTTACAAAATTACCATTTTACCCTTTATTACACCACTTTTATTAAATTACCATCACTTTATAAAATATTAATATCAATACTCCATTCTCATCATCCAAATCCACCAACTATTATTATTCAATATAATACTCATTAACACCTGCACATATTGGGCCAAACTCTTGCACAAGACATATTATTAAAATGCCCATAAAGCTCACAATAATATTATTCATGCATCAATGGTCACAATAACACAACATATCATAGATAAGTACTTAACATTTTTATTAATAACAAAACTCCTTATTTAAGCATTATTCCTACATATGGCACAAAAACTAGAATGCTTTCCTTTTTTTCAATCAATATAAGCAACTATGTATATTATACTAAACACCAAATATCATGCTAAAAACATATTAACAACCCTAATGTGCTAGCATACGTTTATCCATGCATTTAAGTGGAGTTTAACAATTACCTTAATTCCTGTAAAAATTGAACCTTACTGGTATCCTAGTTAAAGATTTAAGCTTTGATTAGTAAAACCAATGCCTAAAATAATATCAATATTTATCACATTAGAAATAAGAAAACAAAAAGTATAAGAAATTATAAAAAAACTAAATTAGTGAAATACCTAACTTAACTGTTATTTTACCTTAAAATTATTAACCGAGATAACCAAAGGAAGGGCAACAACTCACATTGCTCATACAACGTGAGCTGCATACAAAATAAGGGAGGAGGAGGTTGAAGGTGGGTGGAAAAAAGGAAAGGAATGGCTATTTTCGGGTTGGGGTTTTGGGGCTAGTAAAGAGGACAGGTGGGGGAGAGTTAGGGCAAGGGTTGGGTGTAGGAGTGGAGAAGAATTGTAGGTGGTGGTCAAGGATGGGTTATCGGTGGCCAAGGGTGGCTAAGGCGGTAGCAGCAGGGCTGCAAAGGAGGCTACAGAAGTGGTACTGACTGAGAAGGAAGGAAAAGGAGGGGCTGCAGGTGTTTGTTTTGGCCAAAGGAGGTAAGGAGGTGGTAGGGGAGATTGCAGGGACTAGTGGTTTGGTGGCTCAGGTGGCGGAAAAAGCGGCGGTATGGTGGCGG
This sequence comes from Tamarix chinensis, assembly GCA_030549775.1. NCBI lineage: Eukaryota > Viridiplantae > Streptophyta > Magnoliopsida > Caryophyllales > Tamaricaceae > Tamarix > Tamarix chinensis. The sequence continues at coordinate 9,426,020 of CM060172.1, forward strand.
AATGAGGAGGTGCAGGGTGGTTACTGCGAAGGGGGAAAAGAAGAGGAGAGGGATGAGGGGGCTGTAGGGTGGCTTGAAGGGTGATGTGGTGGTGCAGAGATGAGTTAGAGGGGGTAGAAGGTGGTGCAAGTGGCTGGAGAGGCAGAGGCAACATCGAAGGGGGAGGTGGTGCAAAAATAGGGGGAGGATAGAGGAGATAAAATGGAGAGGAAGTGAGGTCGGGGGAGGAAGAGTGTTCGAAAATGGGTAGGGGAGAGGCTATTGAAGAGAAGAAAAAGAAGAGGGAGAGGAAGGGGAGCGGGTGGCCGGGTCGGGCAGTTGCAGGGTGGCAGGGAGGTGGTCGGGTGGCAAGGAGAGGGAAAGGAAGAAGAGGGAAAGAACGTCATGCATGGCTGGGGGTGCAGGGTTGGTTTGGGTCCAAAAAGGGAAGAAAAAGACGAGGGAGAGAGAGGAAGAGTGGCAGGGAGGTAAGTGGTTATCGGGGTGGTAGTTGTCTGGTGGTTGGTAAGGTGCGGCTTAGATAGTCGGGAATGGACGACGAAGAAAGAAAGAATATGAAGAAGAAAAGAAGGCAGGCTAGGCGAGGGAAAGGAAGGGAGAGTGTGGGACGACTCGGTCAAGGAGGGAAGGAAAGAAAAGAAAAGAGGTCGGGCTTGGTTGGTCACATGGGAGAAGAAGGAAAGAAAGGGAAGGGGCTGGGATGTGTGTGCGGGTGAAGGAAAGGAGGGAAGTGGGTTGTCGGCCCAAGAGCGAGTAGAGGGAGGGCAGGCCGTGTCTTGGTGGCTTGAAGGAAAGAAAAAAGGAGAAAGAAAGAAAGGAGAAAAAGGAGGAAAAAAAGGAAAAAGGAAAAAAAGAAAAAAGGGATAATAAGATAAAATAATTTATAGAATAATAAAATGTAATAATTCTGGTAGATAAATAATTTAATTTAATATAATTTAGTATATGGGTTTGAAAAGGATAATTTTAGGAATAATATTGGTTTGGAAATTTATTCTAATAAAATGAGTATGATAAAATAATGAAATATTTATTTTAATTTATTAAATATTCCTATCCAATTTTATATACTCAAAGGCCCATAAAATAATGAAAATTAATAAATTTTAAAGTTAATTTATCTCAAATAAAAGTTATTTATTAAATTATAGGCATTTTAAATTTTGGGGGATTGCAATACCCTTATTCCTCTTATGTCACCTTATCCTTAAATATTGATACCCCCTAAGAAATATAGATATCCAAATATAATAGATATAAGGCCTTGCTTGGACATAACGTCACACCAAGGAAATAAGGAAATAAATAAAACTAAGGGTTACATGTCATCTTTAAGGTAGCTACCCCTAAGGTGTTAAAAATCCCAAAATTAAGATCTTTTACTTTAAGTATTAATATTTTATATGGTGATCACAAATATCACATAGTACATAATAGTTACTAATATAGGAGCATCTAATGATTCTCATATTCCTATTGATTCTCAAGGTAAGGAAGAATTAGCTTTCTTAATATTGGAGCCTATCATATTAAATAATTAAGTTGGTATTGAAAACAATTCAAGTTGTTCTTACAGTTATGTTACATATTTGCAAGGAGAAGATGTTAATACACCTTAAAGTGTACAAATATTCAAAGCATGCAAGAATATGTCATACATGGGATGATACTTTACAACAAGAAGATATGGTGATGATTATAATTAGTTGTATTAATTTGTTGTAAACCCTAAGTGTATTTTATGTAAGTTAGGGTTTGATGTAATTTCATGTATATATCATAGTTGATTGTATGACTTTGTAATGATTAGTCATTAGTATCATTTAAATGATGATATTATGATTAAGCTTAGATGCTATATGGGCTTAATTCAAGTGATTAAATGGGCTTGAATTAAGGGGGAAACTCGGCTGATTTGAGCATGAGTTTGAGCCTTCCTTTCTTATATATATATATATATACTTGTACTGTCGAGCAGAATGAAGAAATAATAGAATTTTTTGAGCTAGAATCTATCCAGCATTTGCTTCTTGTATTACCCCTTCCATGACTCATTTGATTAAGGAAAAACCTGGGGTTTATCCTTCCTCCTTCGAGCCTTTGAATGATTGATATTATTCAAAGTCATCCGGTGACAAATTGCAACTTCCATTTGAAGTAACCTGTGTCCAAACTTTGTTTTCTCCTCGAAATTCAAGTCGCTGGATTCATAAATCATGGAATGATCGATCCAACTCTTCCCTCCACTTTGATTACACATCAGTTACAATTCTAACCTAACCATTTTCCCTTAATTTCCAACTATTAAATTCAACCCTAAGGTTAATGGTCCAAGTTAGAGTTGAACTCAACAGTAAGGTCAACCTATCAATATACAAAGGCTACTATATGTCAAAATTATTCTTCCTAGGTTCATTATGTCAAAAATAACCAAAATACCCTTAAAATCCTAGTTATACCATTTTATCCAATTTCATACCAAACTTAATTATAATGAGAATTTTTCATGAAAAGGATAAAATACAACAATTTAGAACACTTTATCATGTTGGTCATTTTGTAGTAGCCCATCCTAAAATCCTTCAAAATGTGTTTAAAATTATGTTGATATAAAATAAAATAGTTTTAGTTTTGAAAAAGGCTTAAAATTCTAATAAATGTATGAATTTCAGGTCTATCAATTGATTGGTTTGCCTAATCGATCGATGAGTATACTTAAAGATTGTCAATTTTATTCCTATGAACTAGTTGACTAGTTTGCTCAAATTAATCAATTGATTATCCCATGATTTTATATCCTTTTTTTATTATTTTAATTCAAATATCTTTCTAATGTATATAAAAACTTTAAATTATAATCTATTTGTGCTAATGAATATCTTTTGGCGCTTGGGAATTATTTTTACATTATTTAGATCATTATATGATTTTACTTAGTTAACTTTTCACTAAAAAGCACTTTTTGAGGCATATCACACCTTTTCTCTTCTCACTCACTTTCCTCTCTCTCTTTTGATAGCTAGGATACATGTTTGAATTCTTACCCATCCTTCCTAACTTACCAAACTTAAGCAATTATTCCCTCCTTGACTACACTCAACCACTCTCACCTCATTATGTATTTCTCTTATATTTGGTTACCCACACTCAACCACACCAGTCTTATATCTTTCACTTGTAGATGTTAATAAGCTCTCCCTCCTATACACTCCATTTTTGATTCATTTCACTTCTTACCATTTGCACTTGCTCATTGTCTCCCTTTTCTTTGTGGAAAAAGTTCCTAAGTGTTGAGCATTCCTTCATTTCCTCCCTTTTCTTTTCTTCTAGAAAATAGAGGATTGCCTCTAGTTTTCTTCCCCACCTTAGTTGAATCATTGAACCTTATTTCTTCTTCTAATCTTAGATTTATTTCTCCCTTTTTTATCTTAAGAAAGGAAGGATTAAGGTTTGAGAAAGGATGAAGATTCCAACTTCATTTTCCTTGGAATTCTATTCCTAAGAAAAGGTTGAGTCGCATTTTTGTTGTTGTTCTTCTTTTTCTTTGATTATTAATGGAGTTTTTAAAAAGGAGTTTTAATGCTTTTGAATTTTTATTCTATTAGGAATTAAGGTCCTATTAGATAGCCATTGTAATACCCCGTATTTTTAAAACCTAATTTTATTAAGCTTAATGATTTTATTAGCGTAATTTGATGTAAAAAAAATAATTATTTTAATTTTGATTTGTTTTATGGATTTATCGACGATTTTGAATTTATATTTTAATTTAAGTAATCGTTGTCGTTGTGAACCATTTTAGACAAATTCATTCGCGACTATGATTTTATTATACTCTTTTAATTTCGATTTTCGGTTAAAAATATGTATTCCCGTTCTTTCTCGTATTTTGATTTTTAATATTTTAGATTCATTTTCAATTATAACTTCGTCGTGTGATTACGACCTTATTTTTGGAGTTATATTTCGTTAACTAAATATATTATTTAAATTATAGAATTTCTGTTTAAATAGTTAAATTTATTTTAATAATTTTATCCGTAGAAAATATTTTCGACTTTAAATTTATTCGTTTTCGGTGATCGTTAATATTTTCGAAAAGTTTTAAATTAAAAAGATTTTCGAAGTTTATTTATGAAATTCTTTCTGGAATTAACTCTCTTTCGTTTTATGCTTTTGGTTTACGGAAAACCGATTTCGGAAATTATTTAAATTAGTCTTGGTTTATTTGAATTTGACTTAAATATTTTAGTATATGTTTTTAAATAATTTTTCGGGGTCTTATAATGTATTTCCGTAAATAATATAAATTTTTATGTTCGTTGGTTAATTCTTTCGAAAATGTTTCTGAAATTCTTTATATAGTTCTTTTATTTATTTTAAGTGTTCGGATCGTTTTGAAATAATTTTTATTTAATAAATTTTAGATAAAATCTTCCAATATTAATTTTTAAGCTTTTAATATTTTATTTGATACTTGTTTTCGTAAAAAAAAAAAAACCCGTGCCCCGACCCCCTTCCTTTTCTTTTCCCTCTTCTCTCCCTTCCTTTCGGTTTTCCCTATTCCCCGACTCCCTGTCCCGCAACCCTAACCCTAGCCGACCCCTCGCCTCTCTCCTTCTCCCCAGCTCCTCCCTGCTCCTCCTTCGTCGGTCGTCGGCCCCCAACCAGCAGCAACCGCAGCAACAGCCGCTGCAGCAGCAGTCGAAGCAGCCACGTCCAGCAGCTCGTAGGAGCAGCAGCGGCGGCAGAGCGCAGCAGCCATGAGCAGCACAGCTCGCGCTACCGCCCGGTCACCGGCGAGCTCGGGCGACCACCGACGAGCCACCCTCGGGCCCCGACGAAGCTTCTCCGGCCTTTTCGGGCTCTGATTTGTTGAGTTTTGTTGGTATAAATTTTCGAAAACCCTAACCCTTGTTTTGATTAATTGGGTATGAATTAGCTTATAAAAAGCTAAATTGATGGTTTGATTATGTATATATTTGCTGTAATATTGATTTGGACATGTCAATTGCATGGTTATGTTGGAATTTTGGAAAATTTGGATTTTTGGCCGGGTTATGTCTAAATTTTTTGGATTCGTCCGATTTGGCGATTTCGGACAAATTGATTATACAAAATGTTTTAAAATGTATTCAATTTTATTTTGGAACCGTCAATTTGAGAAATTTATGAAGGTTTTATCGGAATTTGATTCCTAGGTCAAAATTTGAGTGTAATGAAATTGGGTTGTGTAATTGAGTCGTTTTACTCAATTGATTTTATAATATCGTTTAAAATGTATTTAATTTTATATTGGAAGTGTTGATTTGGGAAAATTGCGCTTAATTGATCAGAATTGGATTTTTAGGTCAAAACTCTTGCGGGTCCAAATTGAATTGTGTAACCGGGTTATTTTATTCAATTGACTATATAAATTACATTAGAATATGTTTAATTACATTTCCAAATCGTCAATTGATATGTTTTGGCAAGAATTAATTGGGTTTGCTTTCCGGGTTCAAAAACCCTAATTGTGCTAAATTGCGTATTTCTTTTATTGGTTTTGAGCAATTGATTAGTTGATATGTTATAAAATGTGTTTAATTGCATTTTCAAACATTCAATTTGATTAAATTTATAGAATTTTAACGAATTGTATTTTCGGGCCTAAAACCCTAAATTTCAAGTGGAATTATGAAATCGATTACTTGTATTGCTATTTTCTAAAATTGAATGTGTAGAAATAGTTGAAATGGTATTAATTGCTTTCTAATACCCTTAAATTAAATTAATTAAATTGAATTACTTGAGTTTGTGTTGTGGGCTTTAAAACCTTAATCTTCGGGGATGATTTTATAAAATTGATTTTTGCTATGCGTCTCTTATCTAATCGATTCCTGTCTTTGGATTTTAAATCATTTAAGTTATGTTTTAAACTAATCGGTTTGGATTTGGTTCCATGTAAATGATTGAGTTACCTATTTAATTATAAAACCTAATGAATATGCTATTTTTGATAAAGTAACTTATAATTGATTATCTTTCTTGGGCTTTCCATATTAATTCGAAATGTCCTCAGTTTATTTGTATTACTCTGTTTTGAATTATATTTAATCTTAAATCTTAATAGAGCTATGCTTTTAAGTTCTAAGTTTTGGACATGTTTTCTGAGAAAGATCATTTGTGTCGCTTGTGTTTATTTAATTAGAGTATGTGAATTATTGATTGATAGGATAGTTTCTAATTTATTTTTTCGATTTCTATCGGATCTAGGAAAGCTTTCTCATGGATCCACGAGCTAGTGATCTCTCTTCCTCTTATCTCGCTTAGCTAGCTTCGAATCCAGGTAAGTCTCTACTTACCTCTACTTATGGGTATTTAGTAAGGACGAAGCTATGGCCTTGTGCTATGTGTGATGTGATGTGTTGATTGTTGTGTGCACCATGCTAATGTGTGTTATATGATGTATGGATAACTTGTCTCATGTGTAGTGCAGCTTGGGAATTGAGGTATGTCGTGTGTGCTTCCATGATATGAGGATGACATACTTTATGTGTGATATTCTATTGTGTTGATACAGCCCTCTAGGACATGCAACTAGGGTTTTGGTACTATGAAATGGGACTAAAAGAATAATGAGACGGGGAATGGGAAGTGAGACCATTAAGGGGGATATGGGGTTGACCCAAATGAATAAGAGATAAGAAATATGTATGGGAATTCTAGAGGTTGCATGGGGACTTGAGAGTTGCATGGAGTGGATAAATTTTTCATGGGGGTGATCCTTACGTGTGAAAAGTTGGTTTAGGGTGTAAATAAGAAAAAAAGAGAGTTGTGGAGCGATCAGAGACTTGTGAGGAAAAATAATACGTAGGTCGGTGTAAGGGTGTGTGAGGGACCCGATTAGGGTTTTGGGAGGAAGTGATAATCTGGGAATTTTGGGAAGTAAAAGTGATTAAGGGAGAGTAGAGTATGGGTTAAGAGTGAGAATTCTATTATACAAAAGATGAGAATGGGTTTCCTTATGAAAGAAGAGACTTGGGGATGAAAAGAGAGAGGTTACTTGTGGAAGAAGTGAGGTGTTAGGGTTTGATGTGGCCAACTAGGGTTTTACCGAGTACATGCGAGGTCGAGGAATAAAAGGGTATGACTTGGGGTTTGACTTAATAAGGGTGAGATGTGGGGTGAAGAATGAGTAATGGTAAGGTAAGTGAGAAGAGGTTGGGCCACATAGGTCCAACTAGGATTTCCAAGGGGAAAACCCTAGAGGTTGAGAATAGGCGAGATCGATGTCGTAGGGTGTTGGGTTTAACCTACACTTCCAGAAGTTGGTCTCTCATTATGTGTGAGCTTAAGGGGAAATAATGTCGGGGTGTGACTAAGGGTGCACGAGTCTCAACATATGGGATGACCCCCCTTGAAAAGAAAACAGTAGAATGTGGTTGGCATGCATGTCAAGGGTGTGATGTGATTCAATAAGACACGAATAAGACATTAATTACGTAAAGCGAAAGACTGATGAGCCCGACCCAGTCCGGTCCACCGGTTAGAATAGTGGCCAGAGGTGTTTTGCCCTGGGTGTTTATTTCCGGTCCACCGGCTATAATAGTGGTCAGAGGCGTTCTGCCCTGAGTGTTTATTCCGGTCCACCGGCTATAATAGTGGGGGATTCGGGCTCGACAGACCCAAACGAATAAGTTAATCCACAGGAAAGATACAAAGTACTTACAGCGAAACACCATGTGAGTCGGGGCCATGATCCGGTCCACCGGCTATAATGGTGGATTAGAGGCGTTTTGCCCTGTGCGTTTATTTTCCGGTCCACCGGCTATAATAGTGGATCAGAGGCGTTCTGCCCTATGCGTATATCTTCCGGTCCACCGGCTATAATAGTGGGGCTCCCGCGCTCACATGGATTAATGAAGAATGCTTTGAATGAAAATGAATGAAGTAATCCATGGGAAAATACTAAGTACTTACAGTGAAACACCATGTGAGTCGGGGCCATGATTCGGTCCACCGGCTATAATAGTGGATCAGAGGCTTTTTGCCCTGTGCGTTTATTTTCCGGTCCACCGGCTATAATAGTGGATCAGAGGCGTTCTGCCCTGTGCATATATCTTCCGGTCCACCGGCTATAATAGTGGGGCTCCCGCGCTCACATGGGTTGTTGAAGAATATGTGTGGAATGAACATATTATTAATGAGAATAAAGAATAAGTCTAATTGGACCATAACCGGCTTTTATTATCTGTTACTACATGTTGCTTACGTGAGTATGCCACGTATTGAGTTTTAATAATACGGATCATTCCTACCTGAGGCGTATGAGCCACTTTGTATTTCGGTTATACCACGTATATATGTTAGATGAGATGTTACATATGTTTTTATATGTTACTATGGGTGTATGGCAAGATACATGTTGTGGGTTGTGAATATGCATGATATTGTATCAACGTGTTGTACTCGGATTTAATATGCACTTGATGATATCTCTCCTAAGATAGGATAGTGGGACTTACTCAGTATTGGACCCGTACTGATACTACACTGGTTGAATGAGTCCTGTGATGATCCACCGATGGTGGGGAGCAGACCTTTTGTGCAGGTTTAAGATCGGATATTGTTTTGGGGTGGAAGCCTTGACTTGAGTGAGTAGGCAATCCGGATATTGATCCTTCTGGATTTATTTTTGTTTAGCTATATTTTGTATTACGTTCTTGTTTCGAGAAACATATTCTGAGGTTGTTATCCCAAATCGTATTCTAACTTCTGTTTGACTTACCTCTTATTAAGGATTTATGTTAAATGTCATCTTGCGTTTTTTTGATACTTTGTACTAAATGTTGATCGGATTTAGCCTAAGCACTTAGTACTGGAACGGTAGGAGTGAACCGGTCTGGTACTAAGTGTGGCGGTAATACCCCTTAGTTTACGGTTTTATCCTTTGCTTCCGCTAAGCCTTTTGATTTTAAACGAAATTTTTCAGTAGTAAATTTGGGGGTGTTACAGCCATAAAGTAAGTTTTGTGCTAAAAGAATTATCTTAAGGTAAGACATTCTTATCTTTAATATGAATAAGATTTTTGTTGCTCATTATAGTTACATATTCTTGGTGTGATTTTTTGTTGAGCATGGTTTAATTGTATTGTAGAATTTGAGCATGAAGTGAAGTTTCTTTCTAAAATTAAGCATTGTCAGTTTATCTAATTTTACGCATGATTTCATAGTTTGAGTTTGATTTTGTTTAAATTCCTACATTACCATGTATCTATATGATTTTGTGTGTGTAACATGTCTCTTTATGTGTTTTATGACATATAAGCATGCTAGGATTAATATGGTAAGTTTGGCGTGGGTATCATAAGTCTAAGTATTGTTTTACCTAGACCAATCGTTTAGTTTGTAAACCTATCAAATAGTCATGTGAACAGTCATACGGTTTGGAAATTTTGGTATACTGGTTGTGAGATCAGTCCATTGGTTCGATGAACTAGTTGACTAGTTTCTATGAACAGTTAATCAGTTTGCTAAATTCATTAACTTATGACCGTGTAACCAAAGTGGTCTAATCTCTACGTAGACCCATCAACCGATCAGACTAAACCAAACAATTGGTTTCTTATGAATAGTTAATATGTGAGACCAACTAATTGTAACACCCCAAAATTTACACATTTTTTTTAAAAGCAATACTCATAAATTAAAACCGTAAATTTTGGGGATGTTACCGCCACACTTAGTACCAGACCAGTTTACTTCTACCGTTCCGGTACCAAGTGCTAAGGCTAAGAAAACATTATCAGTAATACCATACAAGTTCAAATTTATGAAAACAGAAATCAGAATATGCGTAAGTCTTACATAATTCGAAATACCGGCTATTGTTTTTCCAGATAAAACTAAACAACCTTAGTAAAGTTGTTTCGAATTTCAAACATAATAAAAGATGACTTGAATCATAAATTTAAAAAGGACAAAGGCCACGTCACTCTAAAGATTGATCCATCCCAACTATCACTTTGCCCCTCCTGATGTCCCGTAGACATCGATAGCATCAAAGTAAGTATCTCCTACGTGCAACAAATTAGACGGGCCTTCTGCTAGTGGGAATAAGCAGCACCCATGAAACAGGTGATCAGTACGCTACGTACCGAGTAAGGTAACCGAATACTAAGGCCGGCATATAACACATTAATTCATGTAGGATAATGATCACATACAATTACAACTCATACATACAATACACAGAAGCGTAAAGTAAAATCCATAACTTATAATCAACAAGTCCACACATAAGGCCCAAAAAGATCCAGATTAATCATTTAATCTTCTTTTTTTTTTATCAAAAGTTAATTCACACCATGCCTTTTATCAATCCATGCGAAAATAGGAACACCCCACTATTGTAACCGGTGGGCCGGACACACATAGGGTAAAAACCTAACCACTATTCTTGACCGGTAGATCGGTCTGGTTCCTGCTCGCATCATATCCATGCGAAGACAGGAACACCCCATTATTATAACCGGTGGGCCGGACGTACATAGGGTAAAACCCTAACCACTATTCCTGACCGGTGGATCGGTCTGGTTCCTCCTCGCATGGTGTTCCATTGTAAGTAGTTAGTATCTTTTAATAGCATTGACGATCTGGTTTGCCTTTATTGAGCTCGGGATCCCCCACTATTATAACCGGTGGGCCGGATACACATAGGACCTCATGTCCTAACCACTATTATTACCGGTGGATCGGTCACACATAGGGTAAAACCCTAACCACTATTCCTAACCGGTGGATCGGCTGGTCCCGTCTCAATATCTTCCACTTTAAAATATTATTGTCTTAATTATTTTATTCAAAAACATTTGACATTCACAAACATTTTCCCAGACATGCGTGACTAAATCCATGAAAACCCTAACTCCCATGCAACCCTACTCCATGCAAACCCTATCTCTACGTAAACCACATTTCCATGCAAATCTTAGTTCCCATGCAAACCCTAACTACACATGACCCACGCTTCCATGCAAACCCTAGCTCCCATGCAAATCCAATCTCCACGTACCACACTCCCATGCAAACCCTACCTCCCATGCAAACCCTAACTCCACGTACCTCACATGTGCAAACCTTAGCTTTACATATACCACCCTTCTATGAAAACCCTAATTCATATGCAAACCCTAGCTCCACGTAGACATGCTTCCATGCAACCCAGATCCCCATGCAACATTAATTCCATGTAGGCATGTTTTTATGAAACCCTAATCCGCATGCAAAACCCTAACTCCACATTAATTCATGCAAACCTTAATATTATGTTATTTCATGCACACCTTCAACTTCTTGCTATTCCATGCAAACCCTAGTATCATTTCCTTTCGTGCAAACCCTAGCACCATGCCATCTCATGCAAACCCTAGTACCATCCTCTTACATGCAAATCCTAATTCATATATCATTTCAGGTCATACATTAATGACATAAGCATACACATATTTTTCATGGTGCATGACATTCATAATAACATACTTCAACTTCATAACCATATCACATGCATAATCGATAAGAACAACGAACATAAAATACATAACATGTCATATTCATAATACATGCAAACACATAAATGGCCTTAGGGGACCCTTACCTAAAAAGTCACCGGTCTTGGTGCACGCTCCTATTCCACTTGGGTAATTTGATTGGGTTCGCCTATTATATCAAAGCATACTAGAATTAGACTCTCTTATATTATTTTAACTTATTTCGAGGTTTGGTTTTAGGATGACATTTTACTATTCACTAATTAACTATAGGAACTAATACTTAAAAATACAAATAAATTATTATTTTCATTAGAAGAGGGTGGTGATCTAAGGGTTTCTACCCTTCACCAAAATATAATGATATTATAATAATGATAATAATAATAATAATAATAATAATAATAATAATAATAATAAGGTATAATATTATTAATGATACTTTTATTAGTAGGATATTAATATTATTAATACCAAAATTCTTAAAATTAAAAGGTGGATTTTGAACCACCCTAGTTTAATAATAATATTACCATTAGAATTTTAATAATAATATTAACATTATATATATTTATAATATAAAGTTAATAAAGATAATAATAATAATAATATAATTAGAAATAATGTTAAAATTTTTAATAATAGTTGTAAAAAGCAAATGTGCGAGACTTAGTTAAAATTTTAGGTTTATAATCCTCCTGAAATAATTACAATATTAACTAAATAATTACACTAATAATAATAATAATATTATTATTATTAATAATAACATTAAACATGTAAAAATTTATTTAAATAAGTAAAGGCCGAGATGAATAATATATCTTACTCAATAATACTCCCAGACCTGTCAACAAAATTTATAAATTAGAATACAGTCGATATCAATAATAATAATAATAATAATTATAATAATAATAATTAAATTTGAATTAACACTAAAATTTAGGCTAAAAATAGAATAATTATTAATAATTCAAAACCAAGTGTTTAAAATGTCTAAGGTTTCACCTTGAGTCGGAGGATGTAGGTGGAACCGGCGGTGGTTCCCGGAGGTGGCCGGAAAATGAATCTAAGAGGGGTAAAAATGAAGAAAAAGGGGTGAGAGGGGAGGAGAAAAATAAAATAATTTTATGGGTCGGTGGAGGAGCCTTAGAAGGAGTTATTGGTTGGCTTGGAAGGTGGTAAAAGCGGCATATGTGGTGGCGGCTGGCGTTTCAAGGTCTCGGGGTGGAATTTTCTAGCGAGATAACTAGCCAACTTTACACGATTATGGAGGCTTGTACAAGGTGAATCGAAGGTCGTGGATGGTCTAGTTAATTAGAGGGTGTTGCAGGGAAGATATTGGGATGAAGCGAAGGCGTTGAAATTAGCCAAAGATGGAGGAAGAGTCGTCTAAAGAGGTGGTGGCGCACAGGCGATGCTTAGGGTTTCGGGGAAAAAAAAATCCCGAACCCAGGCCATAAGAGAGGTATTTATAATGTTGGAGGTTAGGTCCGAGTTGGGGAAGTTATCAGGGGGTCAAAGCTGGTGAGAAACGTGATGGTTATGGTGTCGATCGGGCGGTAAAATTTTCAAATTTTGCCCGACCCTTCGCGAGAGGAATGGAGCAATCGTGGAGAAGAAAATGGAGATTAGAGTGTTTAAAATCAAACTTTGCGTCGAGAGGGAGAGAATGAGCGGGAAAAAAGCCGGTCACGCCACGTGTGGCTGGCAGTGCCATTTTCGGGGAAGGAAGGAAGGTGGACGGTTATGGCGTTGGGCGGGAGGAGGAAGAAGAAGATGGGGGAGGCTGGACCGGGCGGTTCGCGTGAGAGAAAAGAAAGAAAAAGGGAGGGAGACCGGGCGTTTAGGCGCGAGGTGGGGAAGGGTTAAATAGAACGACGCGTTTCGATGTAAAAAGGGATAATGAACGGCGTTCCGAGGCTGTCGCGCAACGGTAAAAAGAATGAAAATCAAACGCAGCGTTCGAAAGGAAGAATAAGTAATATGCTGCGTGGACAGAGGGGGGGGGTGGCGACGACGCGCGGGCTGGGCCGCGCTGAAGGAAAGGAAAGAAGAATGGGAATTGGGCCGCACAACAGGCCTAATTCGACGAAGAAGAAGAAAAAGAAGGAAAAGGAAAGAAAAAGGAAAAGAAAAGAAAAGAAAAGGAACAAGGGAAAAAGGAAAAGAGAAATAATTAGGTTGGGTCCAATTGAATAAATATGAATATTTAGGATATTTAAAATTTATAATATTTAAATAAAATAAATTTTAAATCCCTTTTTAGGCTAAAATAGGCTTTTTAAAGGATTTTTCCAAAATTCCATTTTAATATAATAATCACTTAAATTTTATTTAATTTAATTATTTATAAAATTAAAATAAATTTGAAACTATTTTATCTTTCTTAATTTGAATAAAATAATTTATTTATATAAATTCCCAAATTAAAATCCTTGATTAGATATTATACCAAAATTTCCTTTACTTAACATATTTATAAAATCTCTTACTAATTTGCCCTACTAAATTTCCTTTTATTTTAGTAAAAATAATTTACTAAATTAAATTTTCAAATAAAACCTTATTTAAATATATTCTTTAAAATTAGAAATTTTCGGGGCATTTCACTAATGGATTGGTTCATTGGTGTTATTTTTAGTTTAGGTCTAGTACAACCAGACTAGTTGACTAGCCCCGAGGATTGATCAATTGGTCCAAATTTTTGCTACCTAGTTCATTTGTTAACTATTGTTTTTTATTTTGGGTCTTTTACATTAATACCTCCATGTAATTAAAACATTTAAATTATGAATTTAACTATTTTTTTCCCTAGATTTAATAAGAATCATAATGGTGATATTTAGGACTTAATTTAGTTAAGTTTGGTGTCATCTTTGAACACCTAATTGGTGGCTTTCATGCCTCGTGATGTGTTTGGTGTTATCATTTAGAAAGACCTAATTTGGATAATAATGTAATCTAATTTTTTTTGGTACTATCACTTAGTAACACTTAATTGGTAGGTTTTTTTCCTTATGACTTGTTTGGTGTTATCACTTGGAAACACCTAATTGGTTATTTGTGGAGTTAATTTGTGGTTTGTGATACGATTTGATAATTAATAATAATGGAATAAGATTTTGTTCAAGCCTTTTTCTCTAACTCTCGAGGTAACTGATTGGGAGTTAGTGAGTAGGCCACCTATAGTTTATATTTTCATTTAGTACCTATTTCCTTCTCTACCGGGTTGTAGTCAGTAGGGGCACACGTATATTTTTGAGGTATAAGATTATACTATGGCATGCTAACGTGGCATTGATGTCCAATTTAGGGGGGGTGAGGTATCTCAGTATAAGGTCCCTGACACTTCGTATTGTCTATTGCTTAGGCGGGTATGGTATCCCAATTTTTTTATCCCTCACGGTAGAGGCATTCAAGGTTTGGTGGGTAAGGTACCCAATACAAGCACCCTTGATGTACTTCAATCGTGTGTGGTGGGCGTAGTATACTGATCTGTGTTAGCCCTCGTGGTAGGTGCACTAAATGTGTGGTGGGTGTGGTATCCTATTGTGTTTATTTGATGCCATGAATTTTGTTCATGGAAGAGAAGTGGGTGTGGTTGAATAACTTATCGTAATAATTAGAAATTATGTAATTGTTAAAGGAAGAATTATAATATGGTTTACATTGCGTATATTATGATGCATTTAACATATTGCTATTCTTCCATGATTTCCATATTTTAGGTAGTTTGTTTTACTAGTACTTCACTATACTAGTACTACACTTGTGTGGTCATTATAATGATTTGACTTTTGATGTGGGAAGTAGAGGACAATTTATAGGGGTATGATTCTCAATTAGAGTATAATAAGGGTGATGATGTAGGCCAGTAGCTGATCATTGCTTGGAGTTGGAGATTCATATCTATGCTTAAGAGTTAGGCTAACTGGCTAAAGGTGTTTTGCCCCTGCATTGGGAATTTTTTGTTCTTCTGGTTATTTAACCTCTTGGCTTTGATTTCCTATATTTGGGTTTTGTAAACTCTCATCTTTGTTATTACAGTACTGTTGTATTAATATTATGAGCATGCATATTTTTGTTCGTTGTTCCGTTTTAACTTTGCATTAGGAATAGGTTAGGTGATGATTACACTTCTCTCATGGTTGATGTGGCGGTAACATTCCATAGTTTTGCTTTTCAAATGCTTTCACATTGTCTTCAAAATAAATTTTTCTAGTTCGTAAATTAGGGGTGTTACACATTTTTATTACTTAGCAATTTATTATATTTTTCATTATGCATGTATTTTGCAACTTATGTGTACAAATCCTAAGCATGCATCTCTAATATGTCATAAATTCCATACAACACATGCATATAGATTTATAGCATGATTTGAAATTTAAGATAATTATTAAAATCATGGTGCATGCAAGAATATATTACTAACCTTTGAGCATGAGAATAACAATTATCACAAATTGACTCTAATTATGCTTGCATGCTATCATGCTATATTTATATCAATCCTAGCTACAACATGCAGTAATAGTCTTGAAACACTTAACATGGAATAAAAATAATAATTTAACAAGGACATATACTCTAAAAAAACCCTAGGCATGCATATGTTTACTTTTTTACATATTTCACATGCATATATCTCATATTTAATAATAAGTTAAACATGTGCTAATTATTTAAGATTGCGTTTTCAACATTCACACCTTGTATAACACTTGCATAAAATGAAACCTTAAAATAATAAAAATAAATTTACTATAAAACATCCAACATTTATCATAATTAATTACACATAATTACCAATTTTATAATTTAGGTTTCTAAAGTAGGGTTTCTACAAATAAAAACAAATAACTATTCATAGTTAGTGGTTAAAGTTAAATTAATTGTAAATGGTCAAGATTTAACTTTTAGCATTTTATATATTCATCATTTTACCTTTTTAAAGCTAATATGGTTATTTTTAGTCTAATCATAATTAGTCCTTAATTAACCCCATATAAAAATAATTAATTCCATACCAACCGGATTTATAGTGATTAGTAGTTAATTAGTGAAGAAGACTTTAAATATTCATGAAGAACATGAAGAATATTGAACTCATTTTTACCTAAGTTTCTCAACATGTAATCAATCATAACTTAGTTTATATTAGTTCAAATGGAAACATATTATGTATTAAATTTATCCTAAAAATTCCATTAATCATTATGGAATCATTTTATTAGCTAAAAATTAACTCTAAGATTAAAAAAAAGATTAAACGTGAGCCTAAGAACCAAACACCATAACAACTTTGCACACTCATGGAAAAATGATCATAACTTTTTACATTAAAATACAAAACATGAACTATAAAACTTATGATAAACTAGAAACCTATATATTTCATATTTAACCTTATTTGCACCAATACAATATTTTAGTTGAGATATTTTTATTTAGATATTACCCCAAATTCATAGGTGTAAAACCACTAATTTTTTTGGTAAGTAATTAATTTTATTACCAAAATAAACATTATGTACAACACTATATCTATATGTAATATGCCATACAAAAAATGACATCCAAGTAAGTCAAAAGGTAATCTAAACTCCTAGCCATTGATCTACTACTTCCAATGATCTATAAACTTAAAAAAACTCCGTGTTTTTGCATTCTTGACAAGACTGCATCTTATGAAAGTCTCTTGGATTATCTGCTTACTCATGCTCTCAAGGATGGGTTGTTTCTGTTGGAAAAAAACTTCATTTCTATTGATCCAAATATTGTAAATTAGAGTAGCAAAGGTAATCTTCAACACTTCAGTAAGTCCATGTTTACCTCTTGTAACCCAAATCATCCATCGAACACAATTATACCAGGTGGTGAAGAAATGTGGTAAGATTGCCTAGTTAAGCATCCTGCACCAGAGTTGTTTTGCAATAGTACACTAAACTAATAGATGGTTGTGATCTTCATCATATTGCCAACGAACTTCACAAACTGCAGAGTTAGTAACATGCCATGTCTTAAGCTTAGTCTTTACTCACAACAATTTATGGCAAGCCATCTAGTAGATAAGTTTATGTCTAAGCATTCCATGATGTATCTAAAAAAGGTTATACCATGTAACCTTATCACGATTGTGCCTCAAAATTTGGTACATTTTTCTAACACTAAATCTCCCCTAATCACTATTGGATATTAAGGCTTCTTGCCCTAAGTCCCTCATTTTTAAAATGAGTTTTATTATCCATGAAGAATCTATTTTGATCTTATCTTGCCAAATGTCTGATCTACTTAAGTATTTTCCATAGATCCATTTAACCCATAGACTTTTTTTTTGTTCCTGTAATCTCTAAAGATATTTGCATAAGCAGGCTGCATTCTAGGGAATCAATTGTCGAAGACCTAATCCACCTTCATCTTTAGGGTGATAAATTTTGGCCGAAGAAATTAGGGCTTTCCTCTTTCCTACTTCCATATTACTCTGGAAAAACCCTTTATAGATAGAGTCTAGTTGGTGTACAACAGCTTTAGGAAGCATAAAGACTTGTATCCAAAAATTGGTGATACCAAAAATCACTAACTGAAGTACTTGAATCTTACCAATGTAGCTTAAGTATTTTAGAGTCCATGATTTTAATCTCTAATTAACTTTTTCAATTAGAGGATGGTATTGAGTGGTATTCAAGGATGAGCTACTCAAAGGTACTCCCAAGTATCTGAAAAGAAATTGACCTTCATTATAATTCAGGTACTAGAGTATCTGCATCTTGACCTTAGATTGTTCTCCTCCAAAATAAATGCAGCTTTTCTGTGGATTTACACTATGTCCTGACATGGTAGCAAACATATCCAATTTCTCCTCTATAAGTTGAATTATTTCAAATAACCTTTAAAAAAAAGGAGTATATCATCTGCAAAATAAAGATTGACTATTCTCAACCTCTTGCAATTAGGATGCCATTTAAAACCAGTCTCCTTCCATAATGTTTGCATTAACCTATTTAGATACTCTATAACAAGGATAAACATATAAGGGGACATGGGGTCACCTTGTCGTATCCCTCTCATCCCTTGGAAAGGTTTACACATAGAACATTGTAAGGATACAAAGAAATTCACTATTATAATGCACTACATGATCAATTTGATAAAGTGAAATGGAAAGCCAAATCCCTCCAACACTGTCTGTATGAAATGCCACTCTAGTGTGTCATAAGCCATTTTTAGATCCACTTTTATCATCAAATGGGGGCTTATGTTTTGCCTTTTATACTTCCTCAATAATTCCTATGCCATTAAAATGTTATCTCTTATCCATCTTCCAAGAACAAAAGCAAATTGAGACTCTTCAATCACTTCACTAAGAACTTCAACGAGTCTATTAGTAATCACTTTTGAGATAATTTTATAGGCTGCATTGCAGCAAGCAATGAGTCTATATTCTATAATGTATGTAGCATGCTGAAATTTTGGCACTAAGCAAATACTTGTGTTATTCAGGGTTTTAAAAGAAATCTTGTGTTTTAGAACTATCTTGTTGCTTCATAAATGTCTTCCCATTCAATGCACCAGGCTATTTTGAAAAAAATGATCATTATATCCATCTAGACCTAGAGCTTTAGTATCACCCATGCTAAAAGTTTCCGCCCTCACTTCATGCTCTGTGAGCGGCTATAAGAGGTGCAGTATACTTGTTATGGATAGATTTGGCCCTTGATTGAACACCTCTGGATAAAAATGGAGGAGATTAGCACTTGTAGTACCCAAGAGGCCTTTATAAAAATTAGTAATTTCTTGATCTATTGCTGACCATGATAGTAATTCATGTCCATTAAGGCCATGAAGATGTGTTAGGGAATTTATAATATGTCTTTCCTTAACCCTTGCATGGAAATATGCATTATTTCCACCCCCAACTTGACAAATTTGATCTTAGCCCTTTTTTGAAGATAATGTTCGTCAATTTATAACCTATGCCACCAGCTCTTCTTGGCTTCTTTCTCCTTATCCAGCAATTGACAATTATAGGGGTTAGTTTCTAAAGCATTTTTTATTTGTTCCCCATTCTCCTTTATCCTTTTTGACCCCTAGGTTACATGGCCAAAGTGAGTTGTATTAATAACTTTTAACTCACCTTTCCATCTCTTGAGTTTTTGCACCACTTGAAATTGTTTCGAGCCTTCTATTTGAGTATACCATGTTTGCTTCATTGTATCTAGAAACTTATCATGAGTTGTCTAGTAATACCATAATTTAAAAGACCTTTTTCATTGATGCTCATCATGCTTGATAGTAAGAATAAGATAGGCATGATTAGAGAGGTAGTGCTCAACAACCTAGATTCCTTCATTAGGGCATTTCTAAAGTCAAAGCTAGTTACCAATGCCTTTATTATGCTTACACTAAATTCTATGGGGGAGGATGTTGATTATTTGACTAAGTGAAGAGTGGTTTGATTGTAGGAATATATCCAACCCCATAGTTTTATAAACAAGAAGCACAATCATCCATCTCACCTTAATGGACCTGATCACCCATTTTTGTAGCAACAATTAGGATGGAATTAAAATCACCTAATATTATTCAAGCTCTATCTACTTGTTGGATGAGTTGATTTAAAACACACCATAGGTGTTGTCTCTCAATTCCAGTATTATACCCATATACAAAGGTCACCAAAATACTATTTCAGGTCAGTTAATCATTCACTAAAAAATGAATATACTTCCTAGTTTAAGATAAGACTATTAAAGAAATAATAGTGGAGTTCCATAGGAGCATTATTCTTTCATTATAGTGAGAAGAATGATTTATGTGAAAACTATAATGTGGAGCTATTCTTTTATGTGTTGTAGCTATTTTGTTATGCTTTAACCTAGTTTTGATAAGATTAAGAATAGAAAAGCCCTGTGTTCGTAAGAACTTACATAGTCCTTTTGTTTCAAAGGAGAGATAATTCCTCTGACATTCCATGCAACTAACTTCATTTGATAATAGAAGGCTAACCTCCTTCAGAGGATGTGCTCACTTTTCCTTGATCTGTTACAAGTGGAAGAAACATTAGATAATTAAAAGTGTCATTGCAATTCATTAGATTTGTGTCATCCCCCATGGTGCATTTACCCTTATTTGGCACAAAGAGTTTAGTTTCATGGTTATTTTGTTGCACTTGAGTATTTTTTTGGTCTACAAACTTTGTCATCTTTAAGGATTGGTGGAGTAGTAGGTGGTCCGCATTGTCCAATATCATGTCCTACTCTATCACATTTGGTGTAGTACTTAGGCCTCTATTCATAGTTCACTCTTTGAGTTCTAGTTCCCATAGGTGTATCAATTAGAATATAACTCACAACTGGTTCGCTAACATCTATTTCTACTAGTGTTCATGGATATGAGATTCTACTATGAGTAGTAGTGATCATGCCCTCATATATTGGCACACCCAAGCAACTCCCAATTCTATTTAAGGAGTCTGCATACTAGAATGTCAATGGGAGTCCTAGGAAAATGACCCAGAGGGGCATCTTCCTCCATTCCGTGTCATCTAATGGCAGCGTTAGGTTCCACTTCTTTAGAAGTGGTGGGCGTACCTGAAAAGACTATAACAGCTTTTCAAGAATAGTAATACAATCAAGTTTAGATTGAAATTTGAAAAGGAAAAATCCTTTTTCATGTGGGTAAATATGCGGAGAGGAAACTTAGGTCCATTGAGCCTCAACGAACTTTCTTAATTGAGCAAGAGTAGGCGGATATCTAGCAACCATCCCAATCAACGCGTGTGCCCATTTTTCCTCTTCTCTCACAAGTCCCTGTGGTTGCAATTGATCCTTAAGAATTCCATTCTCAAATATAGGCGGAGAGTAAGCAAGGTTAAGGATAGATTGCTCCCAACAGCTGTGCATCAGAATTTCACTCCAACTTAATTTCGAGCGACTTAATTCAGTTTGGATCTCTTGAGGGATGCCCTCTTGAGTCTCGATTTCTCCTGGTGATTTCTTGATTTTGTAAGCCAGGGTAGGGTCCATAGGTGGAGTATGCAGTATTCAACACGTAACACTTTCCTCCTCATCCATGATATTTCTAGATCTTAATTCAAAATTTTCATTTGACAATCCATCAGATCATGATTTTGAGATTTGAGATCTGGATCCTTTCATTGTTGTCAAGGTTTCCTTCTTTTGGCGATTCCTCCCTGCCATGGAAAACAGCCATAAGTGAAAAGAGAGTGAAAGTTTCTTGATCTGGCTACCTTCAAGAGAGAATATGACTTCTTATATTCTTGGAGATATTAATTAGAAAGTAATATCTTCTAGAGTGAGAAACTATGATCGGCTTCAATATTTACAATATAAGCTTTTTAGATTTTGGTATGGTGGAGTCAATATATTCCAAAAGGTCAAATATTCATAGCTTGTGAACCATTAACTACATAATATGATCTATATTACAAAAGATACATGATAAATATGCAAAAACATGCATAAAACACCAATATTCATTGCAACACCTGTGATGATGGAAAAATTTATGTTTTAGTACAACTAAATTATATTTTATCCCTTTTAATAAGCTAAGGAAATGAAATTGAAAATATGAGAGGCTCATTCCATAAATATCATATCAAAATTCTCTTTAAAATCCATCATAACAACATATAAACTAGAATTTCACTCTAGCATGATAAAGTTTTTTCTAATGAGTTTATAAGGTTTATCAACAATAGGAAAAGATTAATAACCATTTATAACTCCATTAGTGGCCTTATTTAATCCTATAAAATCAATATAAAATATTAGACAAATTAAACCCTTAGAAGCATAATAAATAAGAAAGTTTTGAAGAGGATAAGATAACAATTCTTATTGTGAATTGTGGAAAAAAGCTCAAGCTTCATCAATTGTGGGAATATGGCCATGGAGATACTAAATGTATAAGGAAGAAGGATTAGAATGGTGGCGTGCCAAGGTAAGAAGAATAACAATTTAAGTGAGAAGAAAACATGCATTGGAGAAGACTTGTTATAGAAGGAGGTTTAGGTGGAGTGGCATATGTTACCTTTCACATGCCATATGTTACATTAAGAGAGGGGGTTTAGTTTGGCTTTCTTACACTTATCTTAAAGGGTTAGGATTTTATCTTGAGAAATATAGAGGGTATCTCAAAATATAGGGACAATATTTGAGATAGAAACTTAAGTTTTGGTAGTTGATTTTACTTGAAAATGGAAAATTTATCTTTAAATAATAATAAAAAGTTAAAATATTTTAAAATCATTTTCACTGTGGAATAAAAAAATAAAATAACCCTTGATTTTTTTTAAGGCACAAAATGTAATAAAAACTAATTGAGATGGAATTAGTGCTTTTCGTCAAAACATACATTTACTATTCTTTAAAGTGGCTAGAAAAATTATAAAAAGCTAAGGAAATAAAATGTGATAAATTTAGAATGATTCAAGAGAATTTAACTGGCCAAAAGTGGCTTTAAAAACTCATAGAACAAAATTGTGAGTAAGGGTACAAATAATGGATCAAAATATTTCTAAAACATAATTAGAGTTTTAATTTCTTACAAAAGATGTAATAAATATTTAAATAATATAACTTTATCATTTTTGTTTTATAAAAAATATATTTGAGAAGTGGGGTATTATAAAGAAATTGTAGAAGAATAACATGCTTCCCAAAAGGAAAAAGAGAAAAGAGAAAAAAATTAGAGTCAAAATTGTTACTTAAAAATAAACTAAACTGTCAGAGCTATCAGGCCAGCACCATGACAACAACGACCAACCTCTAGCAACAACAGGAAAAAACCCTTTAATAATGGAGATTCATTTTCATTCATTTGAGTTTAGCTTAGTGGATGAAGTAAAAGACAAACAAAGGTCAAGTGGTTAGGTATCATATGGTGACTTTATTTTTGTGCCTAATTACTATTATATTGCCCTTGTAATGGTTTAAAAATAAGGAAAAAAAATAAAGATTTAGAAAAAAAAACCAATACCAATATCTAACTGGTCATGTTCTTTAATACCAAAAATAAAGCTTTTGGATCTTGGTTTTTCACAAATTCAGTTGGTTTGGCCACTTTTCCACTAGTTCTTTAATACAACTGGTCATGTTCCCTATTTTAACTAGTATGGGCATTGATTCACCGCCTAACTAGTCCTATTGTCAAGTTCGCTTTAGTATTTATAATTATGCAAGAAACTTTGCCAAAAATTGACATGATACACCAATCCACCCTTTTTTGTGTCTCAGAGGACGAGGCCTATAATACCTTAAAATTTTATCTAATATTAATCTTAATTAATTAATATTTTAGCCTAATCCTAATCTTTTTTTTTGTGTAACTAATATTTTTAGTCCTAACCCCAGATTATAGATAAAATAATTTTTACCCTAATCCTTTAATATTAAACTTAAACCTAATCTTAATCCTAATCCTAAAAAATTATTTTTTTCCCTTCTTCCCTCTCATTTTTTCTTTTTCTTTTCCATTATGTTCCTAGTCACATCTCCTCTTTTTGATCATCCCTTCCCTTTCCCCTTTGATCCATGTACAAAATTCCTTATATGGCTCCTTTCCCCCTTTTTCCTTTCCTAGCCATTCACCTAATTTGGGATAAATTACTATCATTTTAAAATTTTTCTACCAAAATTATGATGATTGGATTATGGTTATATCTATGCTCTAAATTTGAAGGCCATGATATCCTTCTTACTTGCTGAATTAAGGAACAATAAAGCCACATGAGAATCTATGCACACATGCCCCAAGCCACCACCTTTTTGTTCACTTGTTTTTCTCATTAAAGTGGCTCCTTTTTTAACTTCCTATTCAGCTAAGAAGGACACAAAACTCCAGCCTAGTCAATCAACAACAACTGCTACCATCACCTGCCAAAACCTGCATGTGGGGATCCTTTTGGGGAGTTTTTTGGCATGCAAATTATAAGGAAAAGGCAAATACAAAAGGTATTAAATTTCTAGGAAAATCAAAGTCAACAAGCATGGCATGGGAAGGACTCTTGTGTACATTTTCTATGGCTCATATACATCCCCTTAGAACAAAAATATATACTACCACCACCACTAATACCTATTAGCTACATTTTTTGCTATCTTTTTAGGCCACCTTTGGCACAAAAACATAGGGAATGGGACATGAATCAACACGAATAAGTTTCTTTTTCACTATTAGGAGAACACTCAAAAGGGCTAGTTGTACTTTAGCTTCTTTATGATGTTTTTAGCTAATTCACTCATGGAAATTGTCTAAATTAGATTGTCAAGGAATGGAAGGGGTATGAAGGTTGAAATTTCAATCATTAAGCGATCATTGGTTGATTCTTGTTTGGTTGGATTTGCACTAGCTTAGTTTTCTCCCTTAGATAACTTGCTAGCTTGTTTGTAACCAACTTAGACCCTTTTACTTATGTTAGTTTTAGTTGTAACCAAAAGCTTTCTAACATTTCCTATAAATTTTATAAATTTTGGAATGAAAAAGAGAACTTGTTGGCTGCCAAATTTCTCTCAATTTTGAGATTGGACTTCAAAGTAGAGTGAATACTTTGCTTGAATTTTATCTTCAAATCTTGTTCCTTTTTTATCTCAAGTGATGTATAACTTTAGTGGTGGTTGCAAGTATATGAATCTAAGGGTTACTTAGGTTCTTATTTTCCTCTTCTTCTACCCCATTTCCTAATTTTAATTTCGATGGTGATTTCCTAATCCACTATCTTCCTTAGAATGACCAATTTGTTTCCTATATGCATCAACACATACCACCCCAATACTCCACCAACTTCCAACACCGCCTGCTGTAATGGACTACTTCCTACAACCCTACACCACCTTCCCTACACCACACCCATTCCAATGATCTCACCATCAGCATTTCCAACACCCACACCTTACCCCCAAGCACATGTATATATCTACATCACCCTTCTTAACTTCTCCCCTCCTTCCCTTCCATTTTCATCAAGAATCTAACCTAGGCCACCTTTATTTCTCTTACTTCTTCTTGTTCTATTTGTCGATATCCTACAACCACACCACTCTCCACCACTGACCACTAAACACTACCATTTCCTTAGAAACTAACAACCACTACATTCCCATCAAACTCCTTAGACTTCTTCCAACCAAAATCACCCAAAATATTCTTTTCTGCCTCCTCAAATACTTGCTTTAGTTTTTATTGAAGAGAAAAACTATGCAACTTTCTATCTTGGACATATGTCCCCGTCCATACAGCCTATGCACGCCCTCTTACACAATCATGTGCATTATTCCTTAGCCCCGTGCTCCTTGTCTCACATAGATCATGTGCACCCAATGCACCACTTCGATCCCCTTTGGCCTTTTCCTTGAAAAAATTGTGCGCTCCTAGTTAGCACACCCTATTCACCAATGTGCCTTTCACTACACTCCCATGTAGCACGAGCTCTTCAACTTATTTGGTTTTCTTCATTTTCACCCTCTTTTAACTTAGATTTTCACCCTCACCAATGTGTACTTTTGTATGAACTCTCATGTTTATTTTTTATTTTTATTTTATGTGGCTAATGGCATTATGATAATTTTGTGGTATGAAATGTTATTTTGTATGATGAAAAAGGTGAGAAAATGTCTATGGCAACAATTATGTATATTATTGGGTAAGTCTTCTTTTACAAGTCAAGAAGGTTGGTATGAATCATTTATCTAAATTGGGCTATGCTATTTGACTTTTATATATATTTATGGTTATGTATTTTCATGAGAATATATATAGAAGTTTTAAAATCATTCATCTTTGGACTTGTAGGGTTTTTGTGAAAATATGGGCATTTTAGCTATCTTAAAATTAATTTGGTCAATATAGATTTAAAATAAAAACCTCTAGGATTTTAATGTGTTAATTTGTACAAAATAGGTTAGATATATTATGTAGAATATTTGGAGTAAATATGAATGGCTTAAGTCCAATAAAGTGAGAAAATAACTTTAGTTAGAAATAGTAACCCTGGAGATAGGGTTATTAGCCCAGGTTTAAGATATTGGGATTAAACATTGATTTTTGAATAGCTTGTTACTAATAATAGTTTAGGAAGGTGGGTTAAATATGGTGGTTAAGTGATTAGTATAAGAGAATTTATGCTTACCTTATGGAACTAGACTTTCTTAAGAGAAATATGACCTTTTTCCTTTGGGGATGTATTGATATTCATGTGCTTGTATTTTATGTGTTATGAGTAATCATGTTAAGTTGGGTTATGTGCCACATGTATCCACATGTATTCCTGCATAATGATCTAAAGATAAATAATAATTAATAAGATATTAATCATTTAAAGTGAAGGATCACATATATTACACCCCCAAAATTTGCTGCTAAAAAATTTCTTTTCAGTGAAAGCATAAAATAAGCATAATTAGGTGTTACCATTGTCATGCCCCTAAAATTTATTATTGAAAAATTTTAGTTTTGCAGTGGAAGCATAAAATCAAACACTGGCTTACTAGCCTATCCTTAAGTCAATAATAAGGTAAAACAATTTCAATTTCTAAATTAGATAAAAAGAAAATGAGAGGAGTTTCATAAACTTAAATATGAGTTTGGAGAGTACTCTAAGTACAATAATCCAAAATATAGACAAAAGGGATATTATATAATACCCCCAAAATTTACTATTGAAAAATTTTATTTCATTTAAAGAAAATAGCAAAAGAAAAAAGGAAAAACCGTGAATTTTTGGAATATTATAGCCACACTTAATACTAGACTGGTATTCTCCTACCGTTTTAGTACCAAGTGCTAAGCCTAAAAGATCAAAATACAATTTCCTCAAAATTAGACTTTATTTAAATTAGAGTAGTTGATATGAATCTCCAAAATTTTTATTTAAATAATTTTATTAATTGTTATAGATCACTTTGTGCTTATAATTATTTTTCTTATTGTGTGCTTGATTAGGAAATTAATGTAGAACATGGGGAAATGGAACCAAAGGTTGCTGTAGCTGCTGAGAGGAATTGTTGTAGAATTTTCTTTTATGTTTGTTGTAGAAAATCCCATGTGATGCATTCGTCGGCAAATTTGGCTAATGGGGATTAAGTTGGCTGTGTAACCCGCCACCCGACCCATAATTATTTGGGTTAGTTGGAATGTGGGTTATTCATCCCTTGGTAACCATGATTAGCTAAGATAATTTCTAGCTGATGGGAATTATTTGTATCATTCATTACTTGTATTATTATGCCATGTAAAGTTGTAATTGGGTTGTTATTTCTTTATTCAGCCGTCGACCCATTGAAGTGCACCGGCTGATTCATTGGGCTGAATTGTTGTATACGGTCGATAGGCCTGCGATGTGTATTGTACGCTTACCTTTGTATTGTATACGCCATATATATATGGCATATACCGTATGTACCGATCACTTTTTTGGTGGAATGCAATTTTGAGACCTTTCTGGAATTCTCTCTGCTCTCTCTCTCGACTCTCCCTCTCTCTCGCGTGACCTTCTCGTTCGCATTCTTCTTGCCCCTTCTTCTTGATCTCTTCTTGATCTTCTTTGCTCTATAACTTCAGCAGTCGTTGATTCAACTATGCTATGAGTTTCTGATCTTCCTTTGGAGAAATCCTTAGGCTGATTGTTCGACAAATCGAACCCCGCGCTCAATTCCATTTGCGATCTGGTGAAACTTTCATGAAACCCTTCCAGGTTTCATCAGTAGTGCAAATAAATACTTTACAAGAATAAAATCCACTAATAGTGGTTATCAATAATCAAGATCATTTACTAAGGAATTAAAAAGGTGGAAGAGCATCCTAAAAGTTCCCGGATAATCCTTACACTCGTACCTGATACCTGCTTGAATAGCACCTGTAATAAACCTACAAGGGACACTGCCCATTGAATAGGCAGGGGTCTATAAATGGAACCCTTCAGTACTATAGCACCGAATAACCCTTTATAGCAAACCAGTAAGGCCTGAATGCAACACATAATACATAGCGACATAGGACAATATCATATACATGCTTAGGAAAATCACAATCAATACCAGAATCAAAACACAATGCAACACCATAACGATACAAGATGCATAACATAAAATCTGTATACTTAGAAATTCTATCATATACCCAAGTAGGGACAAGCACTAAAGCCAAACTCATGTCATATCATTAGATCATAACGTGAAATAAATACTTTTGGTCTTAAGCCATTATTTAATCATTATTCAATCATCGTTTTTGAATTATATCCATATGAGTGTGGGGATTCCACTATTATAGTTGGTGGACCGGAAAAACTCCACAGGGCAAAATACACCTAATCATTATTATAGCCAGTGGACCGAAAATTATCCTCACTGGCCCTGACTCATGTGGTATTCCATTGTAATTAATTAGTATATTCTTATGATTTATTACCATGCAAAGTTAGGTCTATCAATCTCAAAATCCCCTACTGTTATAGCCCGTGGACAGGAAAAATTCCATAGGGCAAAATGCTCCTGACAACTATTATAGTTGGTGGACAGAATATCACTCCACAGGACAACACACACCTGACCACTATTATAGTTGGTGGATCGAAAATTATCCTCACGAGGTTCGACTCGATAATATTTTACTGTAAGTAATTAATACTTTATTCGTGTCTTATTCAAAGATCCATTTATTTAATTCGAGGGAAGGAAAATTGTCATGAATCCAGAGATACAAAGATATATTAGCTATAAAATCAAGCATTCCATATCAAACGTCATGGCATATGCAAAACCCTAACATGTACTTCAAACATATCTAACATACATTTTCGTGCATATTTACAAAGATATACTTGCATAATTATGAGATAAACACTACATCACACCCTTAATTATCCATCCTACCCTAAGCTGTGCCATGTTCTTGTGAGACTCACTGACTTACTGAATACCCTTACCTTATTACTCACTATTACTTATGTCTGATTATGAAACTCATTTAATCCATTGACATGTTAAACACAAGTTATCGATTTACCCCTATCATCTTTACAAAGTTATTAAAATACCAATTTCTGCAAAATTACCAAGTCACCAATTTTCATTTGCTAATTTACCATATTACCCTTCATATTTGTGTAATTACCAAATTACCCCTTGTATGTGTTAGATTACCAAATTATCCTCCATACTTATTAAATTTATCAAATTACCCTTTTGGTTGGCTAAATTACCAAATTGCCCTTCTTATTTATTAAAATTACTAAGTTACCCTTTTAATTTACAAAATTGCCATAATACCCTTTCCTTTATATCAAATTACTAAAATAACCTTCTTCTTTATTAATTACCAAGTTACCCCTTTACTTTACAAAATTACCATAATACCCTTTCTTTTATACCAAATTACGAAAATAACCTTCTCCTTTATTAATTACTAAGTTACCCCTTTACTTTACAAAATTATCATAATACCCTTTCCTTTATACCAAATTAGCAAATTACCCTTCTCCTTTGTTAAATTATCATTTTACCCCTTTACTTACAAAATTACCAACATACCCTCTCTTTTTTTTTTACCAAATTACCAAATTACTCTTCTCCTTTATTAAATTATCATTTTACCCATTTATTTATAAAATTACTAACATACCATCTCTTTTATGCCAAATTACCAAATTACCCTTCTCCTTTATTAAATTACCATTTTCCCTTTTACTTATAAAATTACTATAATACCCCTTCCTTTATACCAAATTATCAAAATATCCTTCTCCTTTATTTGAATACTAAGTTACCCCTTTACTTTACAAATTACCATAATAACCTTTCCTTTATACCAAATTACTAAAATACCCTTCTCCATTATTAAACTATTAAGTTACCCCTTTACTTTACAAAATTACCATAATACCCTTTCCATTATGCCACATTACCAAAATAACCTTTTTCTTTATTAAATTACCAAGTTATCCCCCCTTTCCATGTAAAATTACTAAAATACCATCCTTTACCAGTTTACCCCATTTACTCTTATAATTTACCATTTTTCCCTATTATAACACTTTTACCAAAATACCCTCACTACATAAAATAATGGTATACATGTTCCATACACATCATCCAACACCATCAACTATTATTATTTACCACACATATTTATTTAGGCCATGCTTTCACACATGAGAATTTACCCCTAGGGCTTACATTAATATTATCTATGCAAGAAATGGCCACATTAGCATATCATACCATACATATGTATTTAACACTATCATTAATAATAAGGCTCCTTCCCTTAAGCATTATTTCCACACATGGCACATAAATTATCATGCTTTTCTTTTCATCAACCAACATATACCACTAAACACCTTATAGTTAACAACATATATCATGCATATAAACATATTAAAACCCTAATGCGCTAGTATACGTATATCCACATGTTTTAGTAGGGTATAACGATTACCTTATTTCCTGTAATAATCAAACCTTACCGGTACCCTAGTTAAAGGTTTAAACTTTGATTAGCAAAATCAGTACCTAAAAAATATTATTAATATTTATCATATTAGAGGGTAGAAAATCAAAAGGGATAATTTTATCAAAAACTCAATTAAATATATACCAACATTAACCATTGTTATACCTGATAATTAATCCAAAAGTGGCTCAAATGAAAGTAGAACTCACGCTGCATGAGTAGCGTGAGCTACATGTAGAAATGAAAGGGAGAAGGGACCGAAGAGGGAGAAGTGGGAGGAAGGGAGGTGTTTGGTTCGCATTGGGGTTTTGGGGGTGAGGTGGAGAGTAAGTGGAGGGGAGTCAGGGTAGTGGCTAAGTGTAGGGAAGGAGTAGAGGTGTAGGTGGTGGTCGAGGATTAGTGATTAGCGGATCAGGGCGGCGGTTGCAAGGCTACATAATTGGATGTAAGGATGGCGGAGGAGAAGGAGGAAGGAAAATGAAGGATAAAAAAGAGGGGATATTAGGGGATTTTCAGCCAAAGGGAGGACGTGGGGTGGTAGAGGAGGTGTTGGGGAGTGGATTGGTGGCTGTGGTGGCAACAGAAGAGGAAGGAGGGTGGCAGACGGTGGCGGTGCAGGGTGGAGGTCGAGAAGGGTGAAAGAAAAATAAAGGGGAAGGAAGGTGGCTACAGAGGTGTGTGGTGGTAGCTTGGTGGTGTAGGGTGGCAGGAGGTGGTGCCGGTGGTTAGCTAGGTAGTAGAGGCTATGGTTGAGGGTAGCAGAGAAAAAAAAGGGATGAGAAGATAAGGAAAGGAAGAGAAGGGAGAAGGCTCTGTAGGGAGGTGAAGGGAATCGAGGCAAGTCAAAAATGAGTAGAAGGGAAGATGATAAGGAGAAGAAAAGGAAGAGGGAAATGAGAGGAGGTAAGTGCTGATTGGGAGGTTGTAGTGGTAGGTGGTAGGGTGGTAGGTTGTAGGAAGAGGAAAGGAAGAAAAGGGAAGGAAGGGGCATATGGTGCAGGATGTGTATGGCCCAAAATAGTAGGAAAGGGATAGGGGAGATAGAGAGAGAGGGAGCAGGGTTGTACGGGAAGCGGTTGCAGGTGGCATACTAGGCTGCAACATTGAAGGATAAGGGAGGAGGAGTGAAGAAGAAGGAGAAGAAGGAAAGAAAAAAGGGGCAGGCTGGCCAGGCAAGGGAGAAAGAAGGGGGAGCGGGCCGACCCACGTGCGTGAGGGAGAGGGGAAAGAAAAATTGGGCTGGTCCAACCAGATGGGGAGAAAGGAAAAGAAAAAGAAGGGGGAAGATGGGTTGGAGCGACGGTGCAGAAAATGGAGAAGGAGAGGAGGAAGTGGGCCAATAGCCCAACACGAGGGGGAGGAGGTCGCAGGCCTGGCGGCTCGAAGGAGAAAAAGAAGGAAAAAAAAGAAAGAAAAAAGGGAAAGAGAAAAAATGAAAAAAAAGGAAAAAGGGGCAAAATAAAATTAAAATAAATTTTAAAATAAAGTTATTTAATATTTTTGATAGATAAATAACTTTCATAATTTAATATATATATAGGTTTAAAAAGAATAATTTTAGGAGAATATTGGATTGAAAAATTATTGAAATGAAATGAGTATTATAAAATAACAA
Organism: Tamarix chinensis; assembly: GCA_030549775.1. Taxonomy (NCBI): domain Eukaryota; kingdom Viridiplantae; phylum Streptophyta; class Magnoliopsida; order Caryophyllales; family Tamaricaceae; genus Tamarix; species Tamarix chinensis. The sequence continues at coordinate 9,458,650 of CM060172.1, forward strand.
AATATTTATTTTCATTTATTATATATTCATATTCATTTTTATACACTCAAAAATTAACAAAATAATTAAATTAAATAAATTTAAAAGTTAATTTATCCTAATTAATGGTTATTTATTAAATTCTAGGTTTTAGATTTTAGGGTATCATATATTATGGGTCTATGAGTCCCAAAAGGGTATTTGAATAAAACCATTATCCAGATAAATATGACTCTATGCCCCAAATCCCTAATACATAAAATCACTCCATCCCATATAAGACATCATAAGCGGTAAAATCACTTTCTTGGTTCTCATCGACCTACACATAAATGTTTGGTTCATCTACTCGTGGAAATGAGTACCATCTATGAAAAGGATGATCAACATTCTATGTAATGAGTAAGGTAACAATACCTCCAAAATAGGGAAAACAAAAAATTACAAGCATTCATATCGGAAATCAAGCAGACATGTGAGATACAACAATTGATGCAAGGTAATGACTAATTTTGTATTCATACCATTAGAATATAATATGATCCATTATTTTATTTATGTTGATTTTAGGAACCCTACTAATCTCAATTGATGGAACAATTATCTAAATTTTGCAACCCTAAAGGAGAACGCTCTTGGCCACTATTCTCTAATTGTAAAACTGTTATCAATAGATAAAATCTTCGGGACAGAATGCTCCCAACCACTATTCCCGTCTAGTGGAATAGATAGGTACAACCAGTCCTAACTCTTATATTATTTCATTTTAAATAATTAGTATCTTATTAATAACAATTTTGGTGAATGCAAAACATAATTAAGGCAAGCAAGACATCGACATATATATATATATATATATATATATATATATATATATATATATATATTGAGAGCATCTTAAAAGATTACTATCCACTGAGCTCCCAAAATCCTAATTTCACAAGTAAGTTATAACTCTTCCTATAAGACTCATATAATTACCCAAATTTAATATGCATCATTTAAAATACCAATATTAACAACATATCTAGAATTTGGGGCATAACTCTAACGTTTACACATGTAATATTAATATAACAATTTTAATGTTAATTATGCCATTATCTCATTATGAGAAATCTAAGATACTAAGTAATCACTCCAAAAACTTCTCATGATATTATTATCACATTTTAATGCACCTAACAAGTTAAAAATATCTAAATTCCCATATTAACGCATATTGATCAAAATGCCATCAAGCTAACCGATAACTCTTATTCTAAAAATCTTATATCTTCAATTATCATTATTTTTCAATCCTCCATTTATCATCATAACTCTTAGATATACTTATTTCCCGATTATCATAATTTATTTGGTCCATATTACTCATCCACAAAATACTACTAATTAGTGTAACAACCTCATATCAGCACACCTTTCAACATTCTTACTCTCTTTCTATCATAAAATCCATATTATCATAACACAACATTAACAACATACATGTAACAATATAATCAAATAGAATGCTAAACACATAAAAGTCGGGCATTTAACACAAAAACCTAAACATCAACTTGTATCCTTACCAACAAGGATACTGTGCTCTAAACACGTAAATGCTAAACCGCTTCCTTTGAGATTACCAAAATATCACATATGAAAACAAGATAATACATGATTAGTCTTGAAGATTAAGATCAAGAGGAAATTTAAGGTAAAGATGGGTAAAAATAGAAATAACTAGAGTCAAAGAGAAGCTTGAGTCGTATGGAAGTGTGATGGAAGGTATGATGATGCTATGGTGAAATTTTGGTTCAATTTGGATGAGGCTAATGTGTATAAAAAGGGATACATGACTAAAAATATGGCGTTTCATTGGCTTAAGGCAAGTTGTGCACTCCTAAGCCGTGAGCTGAGAAGTCGCACAGGAAAGTTGTATGAAGGAGGCACGACTATGCTCATGTATTGCATGTAGAGGTAATAACAAATAGGGATACACTGGCTTGTTGGGGAGGGGCATGAGTTGTGCTTATATGCATTGGAAAACTATGTTAGCACGTACAGGTGTGTGAAAAGGAAAAAGAGTGGTGCACGGTTGTGAAAGAGATAGTGGGTGAGCCATGTGCTTTACGAAGTGCTGTAGTAGCAAGGAAAGAAGAGTGGAAAACGATGGTGGTGGGCGGTGATGGTCAGTGACAATGAGGGGGAGCAAGGGGGTGGTTATGGTGGTTGATTCACCAAGCACAAGGCGATGCTTGGTGGATATGCTGGTGCGTCGATGGTTATAATGGTGGGTCAGCACATGAAATAGAAGTGGCTTGGGCAGGAGTTGGAAGAAGAAGAAGAAGAAGAAGAAGAAGAAGAAGAAGAAGAAGAAGAAGAAGAAGAAGAAGAAGAAGAAGAAGAAGAAGAAGAAGAATAAGAAGAAGAAGAAGGGGAGAAGTGGCTTGGGCAGGAGTTGGGGCATTAAATGCTATAAATAACTGAGGAAGAGAGAGATAAGAGAGTAGTGTATATATATGTGTATGGTGGTGGAATGCAATGGTGAATAATACATAGGATGATGATGTTGATGAGCATGGTAGAAGAAGGATGGCAGGGCAGTAGAGGCATCGAGGGTGATGGTGGGAGGTGGTGGTTGAGATGAGATTTGTGTGTTGTAGGAATTAAGAGAAACACTCTTAAGATAGGAGAAGAAATCAAGAAATTGGTGTAAGAAGGAGGTAGGAAAAAGGAGAAAGAAAAGGAAAAAAATGGAAAAGGCTAAAGTTAACATTTAGATTAAATTTTGATTAGCTAAAATTATGTAATATTAAAGATATCAATCTATCAAGATTAAGGTTGGGTTATGAAATATGAATTATCATGGTAAATTATTAGGATTAGGTTAGGATTTTGGGATTAATGAATTAAGGTAAAGCTAGAATAAAATTTTGTTAAGATTAAAATTAGATTAAGGTATTAATTATATGGGATTAGGTTGAGAAGAATTGGGGTATTACATCACTACTGCCTTAAAAGAGACTTCATCTTCAAAGTCAAGAAGTCAAGGTTGGGGAAGATGAGGAGAAAAGATGTAAGGAAAATGATCTCAGTGGTAAATTATTTAGAGTTGAAAATACGCCACCAGTTACTACCCCATTAAAAGAGGGAGAACCTAAAACCTAGCACACCTGAACTAAAAAGCTCAAGATGCAATTTGTGCTTGTCCTTCTAGGTCTCCTAGGTCAGTTCTTTTTCTCCATAGAAGCTCCAAAGAATCTTCATGAGTGATAATGAGCTCATACGGATCCGTCAAATCTTAGTGTCAAAAATCCTCAATGACCTCTCCTCATAGGACAAAAAATTGTCAAGCTCGATCACATCTGATCTGATCACATAGGACAGATTTATTATTTACTTCCTTAGCTGAGAAATGTGGAAGAGGTTATGAATTTGAGTTAACTTTGGTGGAAGTGTTATGTGGTATGCAACCTCGAAAATACTATCAAGAATCTCATATGGACCACTGTACCTTAGGCTTAGCTTACCCTTCTGACCAAATCTTTACACCCCCTTAGTAGGTGAACCCCTTAATAGAGCTCTGTCTTCTAGTTCGAACCCATCACTATGATGTTTCAGATCTGCATAGCTCTTCTAGCAACTCTAAGCTGCTCTCATCTCGTCTTGAATCAACCAAACCCGCTAAGTCATCTCCTCAATCAAGTTTGATCCAAGTATAACAGTCTCACTGATGTTGCTCTAACTCAAGGGTGTACGACACTTACGTCTATATAGTGCCTCACAGGGTTCCATCCCTATGTTATCATGATAATTGTTGTTGTATGATAACTCAACCAAATGTAGACGATCTTTCCAATTACCTCAAAAGTCTAACACATAATGCCATAGCATAACCTCTAGTGTTTGAATCATCCTCTCAGTCTGCCCACCTATAGTTGGATGGAAGGTGGTACTCATCCTTAATCTCATGCTCATAGGCTCTGGCAACATCCTTTAAAAGTGTGAAAGGAATATCAAATCTTGATCGGAGACTATGTTAGTAGGTTTACTGTGCATACTCACCGTAGACCACATTTATGCATAAATATTGCTAACTTAGTCAGCCTGTTAACAATAACCCAAATCGTGTCGTACCCACTACGAGTCCTTGTTAGCCCACTCAAAAAATCCATCGAGATGGAGTCCCATTTCCACCTTAGAACATCTAAAGGCTAAAATAATCATGCAAGCCTCCGATGCTGGATCTTGACCTTCTGGCTGGTCAGACATCTTGATAGAAACTCCATTACCTCTTGCTTCATGTGAGGCCACTAGTAGATTATCTTGAGGTTTTGTACAACTTATCCCCTCCTAGGTGGATGGAATATGGAATACAGTGACCTAGTAGATCATCACAACTTTGAGGTATATAGAAAAAACCTTTGTAGAAATAACTACCATCCTCATGGATCTAAAAACCCTTATCTAATCTATCCTGTAGCTTTTATCGAATCCTCTCAAACTTAACATACCTATATGGTCATACTTGGATCTCATAAAAAACCATCGGTGTAATCATCATTGTGCTCATTTGGACCATGAAGTCACCATGCTAGATTATCTTTATCATCATCTCACTAAGTTCCTCTAGCAACAGACTAGATAACACTGTAGAACTCAAAAAGTGTGATATCTTCATACTCAAGGCATTTGTAATGACTTTGGCCTTATCCTTGTGGTAGGTCAACTCCATATCATAGTCCTTCACTTACTATAGTTATCTCCTCTACCTTATATTAAACTACTTCTGAGTGAATATATACTTGAGACTCTTATGGTTGGTGTGGAATCTATATTGAGTCCCATATAGATAATGCCTCCAAATATTCATCGCAAAAATTATAGCTACCAACTTTAAATCATGCATTAGGTAGTTCTGCTCATGCTGCTTCAACTTATGAGAAGTATTAGCTACTATCTTACCATGCAACATGAAAAAACATCCTAGTTCGTGGTTCGATGGGTCACTATAGAAATCAAATCTGTCTACCTCAAATGGTAGAGTCAACAGCAAGGCCATAGTCAAACGCTGCTTCAAATCCTAAAATGCTCCTTCACATATGACATCCCACTAAAATTTGGTAATCCTCTTTAGAAGTTTGGTTAAGGGATGAGCTACCTTCGAGAAGTCATATTCAAAATGGCTGTAGTACCCAGTCAAGCCTAGAAAACTACGAAACTTGGAAATGCTAGTGGGTGCCTTCCACTTTACAACTGCTAAAATCTTTACCAAGTCCATGCCAGGTCCTTCTACCGATACCACATGACCCAAAAATGCAACCTCCTGAAGCCAAAACTCGCACTTAGAGAGTTTGACATACAACCTATATTCTCTAGGGAGTGACAATATTGAGTGAAGATGTTGTTCATGCTCTTCTTTACTCTGAGATTATATTAAAATGTCATTTATGAAAACCACTAGAAATTGATCAAGGAATGACCCAAAAATCCTTATCATCAAGTCCATAAAGATGGCAAATGCATTGGTGAGCATAAAAGGCATCACCATGAACTTGTAGTGTCTGTATCGTGTCTTAAAGGCTATCTTCATGATGTCTACCTTAGCGATGCATAGCTGATGATAACTTAACTTCAAGTTGATCTTGGAGAAAATGGAAGCATCTCAAATTTGGTAAAAAAAAAGTCATTGATCCTTAGAAGTGGGTAGCGGTTCTTCATCGTCAACTGGTTCAAACCTCGATAGTTGATGCATAGATGAAGGCTCCCATTCCTTTTCTTCACAAAAAACATTGGTGATCCCCACAAAAACACACTCGGGTAAATGTATCTATGAGCCACTAAGTCCTCTAACTGAGTCTCAAATCCCACAACTTTATCGGTGCCATCTCATAGGGCACCTTTAAAAACTGGCTTGAGCCCAGTACCAACTCAATAATGAAGTTTATCTTACATACTGGTGACATGATTAGGATATCCTATGGAAACACATTAGGAAACTCTCAAGAAATCAAAATATCCTCCAACGCTAATCCTTATTCACCTCTGAACTCCACAAAAATATATGGGGTAACCCCTATTCACTAACGAACACAAAGCATGGGCAGATACGACCTTCCTTATAGACTTAGGCTTGGATATCCTGCAAGAGAGCCTAGCACACTGAGGTCCCCACAACATAAATCACTCATAAGCCTAGTCTATCATAACCTAATATCTCCCCAACATATCCAGTCCCAAGATAACTTCAAATTCCTATAGGCTTAAGTCGATCAAATCTATAAGGAAGTTCAGCCTGCCTATCTCTAAGGCCACGTCTAAGTAGAGCCTAGTGTAATCCATTTAATCCTTAGAAGGTAACATCAAAAAAATAGATATAGTAGAAGATGGGGATAAGGCAAATCTCACAACAAAAGTAGTAGACACAAAAGATAGAGATGCCCCCAAATCAAACAACAAATATGTTGGCAGCGAAAGGATGGAGAACGTACTAGTGATCACGTCTAACTGTTGATTAGCCTCTGCCTAATTGATGACATTTAGGTGCCCACTTGAATATTTTCCCTGGCATTTTCCACGATAACTTTTGGAACCCTAAGTCTATCCTCCCTTATAAGGGAAAAGGTGAGGCTCCTATGGTCTCCCCTCAATCTATGTAGGCTATCCACTGGTTGGGGTAGGTGCCCTCTACTGAAACTAGTGCTATTGGTAGGTCTGCTACTGATAAGATTACTATTACAACACAAGCAACACCCTATCCTAAAACTGACCCATTTGATGAAACTGGCCTCCCTATGACTGAAGCTGACCCCTCTACTACTGACACTAAAAACATTGGTGTCCTATCTTGCCACAAATGCGATAATGGAAAGGATTTCCCTCATAGTCTTAACATGAGTGATCTCTACCACACCATTAATAAAAAGAGCATCTTGATAGATCTTAACGTCTAATAGGACCACTCAGTAGACTCCTCGGCTAAAATTCTTGCATCTGCCTCCCTAGAACTAGATTCAACCTCGAAAACCCTATGTATATAGTTTTCTCTTACCTAGAATGGATGGCTAATCTTGTATTATAGTAGTGATGACACATGCCCGCTCGTATAATGTGGCTAGATCCTGAAAATACATGGCATCTATCATCCTAGGGATGCTAAAATGGTGTCCTTGCTTAAACTGATACACAACTGTAGACTCGCTAGCTGCTATCCCTAATACGAAGATCAAAAACTCTATAAACTAGGCGTGATACTGTATCACTGCCATGCCACTTTGAGTAAGCCACATGAAATCCTTCAACTTGTCCTTCTTAAGACTTTTGGGATAAAATTTAGTACGAATCACCATCTTGAATTCATCCTAGGACACCGACGGTCTTTCCCGTGCATGACGACCTACCCACTAGGTGTTAACTACTCTTTAGAGTAAGAAAGCTGCTTTGTTTACCTTCTGCGTAGGTGGATAATCCATGGGCTTGTATGTTTTGTCCATGTCCCAAATCTATCCCTTTAGGATGATCAGGTCCTCATCACTAATTTAGATCTACTAGTGATGCCTCATAACCCTCCAAAACCAGTATTATTTGATAGCCTCTTGTGGGTAATGTAAAGGTGATGGTGGTGGCTGAGGCTGAACTCATAGTGGTGGATGCCTAATGAACTCAATGAACGCCTCGAAGGTCTCCTCTAGACAATTGATGCGACCATTAATAGCCATGTAAAACTAGTTTTAAGACAAAACCTTCCTAGATTACTATCACATAATGCCCATAATCACATTTCAAAGGCCACCTAGGCTACCTGTTCTTACTTCACAAGTTAATCTAGGCTTTTCAAATAGTTAGTTTTTTTCCTCTAAAATGTGAAAGACCATTAAAATCAAACGAGGGATCATTTGAAAGCTAAAATTTGAAAACAAATCATGGTAATCAAAATGAAAAATCTAATACTAACATGTAATGCCCCCAAAATTTTCTACTAAAAAAATTCATTTTATAGAGGAACCATAAAATCAAATAAACTGGTATTACCACCAATAGTTATATAAGTCTAGCTTACTAGCTCATCCTTAAGTTAATCATAAGGTAAAACAATTTGCAATGCGAAATCAGATAAAAATAAAATGAGAGGAGTTTGGAGATTAAATTCGAGTACAATAATCCAAAATACAGACAAAAGGGATACTATGTCTACGAGTCCCAAAAGGGTATCCGGGTAAAACAATCATTTGAATAAACATGAATCTATAGCCAAAATCCCTAATACGTAAAATCAATCCACCCCATACAAGGCATCATAAGCTACAAAATCATCTGCTTGATCCTCATCACCCTATACATAAACATTCGATTCATCTGCTCATAGGAATGAGCTTCATCCATGAAAAGGATGATCAAAACACTACATATTGAGTAAGGTAACAATATAGCTAAAATTAGGAAAACATAAAATTACATGCGTTTACTGTGGAAAGTGACATATATGTAAGATATAAAAATTGATATAGGGTAATGATTGATTTTAGATTGGCACCATTAGAATATAACATGATCTATTCTTTTATTTCAATTGATTAGAAGGACTCTTGACAAGGTTATCCCAATTTTACAACCCCAAGAAAGAATGCTCTTGACCACTATTCTCTACTAGTGGAACGTTTATCAATATATAAAAACCCTAGGACAGAACGCTCCCTACCACTATTCTTGTCTGGTGGAATGGACAGGTATAATCGGTTATGAATCATGTAGTCTTTTACTTTAAATGATTAGTATCTTATTCATAAATAGTTTGATGAGTACTAAATATAATTAAGGAAAGCAAGACATCAACATATAGATATTAAGACCATTTTCAAAAGTTACTATTTATAAAGCTCCCAATATTCTAATTTTATATGTAAGTCATAGCTCTTCGTATAAGACTCATATAATTACCCAAATTTAATATAAATCCCTTAAAATACCAATATTAACAACATATCCAGAATTTATGGTCTAATCCTAACATTTACACATGTAATAATAACATTATAGTTTTAAAGTCACTATTCTCTAATAGGCCATTATCGCATTAAGAGAAATCCAATATATTCAATAATCAGTCCAAACACTTCTCATGATATTGTTATCACATTTTAATGTACCTAACAAGGTAAAATATGAAAATTTCCATATTAACCAATATTGAACAAAATACCCTCAAGATAATCAATAACCCTTATTTTATGAAAATATTATATATTCAATAATCATTAATTTCTAATCCTCCATTTATCCTCAAACCTCTTAGATATACTTATTTTCCACTTATCATAATTTATTTGGACTATATTACTCCTCCACAAAATACTACTAATTAGCATAACAACCTCATATTAGTATACCTTTCAACATTCTTACTCTTTTTCAGTTATAAAATCCATCTTATCATAACACAATATTGACAACATACATGTAACAATACAATAACAATAGCATGCTAAAACACATAACCATTTGGGTATTTAATACAAAACCCTAAACATCAACTAGTATCCTTACCAACAAGGATGCCAGGCTCTAAGCACATAAATCCTAAACTTCCTTCTCCAAGATCACCAAAATGTCACCTACAAAAATAGGATAATACACGATTAGGCTTGAAGATTAAAATTGAGGGAAAATTTAAGGTAAAGGACGGTAAAAATAGAAATAATTAGAGTTAAATGGAAGCTTGAATTGCATGAAAGTGTGGTGGAAGGTAAGATGATTCTACGGAAAAAAAATTTGTGGTGTTTGGTTGAGGTCTATTTGTGTAAAAAGTGGTACATAGTTGAAAAAATATGGTTTCACGAGTGTATGACAGGTTGTGCACACCCAAGCCATGAGATGAGAAGTTGCATGGGCAGGCTATGTAAAGAAGGTACGGCCATGCTTATTCAATGCATGCATATGCAATAAAGAATCGGGATGCAAGGGCATGCTAGGGCGGTGCGTGAACGATGTGAATATATGTGGAAAAACTATGCTGGAGTGCATTAGTATGCGACAAGGAAAAATAGTAGTGCATGGTTATGTAAGAGAATGTTCATGAGCTATATGATTCACAAAGTGCAACAACATGTAGTGAAAGAAGGGGGGAAAATGACAGTGGTGGGCTGTGATGGTTGATAACGACGCGGGGGGAGTGATGGGGTGGTTGTGGTGGTTTATCCACCAAGAACAAGGAGGTTCTTGGTGGCTATGGTGGTGTGTGGATGGTGATGGTGGTGGCTTGGTGCATAAAATAGAGTAGTAGCAGGCAAAGAAGAAGAAGAAGAAAGGGATAGGTGGTTCAGGTAGGAGGGAGAGAGAAGAGATTAGTGTGTGTATATATATATGTATGTATGTATGTATATATGGTGGTGGCATATGATGGTGAAGAATGTAGAGGATGATGATGGTTAGGGATGACGATGGTGATGAGCATGGTAGAAGAAGGATGGTAGGGTAGTAGAGGCATAAGGGTGATGGTGGGAGATGATGGTTGAGATGAGAGCTATGTGTTGCAGGATTTAAGAGAAACACATGCAAGATGGGAGAAGAAATTAAGAAATTAGTACAAGAAGGAGGTAGGAAAAAGGAAAATGGGAAAAGGAAAAAGGTTTAAGTTAGAATTTAGATTAAATTTTTATTATCTAAAATTAGGTAAGATTAAAGATATCAATCTATCAGGATTAAGGTCGAGTTACGAATTATGAATTACCCGGGTAAAATATCAGGATTAGGTTAAGATTTTGGGATTAAGGAATTAGGGTAATGGTAGAATAGAATTTTTTAGAGATTAAATTTGGATTAAAGTATTAATTACTTGGAATTAGCAGAGTTTTGGGGTATTACAACCATCATAATCATCATTTCTGACTTCCTCTTACCATGTATGGAAGCTTGCGTCTCTAGCTTCCTCATGTCACGTATTAAAACCTCCTCCTAGACTATCATGGTGATGAAATATTCTCCCTTATACAAGGCGGTCAAGTCCCTAAAGATCAGTACACATAGAGCCTTTCTCTAACTAGTGGGTCACCGTCAACTCACTGGCAACTATGTCAGATGCAAACATTAGAAGCTCCATTAATCAAGCATAGTATTGTCACACTTTCATACCTCCTTGAGTCAGCTACATGAAACTACTTTATCTTGTCCTTCTTGAGGTTCTTTGGATAGAAATTGGTGAGGATCATCATCTTGAACTTCTCTTAAACATCAATGGCCCTCCCTTTGTATAATGATCTACACACCAGGTATCTATAACTCCTTGAAGAAAGAAGGTCGTTATGCTCACCTTTCAAGCAGGTGGATAGTTGACTACCTCGGAAGTCTTGTCCATATCTCAAATCTATCCCTACAGGATGACTAGATCCTAATTACCAACATAGATTGATGAGTGATGTCCATTAACCCTCCAAATATATTCATCTCCACTAGCCTCCTATGGGTAATGTAGAGGTGGTGATGATTGTAATACCCCAAATTTTACTACTGAACTTTTTTTACAACAAAATCTTATAACCAAATATCAAGTGTTATTGCCATAATTGATGTAAGTCTAGTTTACCATATCATTCTCACATCAATCGCAAGGCTAAATCCATTAAAAGTAAACACAAAGTAACTCAAAATGAGAGAAAATTTATAAATTTAAATCAGAGTTTGGAGATTAACTCTATGATAGAATAACATAATACAAAGGAATACCATGAATTAAAGGGTCTAAAAGGTAATGGAGTAAAAAAATCATCCAGATAACATAACTCTTCATGCAAAGATCTAGTATAGGAAAAGTCACTCCTCCCCGTATAATTCATCAAAGGTAATAGAATCATTTGATTGGTCCTCAAAGACCTACCCCAAAGAATTTAGGTCATTTGCTCGTGGAAATGAGCAGTACCCATGAAAAGGATGGTAAGTATGCTACAAATGAACAAGGTAATAATAGTAATGAATTAGTGATACATTTAAAAGAAAATGTTCATAGCAGATGATAAGTACAAATACAAATAACATAAAGTCTCAGAAGGTAAAAATTGATCGAGGTCTCTTTATTAGATATAAGTATTTTCATTCTTTTATTTAAGAGGAATATTGAAAGGAGCAGCAGTCTTTCATTTCAATCCAGTAGGGTGGGTCTAAACCATTTGATTTTAACTTCATAAATAATCAAGTGGAAACAACTAGGGACAAAGAGAAAAAGGCTATTGTCATCTCAGTCCTATGCTTACTAAGGGTCTAACATTTTGAAGTGTTTTTCATTCCTAAGGGTGAACACTATCGTAGCAAGCTCTAACTCATGCATTAGATAGTTCTGTTCATGCGGCTTCAGATGTCCAAAAGCATATGCTACTATTCCATGTTACATTAGCATGTAACCCAAACTTTTCTTAGAAGAAAACACTGTACACCTCAAAACCATCAGACCTACTTGGTAACATAAGCACTGGGGCTAAAATCAAATGCCTCTTCAAATCCTTAAAGGCTTCACTACACTTCTCATCCCACTGAAACTGATTAGCCTTCTTTAGTAGATGAGTTAATGATCCGCTATCTTAGAGAAGTCATCCACAAACCAATGGTAGTAGCAGCTAATCCTAAAAATCTGTGCACCTCCTTAACATAATTGGGCGTTAGCCATTTAGAAGTGGCTTGAATCTTTACAGGATCCACTACCACTCCATCCTTAGAGATTATATACCCGAGGAAAGCCACTTGGTCTAACCAGAACTCACACTTTGAGAGTTTAGCGTACAACTAGTGTGATCTCAGCAATGCCAAAGTCAACCTTAAATGCTGCTCATACATCTCTCAATTGCTGGAGTAGATATGGATATATTCAATAAACACTACAATGAACTGGTCCAAAAATAGTTGGAATATCTAGTTTATAAGGGACATGAAAGTTGTTGGTGTGTTAGTGAGTTCAAAAGGTATTATTATGAACTCATAATGGCCATACCTTTTCCAAAAAGTAGTCTTAGGGATATCTTATTCTGCTACCCTCAATTTATGGCATCTTGATCAAAGATCAATCTTGGAGAACACCTTGGCTCCCTTGAATCGATCGAACAAGTCATCTATCCTTGGTGACAAATAATAGTTCTTTATCATCACCTGGTTCAAACCTCGGTAGTAGATGCATAACCTCAAACTCTCATCTTTCTTTCTCATAAACATAACTGGCTCTCCCCACGATGATATACTTGGTTAGATGTAACCCTTATCTAATAACTCCTCCAACTAAGCCTTGAGTTATTTCATCTCCACAGGTGCCATATAGTATGAGGACTAAGATACTAGCATTTTCCCTGGCAATGCATCAACGTCGAACTTGACTTCTTGAACAATTGACATAGAATATCCTTAGGGAATACATTAGGATACTCACGGACCACTGCTATCTACTTCAATGGTGACTTAGTTGCTTTGGTGCCTCACACACTACACAGGTAGAGTGGATACCCTTTACGAATAAGGTTTCTCATCACAATTACCGACCCAATCTTTGTAAAGGGATTAAGCTCACCCTCTTGACATGAAATTCTAATACCCTTTGGTCTTCGTAGAACAATGCTTTATTATGCATAATAAATTGATGCCTGATACTTCCATAACATATCCATCTCGAAAATCACATTAAAATTAGGCAATTTAAGTTCTATGAGGTCTAATAGAAATTCCCCAACTACTAAGGTCACTCTGTTAGAGAACTTAGAGCATGAATTCCTATCCCCATAAGGTAACGCAACAAAAGTGGATATAGTACTAGAAGGTGATAAGCTAGCCCCAGCTATAAATGTGAATGACACAAAGAAGTGTGATGTACCAGAGTCAAACAAGACATATGCTAGAAAAGTAGAGACAGTAATCATACCAATCACTACACCGGCATGATGCTCTGCCACTGCCTAGATCATCAAGTTTAGGCATCTCCTTGATAGAAATCCTATGGTAATAGCTAATCCTTACCATTGTTGGAAAGGGCGAGGCCTCTAATCTTAGGACTGACTAGCATATTTAGTGACACTAGCTATCGATAAAGGAACTCTCTGAGTCTACAAGTATGGCTACTAGATAGATCCTGTACTCTAAGATCTAGACCGGCTCCTCTAGATGTTGACACCCCCAAATTGGTATTTATAAGCTCTGTGCCCCACCATGCCATATCCATGACATGACACCTTGTTACCTCTACAGTTTAGCCCCAGGTGATATGTTCCTCATTGCTTACAGTTGTAGTGTTTCTCCTTGGCATGACCCTAAGATAGACCTCCAACTTGGGGCATTAACCCCATGATCCTACCATATCTAGGCGGAAATATTCCTCTCAAAAATGCCTTCTTTCTCTCGCTATGATGTTGGCGGCCCTCAAACTTCTTTTTACTCCCTGACTAAGTAATTTGTGCTTCAATGACTCGGGATGCCTCTAAATATTTCTCGTACATCCCTACCATGTATGCCAGAGTAAATCCCAATAATAACTCCTGATATCTGATCCCTAGACAAATCTTGAAGCAATGGACTTACATCACTTTGTTAGCTTCCACTTCTAAAGAAAATTGGACCAATTCCATGGATCGAGTGTAATACTCCTCAACAAAAATACCCCTTTTCCAAAGAGCCATAAAATTTTCATACTTCTTCATTTAGCGATGATTTGGGTAGAAGTGGGCACGTAGCACCTCTACGAATGGTCCCTATGCCATATGTTATCCACACTTATGTTGGACGCTCCTCTACCATATGTCTGCCCTTACTCTCAAGTAGCATACCACCATGTCAACCCTCCAATCTGTAGGGGAACCACAAGTGGAAAAAGTCTACTCCATATCCTTGACCCATCTCTCCATGATGTCAGGGTCCTCTTGGCCATTGAAGATCGGTGGATGATGATGACTGGCCCTTCTAAGCCAATCATTCAGAATTGGTGTAGCTACTGGCACTAGTATTGGTTGTGGTTCTTGAATCTAGCCCTCCATGTAGGCTATGACAGTCTCTAGGAATGACTTAATACACTTGTAATGGTGGTTAGCAGCTATTGATTCCTAATGACTAAAAGTAATTAGGTGAGAAATTTAATCTACCAAGTACTCCTCAATGGACATACCCTTTGCTAAAGAGCCATAAAATTTTCATGCTTCTTCATTTAGAGGTGATTCGGGTAGAAGTGGGCATGTAGCACCTACAGGAATGGTCCCTATACCATAGGTTATCCACCCTTATATTGGATGCTCCTCTACCATGCGTCTGCCTTTCATCTCAAGTAGCATTCCTCCATGTCAACCCTCCTATTTGTAGGGCAACCACAAGCAGTGAAAGTCTACTCCATATCTTTAACCCATATCTCCATGATGTCAAGGTCCTCCTAGCCCTTGAAGATCGGTGGATTATGATGCCTAGCCCTTGTAAGCCAATCTTTTAGAATTGGTGTAGTTACTGACACTAGTAGTGGTTGGGTGCTCAAATTTGACCCTTCATGTAGGATGCGATAGTCTCCAAGAATGACTTTATGCACTTGTAGTGGTGGTTAGCAGCTATTGATTCCTAATGACTAAAAGTATTTAGGGGAGAAATTCAATCTACCAAGTACCAAGACTCACACAACAAGTTATCATTAAGGTTATCTACTAAACTTTCCCAATCCACTCCCACTCAAGGAAATTTTGGGTTTAGAAATAATTAAACTTGCTAGAAAAATTAGAGGGAAAAGTTTTAGAAATACCATCTTGTGGTATTAGCAAAAATCATTAAAAATGAAAAATCCTGGTGTATCAGCTTAATTATTTTTGAAAGTAGTGTGTTTTATGAAAAACTCTAATACCAACCTATAACAACCCCATTTTTTACTACTGAGAAATTTCATTTAAAATAATACTAAAGAGAAAATATACTTAGGAAAAATGGGGTGCTACCATCATACCTAACACAACATAGATGTTTGCCGCCTACTTCATATTAGATACCAGGCTGAAACTAACCAACCCATTTAAAATAGAGTGTATAAACTTAAATTACATAATTATTTAAAAGATTGTTTACAATAAAGTACCTCGTCAATCCCCTACCAAGTCAAATATAGGAAGATAGATTAGTTAAGAATACAAGGGGATATTAAAACAAGATTAGGGTGTGACACCAAAATCATAGTCCATTGCGGACCACATAAAATCTTCTAGATATCCACACTATCAAGCTTTAAACCCAAGCTGAGGTAAGCCCACTATTAGCCATCCCTAAGAAACTACACATGTCCATCTACTCATGGGAATAATCAAGTGACCAAGCGAGAAAATAGGTATATCATTACATTATGGATTGAGTATGGCAGGTTACCTTCAAAATAGAATCATAAGTATGTAGTATTTTATCATAACATGGATATCATATCTATTATGCATCATACTAATGCCATATAAATAAAGATAGTAATGCATCAGGATATACTATCATGAATAACTAAGGCAACTTAGAATGTATCATACTTTCCTTCATATTATAATAAGATATTTAATCACACATGTACAAGGAAAATTAATCCTGACAACCACTAAGGTTTATTTTCTTACTTTCTCAATTGATTAGATTATACCATTTCCTTATCTATATATTTATATAGTCTAACATCCAGTCAATTCTTCTAATCATTAACTAGTTAGTCCTTTAAGCTATTATCCAAGTATACATGCTAGCTTTTACCCTTTTTATCATCCAAACCATTGTCATCATCATTATATAATTAATTTCCATTTCACTTCTCATCAACAAAATTTTGTCTTCGAGCGATAGACTTTGCACCACCCCATAGTCTCACATACCATGGAAGTCTATCTAAACCAAGGGGTATAAGTCCAGGCTGAAGACAATAAGCAAATTGGACATAATCTAGGCTAAAGCTAATAAGCAAAATAGACATAAGTCTAAGACAAAGCCAAATATGGACATAAGTTCAGGACTAAGTCAACTATGTAGGTAATCGGACCCTTTAGTACTTATACGCCTTAGTATGTCATCAGTGTCTAGAGTAGACATGGCACCGAGATATTTAGGATCTTGCCCAAAGGCTAAGATCGATAACATTAATAAATGCCCAAAAGAAGACTAACCCCATGTAGCTAATCAAGGATCGGGTATGTAACACTCCCAAAATTCACTACTGAAAATTTTTGTTTTATTAAAAGGATTAGCGAAAGCAAAATAACAAACTGTGAATTTTGGGGATATTACCGCCACACTTAGTACCAAATTGGTTCACTCATACCGTGCCAGTACTAAGTGCTAAGGCTAAAAGAATGAGATACAATTTATGAGAATTTCAAACCATATTAAAATCAGAGTAGTGCAATACACTTTACAAGAGTAGAATCTACCACTGGTGGTTACCAGATCCAAGAATACATTTAAATTAGGAGGTAAGAGAGAAAGCGGAAAACCCTAAAAATCTAGATAATTTCCTTATGCTCTTTCACATTGCCCACTTGAGTAGCACATGAAAATGGACCTGCAAGGGGCACTGCCCATTGAATAGGTAGGGGCCCCACCAATGGAACCCTTTAGTACTATGGTACTGAGTAACCTTTTAAAAACACACTTAAAATCAAGCCCGCAATGTAACACATGATACATGCATAATTAAATTTACATACGTAATATTCACATCCATACATTCACATACTTAACAAGTCAATCAGATATTAATAGGTTAAAATGTACAACCAATACTTTTAGGGCCTTAAGCCATTAGTCCATCATTATTCATTCATCTCTTGGATTATATATTTTCATGTGAGTGTGGAAATCCCACTATTATAGCCGGTGGATCGGTCACATACAAGGAATAATGCACCTGACAACTATTATACGTCGGTGGATCAACCACTTATAGGGGAGAACACACCTGACCACTATTATATGCTGGTGGATCGGTCTGGCCCCGACTCGCATGGTGTTCCACTATAAGTGATTAGTATTTTCCCATAATTTATTCGCAACCAAATTAGATTTATTGAGCTCGAGATCCCCCACTATTATCGCCAGGGGACCGAAATATATATAAACATTGTCTAGGGCAACACGCTCTTACGCCACTATTATATCTGGTGTACCGATACTCATAATCATCTTCTAGGGTAACACGCTCATGGGCCACTATTATATTTGGTGGATTGGTACTCATAATTATCTTCTAGGACAAAATGCTCCTAGACCACTATTATATCCGATTGACCGGTACTCATAATATAATTCAACTGGGCCCGACTCATTAATCTTTCACTTTCATAATTAGTGTTTTTCCCTTTTGATCAGCACAATAGTTACATTTATTTGCCTCGGATGGGATATCAAGATCCCAGGACACAAAGGTACACTAGTTGCACTAGAGCATATAAGCTACTCATTACCCTTCAATAATCAACCTAGGGACGCAAAGGTACATTGGTCGTACTGCTGCATAAAGCTAGTCAGTAGCCTACCGAGAAGGACACCTAATCCATAAGTATGCATGCCCCCTAATTAGGTCCGTAGAGCTAGATAAAGTAAGATATAGGGGTTGGCTAGGGCACAAAGGCACACTAGCAAATACCAGAATAATTGTGGGCTAAACCACCTCTTTAGTGTAGCGACCCTTTAAAAGCCACCATTCTCGATCTCGAGGTCTTTCACTTAAAGTATTAGTGTCTTAATTAAGGTGATCACAAAAAGCAAAATAATAAAATATTTATTCACTTTCAGTTGTTCTCATATCATTAAGTATTTCTTAATCAAATAGTTATCCAATATAACACAGAGGAATCATTAAGGCCATCATAACCTCATCCAATTCTAATTTAGGATTCGTTCTTGTGATACTCACTAAATACCATTATCTTACTATTCAATATTACTTGAGTCTTATAACGAAACTCCTTTATCCCATCAACATATTAGATATGAATTACTAATTTACCCATTACTTGCATAATTATTAAGTTATCTCTTCCTTACCTGCTAATTCACCATATTACCCTTCATGTTGCATAATTATCAAAATTTCCCTTACTCGGTTTAAGTTACCAAGTTATCTCCCATACTTATTAGGCCACCAATCACCCTTCATAGCCATTACACTTATCATATTTCCAGATGGTAGGTTAGATTACCAAATTGTGCTTCACCTTTATCATAATTACCAAATTACCCTTTTGTTGGTTAAATTACCAGATTGCCCTTCTCTATTATTTTAATTACCATATTACCCTTCTAAATTATTATAATTACCATTTTACCCTTTTCCATTACTATAATTACCACTTTACCCTTTTATTTATAAAATTACTATTTTGCCCTTTACTCCCAAAATTAACATAATACCCTTAACTTCCAAATTTACCATAATACCCTTTTACCTATAAAATTACCATTTTATCCCTTTACTTATAAAATTACTATTTTATCCCTTTACTTCCAAAATTATCATTTTACCCTTTACCTCCAAAATTACCATAATACCCTTTTACTTAGAATTTACCATTTTATCCTTCTCCTCCAAAATTATGATAATACCCTTTACTTACAAGTTTACCCTTTTACCCTTCTCCTTCAAAATTACCACAATACTTGCAAATTCCCATTTTCCCTTTACTTCCAAAATTACAATAATACCCTTAACTTTCAAATTTACCATAATACCCTTTTACTTATAAAATTACCATTTTTCCTTCTACTTCCAAAATTACCATTATACCCTTACTTGAAAAATCACCATTTTACCCTTTACTTCCAAAATTACCATTTTACCCTTTTCATACAAAATTACCTTTTTACCCGTTACCCCCAAAATTACCATTTTACCCCTTACTTCCAAAATTACCATAATATACGTTTACTTATAAAATTACCATTTTACCTCTTGATTACACCACTTTTATTAATTTACCATCATTACATAAAATACTAATATTTATGCTCTATTCTCATCATCTAACTCCACCACTATTATATTTCAACCTAATACTCATTAGCACCCAAACATCTTAGGCCACATTCTTGCACAAGACATATTCCTAAAATACCCCTAGGACTCACAATAATATTATTCGTGCATTAATGGTCACAATAACATAACACATCATGGTTAAGTACTTAACATTTTTCACTAATAACCAAACTCTTTCTTGAAGCAATATTTTCACACATTGCATATAAACTATCATGCTTTCCTTTTTATCAATTAATATAAGCAACAACATATAATATATTAAATAATATATATCATGTAGAAAAATATAATAAAACCCTAATGTACTAACATACGTTTATCCATGCGTTTAAGTGAGGTTTAATGATTACCTTAATTCTGCAAAAATCAAACCTTACCAGTATCCTGGTTAAAGATTCAAGCTTTAAATAGCAAAATCAACACCTAAAAATAATATCAATATTTATCACATTAGAAATAAGAAAACCCAAAAGCATAAGACTTTATAAAACTTAATTAATGAAATACATAACTTAAATATTATTATACCTTAAAATTTATGAACCAAAATATCCAAGGTATATAGCAGCTCATGCTGCTCATGCAGCATAAGCTGCATGCAAAAACAGGGGTGGAAGGATCAAAGGTGGCATGAAGAAAAGGAAGGAAGGGTGTTTTTGGGTTAGGTTTTAGGGCTAGGAAAGAAGGTAGATGGGAGAGGATTTAGGGCAAGGGAAGGATTCAAGGGTGAAGAGGGGATGTAGGTGGTGGTTGGGGATAGGTTGTTGGCGGCCAAGGGCAATGAAGGCAACAGTGGAGAGGCTACGAAGGGGGGTTATCGAGGTGGGCTGAGAAGGAAGGAAAAGGGAGGAAAAAATGAGGGGTTGCAAGGGTTGGTTTCGGCCAAAGGAGGTGTGGGGGTGGCAGAGGAGGTTGTAGGGAGTAGGTTGGTAGCTTGGGAGGTGGCAGAGGCGACGGGACGACGGTGGGACAGAGGGGTTGCCGAGAAGGGAGAAAAATAAGGGAAGAAGAAGAGGGGAAGAAGAATGGACTACAAGGAGCTCGAGGGGGTGTTTTGGTCGTGCAAGGATGAGGTAGAGGGTAGCAAGGGGTGGTGTAGGGGGTCAGTAAGGTGGTGGAAGCGGCAGAGGGAGGCGACGGTGCAAAACAGGGATGAAAATGGAAGGAGAAGAAAAGGAGAGAAAGAAGTCGGGGGAGGGAGAATGGCTTGAAGAAAAATGGGGTAGGAAAGGCTGGTGAGGATAAGAAAAAGGAGAGGGAGAGATAGGGGGCAGGAGCCGGTCGGTGGTAGCGTGTAGGGTGGCAGGGATGTGGTAAGATGGTAGGGAGAGGAAGGGAAGAAGAGGAAAGGGAGGCCATGCATGATGGGGAGTGAATGTCTGGTTTGGTTCGAGATGGTGAAAAAAATGAATGAGGGAGAGAAACAAAGAGAGGGTTGTAGTGGTGGTAAGGCAGTGGTCGGGCGTGCTCGGGGTGGCAGGCATGGCGATGGAGATAGGTCAGGGCATTCTTGTGGTGATCAATGAAGAAGGAAGAAGAATAAAGAAAGAAGGGGGAGGGGCAGGTCAGGCGAAGGGAAAGAAGGGTTTGGGCTGACCCGGTCGGCGGTGAGAAAAGAAAAGAAAGAAGGGGTTGGGGCTGGACCGATGTGAAATACCCCAAAACCTAATTCTAAGAATTATAGCTAATTAAGGATTTATTATAAGAATAAATTAAATAAATTATTTTTATTAAAATAAAAGGAAATTAATTAGGGCTATTCAAGAAGAAAATAATAAATATTTTTATTAGAAAAATTTCATATTTTAGCTAATTAAGGATTTTATTTTGAAATTAATTAAACAAATTAATTTATTTAAAATAAGAAGGATAAAGTAGGTCCAAATTAATAGGAATTTTATGAATAATTTAATTGGAGAAAATTAGAATGATTTGCTAATTAAAATGGAATTTATGAAAAACCTTTCAAAAACACTAAATTAGCCTAAAAAGGGATTTATCTATTATTTTTATTTAAATATTATTATTTTTTAAATATACCAAATATCCTAATTATTTTAATTAACCTAACCCATTATTTTTTCCTTTTTCCTTTTTTCCTTTTCCTTTTCTTTCTTTTTCTTTTTCTTTTTCTTCTTCCCATCCCTCGAGTTGGACTTGACCGCGACCCATTCTTCCTTTTCTTTCTTTCTTCATGTTGTGGCATGTTTCTTTCTTTTGTTCTTCCTTCGGTAGCCAGAGTGCCGCATTTCTCTCTTTTCCCCCACAAACACCGCGTTTCATTTAAAAATTTTCCCCCTCACCCCCCGACCGGCTGGCTCCTCTCCTCTTCTTTTCTTTCTTCCTTCTTCGAACAGCCAGTTTTCCCCACACCTTCTTCTTCTTCCCCCAGCCCATCGCACCTACCATTTCCGTCGATGACCTACAACTCTACCGCCCACCTTCGAGATTAATGCCGCCGGTTACGCCCGTTTTGACCAGTAGTTTTTCTCCCTTTCTCTTCCCCCTAATTCAATGACCACACTGACCCAAACCATTTTCTCCCTCTTCTCGTGCAGTTCCTCCTTTTCCTGCACATTCCCTTGCCACGAATTTAACTGCCATTGGCCAACCGTCGCCACCGACGACCGGAACCCTACCTATATTACTCCCTAACCAACCCACAGAACCCTATCCTCTCTTCTAAACTCTATAAATACCCCTTATTAGTTAGATCTCAAAGCTTTTCCTGAATTCCTATAAACTCACTCCTTGTCACCGCCGCCTTCTCAGACACCAGCCCCGCCGCCGTCGGCCAACCACACCACCCACTCTGCCCACCTAAGCCTTCCTTGCATTGTCCTCTACCCAATTAAACCTCCCATATCCCTCGATTTTCCTTACACAAGCCACCCCGATAGTGCAAAGTTTGCTTCCCAATAAACCCTCTCTTCCACCTCCGCCGCCCTTTGAACCACCCTTAGCCACCACTTCTGCCGCTTCCGCTACTCCTTTCACCTCCCAAACTATACTGCAGACCCTCATTTATCTCCCTCTACCTTTTCTTCAACTCCCTCCCTCTTCTCCTCTCTTTCTCTTCTTCTTTCTTATTCAGCCACCACCACCGCCGCCGTGCGTTGCCACCTTTGGCCGTGCCGCCACCTTTATTCTACTTCTCTCCACCTAAGCAACTCTAAAAACCCTAACTTCCACCTCTATTCTACCTCTTCTTTTCTCAGCATTCAACTTTTCCCATTTTCTTCTCTTTTTTTGGCCACTGCCGTCGCCGCCGTGCACTATTTTAGTTGCCGCCTGTCACCGCCAGCCCAAGGTTGAACCCTAAACCCTCTCAAATCTTTTTTCCTATTTAATTAAGCTTATTTTATTTTATTTCAATTTTAATCCATTATTCGATTATTATTATTATTATTATTATTATTATTACTATTAGGTTCAATATTATTAGTATTATTATTTCTTATAAGGGTTGACCTTATTTGGCTACGTAGATTATTATTATTATTATTATTATTATTATTATTATTATTATTATTATCATCATCATCATCATCATCATCATCATCATCATCATTATTATTATTTTGGTAAAGGGGCCGAAGTCCTTATTGCACTTTTTTTTGAGTAATGCCCTTATTATTATTATTTTTATTATCATTATGGTTATTATTATTGTTATTATTATCATTATTGTTATTATTACTATTATTTCCATTTTCATTATTATTATTATTAGAATTAAATCTTCAACCCTTATATTATAATATTACTATTATTTCCTATATCTTTAACAAAGTTAGTAATTAGTCAATGACATTTTTATTAATATGTTATTATTTTATCAAAAACCTAGTCTTAGAATAAGTTAGTAATAATAGTATTTTTGGTAGGAGGGAATCTAATTTTAGTTTTTCCCTCATATAGGTGAGACCAGTCAAATTCCTAAGGAGGTGTAGGATTGTGCTCTAAGACCGATGTCATTTTAGGTAAGGGTGTTACTAAGGCCTTATGTGTTTTTATGTGCATTATATACTTCGTATGCTATGTATTCTATGTTTATCATTATAATTAGTTCGTATGTGGTATGGCGTGGAGTTGAAGTGTGTTCATGTGTTGTTATATGACATATGTATTATGTATATGTGATGAAATATTGTGATATATGATGATTGGTTTGTGACCCTTTAGGCATGCATGTGAGGATGTATAAAAGTGGTATTGTGTGAGAAAAAGGTTGAAAATGGAAAATGGGAAATAAGTTGACTAAGGTGAGTAAGTTGACCAAAGGGGAATAAATTGACTAAGGGATGTGAGTTGACATGAATATTTTAATGATACATGAATGGAAGAATAAAAAGGGGGGTTTTAAATAAAATAAAAGAGTGGGAGAATCTATGGTGCTGCATGGGAGAATCTAAACTAGGATTTTGTATGGATGGACTTGGGGTTTTGCATGGTAGATTTTTTGGTGTTACATGGGAGAATCTAAACTAGGGTTTGGTACAGATAGACTTAGGGTTTTGCATGGTAGATTCTATGGTGTTGTATGGATTGAATCTAGGGTTTGGTGTGAATGAATCTAGGGTTTTGCATGGAGGAATCTAGGGACTTGTATGGTGGAATCTAGGTTTTTGCATGGATGGATCTAGGGTTTGCATGGGTGAATCTAGGGTTTCACGTGGGAGTTTTAGGGTTTGCATGAAAAAGTTTGAAGGTTTTCTTGGGGAGGTTAACGTCTACATAGGAGTAAAGTTTACGTATGAAAAATGGATTTGGGATGTAAGGAAGGTAATAAAAGGGTTGTTTGGGTGTTGGAATGCTTTGAATGAAAAGTAGTACGTGGAACCGTATAAGGTTACGTAGGAGACCGAGTTAGGGTTTATGCTAAAAACCCTAATTTGAGGAGGTGGTAATAAGGAGAAATAAATGAGAGTGAGTGGAGTACAAGAGGGAGATTAAAATGATCAAGTAATGATGAGTATGATTGGCATGGAAAAATAATAAGTGGAATGTGAGAAAGGGAAGGGTGATATGTGGCCATGAAGAACTAGGGTTTGTTATGACTAGTTAGGGTTTGGCGTGGCTACTCAAGGTTTTGTGGTCACATGTGTATTTGGTGATTAAAAAGTGATGATGAGGGTGGAATCTATGGGTTGTGTTGTGTGGAGTGTTAAAAATGTTTTGGGTTGTGTGAGGTGGAGTAGGATAGGCCACTTAGGTTTAAATTAGGGTTTCTAGGGAAAAACCCTAGAGTAAGGAAATAAGTGGACTTGCAGGTGTATAGTAGTGGGCCTTGACCCACATATTTTGGTGTTGGAATTCTAGTGTGAGTTTGAGTATAGATGAAAGGTTGTTGGGCAAGTTAAGAAGTGTAGGGTTATCTTGATGTGGTACGGGTCGGTTGGAGGATAAGTTTAAAGGGAGTGATTCATGCATGTCTAGGGTAAAGTTTCTGAATAATAGTGTAATACATTAACCATTTAAAGTGGAAGATTGTTGAGCTGGTCCTAGACTGATCCACCAGTGAATAATAGTGGTTAGGGCATGATGTCCTATATGTGACCGGTCTAATGGTGAATAATAGTGGTCATGCTTTGTACCTGTGCATTTTCGGCCCACCAACTATAATAGTGGGGGATTCTGTGCTCAACAAAACTGAACATATTTGTGCCAAGACATGGGAAAGACACTAAGTACTTACAGTGGAACACCATGAGAGTCGGGGCCAGACCGATCCACTAGCGAATAATAGTGATCAGGAGCTTTATGCTCTGTGTGTTTTCGGTCCACCAGCTATAATAGCGGTCATGAGCTTTATGCCCTGTGTGTTTCCGTTCCACCGGCAATAATAGTGGTCAAGAGCTACGTGCCCTGTATGTATTCGGTCCACCGGCTATAATAGTGGGGTTCCCATACTCGCATGGATTTGATAAAAAGCATGGTGTGAATCGATTTCTGATCAGAGATTAATTAAGTAATTAATCCAAAATATAAATGGACCTTTATGTGCCTACCCGAATGATTATACGATATGATGTTATCATGATGGATTATGCTCTTTTATTTCTTCTACATTATGCGTGTGATTTTGTGTGTTGGCCTTAGTGCATGGTTACCTTACTCAGTACGTAGCGTACTGATCATCCTTGTCATGGGTACTGCTCATTCCCATGAGTAGTAGGCCCTTCTGACTTTGTGCAGGTAGGCGAGACATCAGGCGCTTTTGAGTGTTGAGCATATTTTGGCTCCAAGTTCGAGAGTAGTGTGGCTGGATTCACTCTTCTTGTTATTTTATCTCCTTTTGCTATTCCTCTTTGTATCAGATTTTACCCTTTTATGATTCATTACTCGTATTGAGTATTTTAAATGAACATTTTATCGGTTGTAAGCTTATTTCCCTTTTGGATATGAATTACATTTCTTTATGCGTACTCTGATTTGTAATGTTATGATCTTCTAGTTCTTTTATAAACTATTGGTTTAAGTTTAATGTTAATCTTTTATTAGCCTTAGCACTTGGTACTGAAACGGTTGAAGAGAACCGGTTTAGTACTAAGTGTGGCGGTAACATTCCCAGAATTCATAGATTTTCAATTTTAAATTCTTCCACTTTAAAAAAGAATTTAGTGAATTTTGGGGTGTTACACGACGTGCGTGGGGAAGGAAGGAAAAGAAGGCGGCCCACACGGGAGAGGAAGGAAGGAAGAGAGAAGGGGAGATGGGCCAGTAACCCAACATATAGGGGGGCGAGCAGGTTGGGGCCTAGTGGCCTGAAGAGAAGGATAAAGAAAGAAAGAAAAAGAAGGAGAAAAAAGGAGAAAGAAAAGGGTAAAAGGAAAGAGGGAAAATAGGAAAAAGGGAAAATAGGAAAAATAAGATAAATTAATTTATAAAATAATAGAATGTAATATTTTTGGTAGATAATTAAATTTAATATTTTAATTTAATATAATTAAATATATGCGTTTAAAAAGGATAATTTTAGTAAAATATTGGTTTGAAAAATTATTTAAATAAAAAGAGTATGATAAAATAACGAAATATTTATTTTAATTTATGAAATATTCCTATCCAAATTTTAAAAGCTAATTTATCCGAAATAAAAGCTATTTATTAAATTCTAGGTCTTTAAAATTTCGGGAAGTTACAAGGTAATCGAGACCCATACATAACTCAATTATCTTTATCTTTTTGTGATTAATACATTATTCATGAGATTAAGTGATCACACAAGGTCCATACAAAGAGCAAACAAGGTATTCACATATTTCTTCCGTATTAATCCTTTCCATTTCTCAACCATGTGTGGGGTTCCCTTTTATCTATATCAAATTTTATTAATACCCATCATATTATTTTATTCAATCACATGATGTGATTCATTACTCTTTTCTCGAAGGCCATCACATTTAATAAGTGGTACACCTATTTAGCCTTTACGATACTCAGTGGGTATGTCATAAATCATGATCCATTTAATCCATTCGTTAGGCTATGAATTCCATGATAACATATTTATTTTATCCCTTTATTAATCATAGGACAATCACATGTGTAGCCGTAAACCATAACCAAATCAAAAGGAACCAAATCACACAAACCAGCCAAACTAATCAATCGGGTTGGCCCAACCAGCCGATCAGTTGCACCAACTAATTGATATATCTAGGCTAACCAATTAATAGATGCGACTCAACCAAACCCTACTTTTCCTCAAATTAGTTGATCAGTTTGGGATCGGTTCTACTCAACCAATTGATGGGTTTAAGTAGAAAGCAAGATCAAGGTCTTTGTAGGCTTATCAATTGATGAGTTGGGTCAACTGGTATACTATTCTAGGAACCAATTGATTGGTTTGCTCTACACCAACACTAAATAATCATTTTCATGTAGATCATGCTTATAAATCTTTATCATACCACAATAAACATGTTTTAACATTGTATAACACAGTCTTAGCCTAATTCTATAACACAACTCAACATTAATCATCACAACCCATTTTTTCTTGAGATTCATGCTTTTCACTCAAAATGCACCATCTAACCACCCAATTAGTGTTGTAAGCCATATATATTCATACCAAAATATAATATCAAATTAAAGAGTTTCATATCATGAAAGTTTACTCATAACTAATTTTAGAAGCAAGATTAATTTACTTGATGTGGGCAAACTTTCCTTAAATGAGAAATCTCAGCTTGTGAAAACCTCAAATTTTAAAATATTAAATATAACAAGCTTTAACTCAAAAATTCATGCATAACTTTTATAATTTTTGATCTTGAAGTAGAAATGAAAGAATGAACATATCACATCCAAAGGAAAATGGACGATACTTAGCTACACTTCTCAACCTTTTTCCGAAACCTAACTCTTCTTTACTTAATAATTAAAATAAGAGGGAGGTAGAGAAAGGATAAGAAGAGTGAAAGGACTTCCATTGTAAGGTTTGAAGTGCATATGGAGAAGATGAATACTTGAGAGTTATGTATTTTTAGTGGCTAAAATATAGGTGAACAAAATAGATGATCAGGGCTATTTATAGCCAACCAATATATATAAATCGTAGTGTGTTAAGGAACAAATTTAAAACCTTAATTCTCATTGCTTGAATTCAAGTTAAATGGAATAGTTTTATCTAAGATATGTTAAAATATCCTCTAGAGCTCAAATCGTGATTCTGGGAAATGCAGGTTAATTGGTTAAGAAATGCAATTCACAAGTGGGGTAATGGAAGGTCAGTGTGGAAGGAATCTTCCAGCTGATGAGGATCAAGTCTGAGATCAAAGCAATGATCTCATAAATGTGTAGAGGAGAGAGGTGGAAGAAGATAAGGCTGAGGTAATCTCCCTCTCCCTCAATTATCTCAATCTATCCCCTAGATCGATCCGAGGTTATAATTTTTAGGTTAAATGTATCATGAAAAGTCTAAGAATCTCTTAGAAACAATTTGGCATGGGTTAACAAATTTCCATTTTAGTATAATAAATTTTCCAAAAAAATATGTTTTGAAAATATGCTCAGCTTGACAAATTAGTTGATCGGTTTGGCCTACTAGTTGACTATTCTGCAAACTAATCAATTAGTTCCCCAACTAGTTGATCGGTTTAATCACGTAAAACCATTTTATTGAAATGACAAACCAATTGATTGGTTCATGGAACCAATCTATCGGTTCACTTGAAAAACTCAATAATTTAATTTTCCAACCTTTTTTCAGATTCATCTTTACCTTATACCAAATCATAATACCAATTCAAAATCAAACACCCAAAATTGGATTAATTCCTCATTCAACACTTTCCAAAAAGGTGGGGTATTACAAAAATTATAACTCCACCACTATAACCTCCCCTATTCCAGCTCCAACCATTAGCACCTTCACCAACCCTAACCACCTTAATCCCTTCCCCTTCTCCTTCTTTATTTCCTCCTTCCTTCTTTGCTGAGCACCACCACCGCCATTGTCTATCTTCTCTACAACCCTTGTCCCAGCTCCACCATCTCACCACCTCCCTTCCCTTGGCTTCTTTTCCTCGCCTCCTTGTTGGGCCCCTCATTTCCTCTCATTGAGCTACCAAACATTTGCACCTGTCCCATGCCACCCTCACCCTTCCCTATATAACCTCGTCTCCGCCATCCTCAGCCATCACCACTACCACTAGACCAATATCTCTTTCCTCCTAAAGTCCCCTTCAATTCCCCACTCATGTTGCTAATGTAGTGTGAGCATTTCATATATACATAAGTATTTTTAGCCATTTTCAACATCAAAGGCATTTTGGTAATTTACTATTTAATAATTTTTTAATAAAAATTATCACTTTATTTATTAAATATTAGTATGTTTTTTGTTATATAATTTTTTGGTAAAAAAATTTGATTAATGAAGTATAAGAATTTTTAGTGGGATACTGATAAATTATGCTTTTGCTAGAAATCTGGTAATACTTATAATTTACCAAAATGTTATATATTACATGATAGCATATTAGGGTTTTGATGTGCAAATTTCACTTAAGCATGTTGTTACGTTATAATTGTTTGTTTAGAGGTGTTAGCATGATGATTATTATTATTTGCAATAGGAAAAATTTGGTCATTTCAAGCATATCATGATTTTTACCCTGATAATTATGTGTTAATTATTGTTAAGTAGGGGAGTATGTGGCTTGGAGTTTCAGAAATGTATGTAAGTGCTTTACATGCTAAACCTTGTGTAAAGACACATGTCGTGGTTATGTGTGTGTATGTGTGTCTATATATATATATAATTGTGTCTATGAATTTTTATGATGATAGAGTGCAATGGAGGTTGAAAAATCATTGATATAGGGACTCAGAAGATTTTGGTGGAAAAATGAGTATTGTAGTTGTCATAGGGGCATTTTGGTCTATATTAGTTAAAAATAAAATTTTGGGTATTTTAATACAATAAGTGGTTTGAAATAATTTAATTATATTATGTGGAAAGTTTGGAGTAAATATGAATGGCCTAAGTCCAATAAATGTGGAAAATGGTTTTAAGTGGGAATAGTAACTCTATGGGTGAAATTATTATCACATATGAGAGTTGTTTGAGTTTGACTTTTAATTTTAGCTATGTAGTTTACATTGGTATTTTAGGAATTCATATTATATTTGGGATTCATATGTGTATCATGGGAAAAGTTATGATTGAACTGTGAAACTTGGGTTTTGGTAGGAAAGGTGAATAGTAAGCCTTAGACTAAACTATTATCACATGTGTAAGATGTGGCAGTTGGATCTCAATTTTTGTATATGATGTCAATAATAATATTTTGGAAATTTATATTATATATGGATGTTTTATGGATTTTATAGGAATAGCTATGATTAAATTGTGGAATTAGAGTTTTGTGGAGGATATGTGAATAGTAATCCTAAAGGTAGTATATTATTCCATCAATAAGTTAGAGTTAAACCTTTATTTTTAGGTATTTTGTCGATAATAACATATAAAGATTGGGTATTTAGTTTGGTGATAAAATGAGCATTGAGAGAGAAGTTATACTATACTTATGAAATTAGGGTTTTCTAGGAGGGGTGTGGTCTTTTTCTTAGAGAAGTGTATCGGTATTCATGTTGGCCATGCTGTATGTATTTTAAAATAATTATCTTAAGATATATTATTTTCCTTGCAGGACTAAATATTCCTATGTATTAGACCTTGAGAAATATCACATTGAATAAGATATTAATTACTTAAAGAGAAAGAATACATGAGCTGGGGCTGTTGGGTTTGTTCCACAAGACAATAATGGTTGATTGGTTGTTTTTTTCCTTGAGAGGTGCTTCAAACCATTCCATCTATTTAAGAATAGTGTTTAGGTGCATTTTTTCCTAAGATGTGTTGGGTCCATTCCATCAAATGATAATAGTGAATTAATTAGGTGTGTTGTCCTTGAGAGGTATATCAAATTGATCCATCAGTTTAAGGATAGTTGAGCTTTTGAGCTCAACATAAAGCAGAATATCCTCTTGAGATATAAATAATAATGAATATGACTCTATTCATTTAAAGTAGGAGATTATGTGATTTAGGACTTAGGTCCATTCCACTAGAAAATAATAATGGCTCAGGTGTATATTTCTTTGAGAGGTTCTTTAAACCATTCTACCAGTTTAAGAATTGTGGTCAGGTGCATTCTTTCTTGAGAGGTGTTGGGTTTGTTCCACCAAACGATAATAGTAGATTAAGTTTGTAGTCCCCAAGAGGTGCTTTAGACCATTCCATTGGCTTAAGAATAGCAGGGTCCTTGAACTCAATGTAAATAAAAAATTAAAAATAATTATTATTGAATCAAAATGATTATTAGATTGGTTGGTATTAGCTTCTATGCCTACTTGTGGATTATAGTTTCCTTCATGCCTACTTGTGTTCGGTATTGTGCCTTTGAGACCTAATTGATGTGAAATGGATATTATTGGTTTTCATATTGAGATACGAGATATATTTTGAAGGTGACGGATATAGTTTTGAGATTGTTCCTAATAATTATTTTAGGGAGTTTCCTTTTGATTATTAGTTAGTATGTTTCATTATGTTCTAAATGAACGAGTATGAGTAGTTTGTATATTTGTTGATATTTTTTTAATATGATAATATTATTTTATTTTCATCATTATATGTATAATTAAATTTTTTTATATCATGTATTATTGTGATGCCTTTTTATTTGTTCTATGCGAGCATCTCATATTAGTTTTATATAATGGGTACTTAATACCGTTGTACTGAAGGATTCCTTTTCACGGGCCCCTGCTTATTTAATAGGTAGTATCCTTTATAGGTTATATTAAAAGATTAGTTGAAGGCTTTTAGTTGGGTTAAGAGTTTAAGGTTATCTGATGTTCTATTCAGTATCTTTTGATCCAGATGATTCTATAATCTTATGTTTTCTTTGTATTTCTTTTCACTAAATTTTGTAACCACTGACAGTTGGTTTTATTTGGAATGATGTTAAATTTCTTTGACTCACTCTCCACTTTGATTTTATAATTTGGTTATTAATTTAAGTGGAGTAACATTTTTAGTCTTAGCACTTGATAAAAGAATGGTAGAGAAAATTGGACTTGAACTAAGTGTGGTGGTAATACCCTACGATTTACTATTTTAGCTTTTATAATTAACTTTTTACATGAAAAGTTTTAGTTCATAATTTTGGGGGTGTTACACCCTTTGGATTTATTCTATAGAGATCCTTGCCACTTGTGCCAATGCCACCTTAGAAACCACAAAATTATTCCTTAGAAGAGATGATGGGTAATTTCATTAGCACTATTGAGACACATTCATAAAATCAAGAAGCCTCAATTAAGAAATTAGAAGCACAAATTGGGAAATTTTTGGAAGGGCACTTAACACATTACCAAGTGAGACAGTGAAAAACCCAAAAAAAGAAAATTAATACCATATTATTAAGGATTGGGAAGATGTTACCCAAACCATAACATCAAGAGGTAAGAAAAGAAGAGGAGAAAGCTTCCGAATCAGTTTCTAAGTCACAAGAAGAAGTAAATAAAACCCCATTTCAAGAGGTAAAACCATATTTTCACCCTCCATTTCCTATTAGAACATTCTAAAGCATGATAGATTCATAATTTGATAAATTTATAGATATTTTTTAAAAGGTGCATATTAATTTGCCATTGATTGATATCATGAGGCAGATGCCTATCTATACTAAATTTCTTAAGGATATTCTTACTCATAAAAGTAAATTGAAAGAATGTGATACTATTAGATTGAAAGAGAAACGTTATACTAGTTTACAAAATCAATTACCTCCTAAGCTAAAATATCCATGATGTGACTTAGATGCTTACATAAGTTTGATGTATTTATATGAAGTGTTTGGGTTTAGGAGAGCTAAAATCCACTAATATGTCTTTGTAGTAGGCTAATAGATCAATTATATCCTAATGATTTTGTTATACTTGATATGAAAGAGGATCAAAAGATTCCTCTCATTCTTGGTATACCATTTCTAGCCATAAGAAAGACTCTGATTGATGACCACGAGGGTAAGTTGATTATTCAATTCCAAGGTGAGGAAGTTACATTCTATGTGTTTAAAATCATGAAATAACTTCTAAGGATAACACTTTATATAACATTCATATATTAGATGAAGTGATTAGTGATTATTTTCAAGTAAATATTGTACAAGATCCTTTAGAGAGATGCTTGATAAAATCTCAAGAGAATGAAGAGGGAGAAGGAGTTTAAGAGGTCATTCAATACCTAAGTGTTCACCCACCTTATGAGAGAAATAAATTATTCCTTTTATGAGGAATAGAGAGGGATTAAGTCCCACTATTAAAACCATCTATTGAGAAGCCTTCAAATTTGGAGCTCAACCCACTTCCCGATCACTTAAATCAGAATTTCTTGGTCATAATGATACTCTTGATGTTATTATTTCTTCATCTTTGACTAAGATGCAGGAAGAAGAGTTCATGAATGATTAAAAAGAGAAATAAGGCCTTTAAATGGACTATTGCTAATATCAAAGTGATTAGTCCTTCTATGTGAATGCATAAAACCCTCTTGGAAGATAACTACAATGAAGTGATCTAACCTCAAAGGTAACTGAATCTAAAATTGTAAGAGGTGGTGAAGAAATATGTAATCAAGCTATTGGATGTAGTTATATTCTATCACATCTCTCATAACTCTTAGGTTAGTCCTATACAAGTGGTTCCTAAGAAAGTTAGAATCATCATGTTTAAGAATGCTAATAATGAGTTGGTGCCTACTATAGTTGTTATTAGATGGCACATTTATATTGATTTTAGAAAATAAAATGAAGCCAGCATAAAAGGTCACTATCCTTTATCCTTATTGACCAAATAGTTGAGCATTTAGTAGGAACTGAATTTTATTGCTTTTTAGATAGCTATTCTTGTTATATGAAAATCACAATTTCTCCGAAGGACCATGAAGATACAAAATTTACTTGTCCATATGGTACTTTCACATATAGGTGGATGCCTTTTGTCCTTTATAATGCTCCAACTACTTTCCAAAGATGCATGATGGCTATATTTCATGACATGATTAAGAAATTTATGAAACTTTTTATGAATGATTTTTTAGGGTTTGGCTCATCTTTTTATGCATGTTTAGATAACATTGAGCTTGTGCTAAAATGTTGTGAGAGCACTAATCTTTTATTAAATAGGGAAAAGTGTCATCTAATAGTATAAGAGGGGATTATTTTAGGACACAAAATTTCTAATAACAGGATAGAGATAGACAAAGCATAAATTGAAACTACTAAAAAATTACCTCCCCCAAAATGTGTTAACATTCACAGTTTCCTTGGTCATGCTAGTTTCTATAGAAGGTTCATTGGGGAATTTTAAAAATTTTCAAAACCTCTATATGACCTATTAGCTGAGGATATAGCTTTTAACTTCTCTAATATGTACTTAAAGGCTTTTAACAATCTAAAGGAAAAACTTGTGAATGCTACTATAATTATTGCTGTAGATTGGAATATTTCTTTTGAAATCGTGGGCGATACTAGTGATGTGGATATAGCATTAGTTTTGGGACATTTTAGGGAAAAAAATTCCATACTATTTATTATGCTTGTAAAAATTTAAATTCTACATAAAATAATTATGCTACTACTAAAAAATAATTGATAGTTGTAGTATTTTCTGTTGATAAGTTTCGTCTTTACTTCTTACTTAATAAAATCATTGTATATATTGATTATGTTGCTTTGAGATATCCTTTTATCAAGCAAGATGCTTAGCCTAGAATCATCTGATGCGTCCTACTAATACACAAGTTTGATTTAGAAATCAAGGATACAAAGGTAAGCAAGAACAACATTGTAGATCACCTCTATTGTCTACCATCATCATATAAGGTAAATAAGGAGGGTATTCTTATTTAAGACACATTCACAGATGAAGAACTCTACGTCGATACAAATCCTCCATGGTATGTTGAAATTATAAATGACCTTGTAAGTGGAATCCCACCTAATGTCTTTTCTTGATATCAAAATAAGAAATTCAAGCATGACTTGAGATATTATTTTTAAGATGAATCCTTAAACAAGAGTTTTATTCTATTTTATCTCATTGTCAAAGTAAAGAATGTGGTGGTCATTTTAGCCCCAATAATACTTCAACTAAAGTTCTACAGAGTAGTTTTTATTAGCTTACATTATTTAATGATAGTTATGATTTTGCTAAGGCCAATGACAAATGCTAAAGGTTTGGTAATATTTCTCGAAAATAAGAAATTCCCTTTTAAATATTTTAGTTGTTGAATTATTTGACATGTAGGGTATTGAATTTATAGGACCATTTCATAAATCTATGCATAATGAATATATTCTTAATATAGTTGATTATGTGTCTAAGTGGGTGGAGGTTATTTCAACTCTCACTAACGATGTAAAAGTTATCGCAAAATTCTTAAAAATACATATATTAATGAAATTTGGAATGCCAAGGATTATTATAAGTAAAGGGGATTATCATTTATGTAATAGAGCAATTAGTTCTCTCTTAGGTAAGTATGGTGTTATGTATAATGTTGTAACTCTATATCATCCCAAAACTGGCAGATATGTAGAATTTTTAAATTGAGAAATTAAAAGGAGATTAAAAAAATTAGTAGATGCTTCTAGGAAATATTGGTTTTTAAAGTTAGATGATACACTATAGGCTTATGGAACTACTTTTCAAACCCTAATAGGAATGCCTCCCTTTAAGCTTGCTTTTGGAAAATATTTCCACCTTTATGTAGAACTTGAGCATAAATCATTTTGGGCTACTCTTTTTTTTTAACATAGATATGCTAGCTATAGGTGAAAGGAGGATCTTAAACTTAAAAAAACTTAATGAATTTTATTTAAATGCATATGGACATGCTTCCTTCATGTAGAACTTGAGCATAAATCTTTTTGGGCTACTCGTTTTTCTTAACATAGATATGCTAGCTATAGGTGAAAGGAGGCTCTTAAACTTAAATAAGCTTGATGTATTTTGTTTATGTGCCTATGAAAATGCTTGAATCTACAAGGTTCACATAAAGAGGATACACGTTCAAAGAATAACATAAAGAGATTCTTAAAAGGGGAAATAAGTACTCCTTTTTAATTCACAATTGCAATTATTACCTAGTAAGCTCTATTCACGTTGGTCTGGACTGTTCATAATGGCATAAGTTTTCCCTCTAGATTAATAGAGATAAGTAGTCTAAAAAAAGGAACACTTAAGGTAAATGGACACGGACCAAAAGTTTATGGAGTAGAGAGACAGAAAGCCACAAAACCATCATACACTTAAAGAATCATAAATGAATGGGATTATAGTCAAGTTAGTGACTATAAACAAACGCTTCTTAGGATACAACCCAAGTATGTATTTAATTTAGTTTATGTTTAAATTTTCTTTGGATTTTATTTTGTTTTACTAGGTATTTTGATTTTTTTTCCTTTTATTTTGTTTATAAATTCATAGCAACTTAACATATTTATGAAGAAATCGTAGGACATAAGGAAATACAAATTTTAAAGCTACAAGGTAACATGAATGGAGCACTTGTGTGGTAACATAGAGTGGAGATGAGTTTCATGAAATAGGTCATGTTAACCTAAAAACACAGACTATCCCCCCAATATTTTTACTATATTTTAGCACCTTTCAAGTACCTTCTATATGTTCTCACTTTTACTAAATTGCCTTTTCCTTCCTTTTTGGGGGATTGATTGTGTATTGAGAACAATGTCCATGATAAGTGTGGGGAAGTTTTGTTTCATTTTTATGCTTCATTGATTTGAAATGTATTTGTTTATTAGTTTTTTTTATCGACATTTTTCATTATTTATGAGTCTTAGGAGCCCTTAACCAGTTAATGATAAATATATCTTTGAAATCAAGCAAAAAGAGGATCACATAAATGATATAAAGTCAAGTAGAGTTTAATTTGTGTTAATTTTGATCTTGGGAACACATATATACATGAATGGATGTGAATGTAATGAGAATATGTATGATTTCCTAACCATCAGTATGGTATGTTGAGATTCAACATAACACATAGTGAGCTTTTGAGTCATATATGCCTTATTTTTTGACCATTTCACATAAAATAATCTACATTTTAGTGGCTTCATTTCTCTTTGTAAACCTCATACCTGTTAATTTGTTTTGATCTAATTACTTGTCATACCTCTTGTAATGGACTATAGAGATTACCAGAACTTGTTCATGTGCTAATCAAAACTTTTAATCATAACAAGCCTAACTAAGAAAATGATAAAGACACCTTAGAATTTACCACCACATAGCCAGATAGCCTTTTACCCTATTTATTTTTTGTGCACATGAGTTGTATACCCTTAGTAACTTTTATTTCTTTATCACCCTCATCTTTTCTTAACCAAACCTAAAATTAGCTCAAATGTATGGGTATCATCTCCTCATTCTGTACAAGTTCTACTCTCTCTTCTTTCTTATACAAAATGAGAAGCTAAACATTTAAACACAAAAAAACTAGAAATTATAATACAAAGAGGGAATATATATATATATATATATATATATATATATATATATATATATATATATATATATATATATAGAAAGGAGAAGAATGTATATAAATCCAATAGAGATCCAAAAAAGTAGAGATCCAACAAATCTATAATGATTTTGAATAACAATGTAGAGCACTAACGACTCTATTGAAATAAATGCAAAATCATTCCAAATACCAAGGTAGGGCACTAATGCAACTATAGAATCAACAAATCTAAATCAATTCCAATACTAAGGTAGGAAACTAAGGTAACTACTGAATTAATCCTTTTTTAATTTCTTTCACAAAAGTTACTTCCATTTTTAGTTGCTCGTGGGGGACACAATCAACCTACAAACATTAAGGTACAACTGGTTATATTGTTACCCAATGGTAACAATATATCCTAACTCTCAAAAGTAAGGATACAATAGTATACCTAGTCATATCGGTGCACAAAGGCAACATAGTATCCTCTAATATCATTCACCTAATGCTTAAGTGATAATACCCTCTATAGCACCCATAGGTTACCTATAAAGTAGAATAGGGCCTTATTGGGGTATAAAGGTATACTAGGGAACCATAAAAAGCAAAGGCTAACACTCATATCTAGGGTATCTAATCCTAGAGATCAACCAGCCCCAACTCATGGTCTTTCATTTTAAGTATTAATATTTTGAGTGGGAATCATATATGTCACATATTATAGTTTCCATACTTAACCATTCTTCCTTTTATTTTCAATTATTAAAGTAAACCCTAAGGTCATTAGCCTATACCAAACCAATTTAACACTAAGGTCAACCTATCAAAAGTTTAAGGCCATCTTGATATCTAACTATTCACAAGAGGTACATTAGGAAAAAATTACCAAAATACCTTTAAAACCCTAGTTTTGCCATTTTATTCCTTTTCGTACCAAACATTATTATTATAAGAGAATTTTTCATGAAAAGGCTAAAATATAATTATTCACATTATTTTAGCACATAATTAATCTTTAAAATTTAGTAATTGATTATACTTTTCACTTTTAATGCAATTAGTGGGTTGTGCCCACAAAACCATAATCGTGCAACTCTTATGTATCACATATTCAATGTAGTATGTACATATATATTTAAAGCATAATACCACATGTAAATAGAGAAATTATGATCACAGTAAGTGTAGGGAAATATGTCTACCCCAAGATCATGTGAATATAAATCATCATCAGCTAATCATAATAATGCATATATGCTTGCATGCAAATAAGAGTAATCCTAGATACCATGAGATATTTTATAATACCCTATTTTTAAAAACCTTAATTATAAATTAATAATCATACGATTAGTTATAATTATTATTTTAGGAGGTTTAATATTAAAATTGTTATTATTATTTATATTATTAAGGTAGTTTAAGTATAAATTTAATCATGTTAAAATTTTGATAGAAATTAGGTTATTTAAATTAATCATAGTTTATACTCGTAAATCTTATCCTAAATTGTTTTACTAATAATTTGTTGACCTATAAAAAATAATTTTATAAGATTTATTCTTGATTATTTTACTCTTTCTAACCCTTTCTAAATCTATCCTAATCTGGATTAACTTTTACGGATTGTTTTTCTACCCGTTACCCTAATCTATCCAAATCAAATTTAAAATTAAATAAATAAAATTATGTCCTACCCTACCATTTTCAACCCTTTGTTGTACCCCAATCTTCTCTTCCTGAACACTCTTCCTTTCTCCCTCACTCAACCCATCACCTCAGTCCCCAACATTTTTACATACATACACATGCTAACCATAGACACTCACTAAACAACCCTCCTCTCCATGTTCTTGGCTTCTTTGGTTTTCTTGCCAAATCCCCAAACTTCTTCTCCTTTCAGGCCATGCAACCATATCCACTGCAACCTCAACCATTCCCCCAACCAAATAGCCCCTACCCCCTTCCTTTCTCTGCTCCTTCGAGCCCCCGCAACTCCCTATCTCCTATTGGATTTTACCTTCAACCACAACCAACCAAACAACCCCCGCATGTAACCATTCTCTTGCCACAACCTCCCAACCCTTCTCCCGCACACCCAACTCCCTCTTTTCTCTCGGATCCTTTTAGTTCAACTTTCTCCAGATCCCTCTCTTAGCCTTAGCTCTCCCTTCTTTGCACCATTGGTTTCTCAATGCACCTTCCCTACCACCACCAACTACCACCTTGCAGCCTACACATCTCCACCAACTAGCCTCCCTTCTTCCCTTTCTTCCTCTTCTTCTTGCCCCTCCATTTTCCTGTATTGCATTTAGCACCCAACCATCCAAAACCCTCTACTATAGCCTCCACCTTAGAACCATCATCCAGCGCACCACTATGCAAACCAACTCCAATAGTTCCCATGTACCCAACTCCCCTCCCTATGGTAGCTCTGACCATTACAGCTCCTGCCTATACCCTTGCACACCATCCACCATTCTCCTCCTTCTACATCGTCTAGCATTTGCACCATCACCCTTAACCCAATAACACTCGAACGCATCACCATTGAGCCCAGCAATCACCAACCATGCAAGCCCAACAACACCACCTTACCGGCCGTAGCTGTAGTTGCCACCCTGTATCCATCTCCTTGCCTCACCCTTACAACCCTCTAGTGGCGTATAACCCCCCTCTGTGCATGTAGTCCTCATGCTGCATGTGCAGCATGAGTGAATTATTTATCTTATAAATTTAAATATCCATTTTAAATGTAAGGGTATTTTGGTAATATTTAAAAAATAAATATTTTATATTATAATTATTAATTTACCTGATAAATATTAATTTAGTAATTATGGTATTATTTTTAGGTATAAAAGGTTGATTTGCAGGATATGATAATTTTAGTAGGCTACCGCTATTTTTACATTTTTACTGGAATTCAAGTAATCGTTATAATCTACTAAAATGATAAATATTGTATGATAACATATTAGGTTTTTATGTGTGAAATGTGTTAAGCATGATTCAATACGATATAATTATGTATTATTAATAGTTATCATGAAAATTAGAAAAATAAGTATGTTATCTCATATAAAATATATCGAGTAAGAATGTGTGATCAAAATGATTATTATTTTTGGAAAATATTTCATATAATAGGTATGTATAAAATAATAAGTTGAGCATACTTGAACATAATTCTGGAATAATTAATATGGATAGGTGCCCTAGGGGTAATTTGGTCATTTTAAGTATGCTATGATTTTGTTCTAAAAAGCATGTCTAATAAGTATTAGTTGTTTTTGAGTATGTGAGCATGTGTTTTGGATGGATTAACAATGCATAATAGGATTTTATGTGCAAAATTATGTATAAGGGCAAAATAGTCATTTGGCATATTTGATAATTTAAATCGTGTAATAAATAATTTATTTATGGTGTTTTAGCCTTTTCAAAAAAAACTAATGAATAAAATAGAATTAGTATTTAAATAAATGATAATCTAGAAATTTTGGTCTTAGGGGTATTTTGGTTATTTTCATCTTAAAGTGTCCAGACATGAATAATTGAGCCTTAGTTGACCTTAGTATGTTTTAAATGTTGGCCTTGATATTTACCTTGATTACGGTGGCCTCGAATAGTTAGAAATAAGTAAAACTGGTTAAGTATGGAAATTGAATCTATCTATATTTTATATGATATTGTTACGATAATGCCTTATATGGAAAATCCTAAGTCGTTCATGTGACATGTGGTTGTAATCTATGCTTATTTTGGTATCGTGAGTGGAGAATAATTATATTTAAGAAGTATGTTGATTAATGGAAGTTTTGGAAATAATGATATTGAAAATATAAGTTTTTTTTGTGAAAGAAGGGCTATCGGCTATCTTTAAGGGCATTTTAGTCAATATAGGTTAATATGGGAATTTGGGTATTTTAATATTTTGGGTAGATTAAAAGATGCTAATAAGATCACGTGGGGTGATTGGATTAGTTATGAAAGTCATAAGTTCTTCAAATGAGACAATAGTCTAATTTGGAAATAGTAACCTTAAAACGTTAATGCCTTTATCACATGTGTAAACATTAGATTTAGGTCATGAATTTTGGATATGTTGTTCATATTAGTATTTTGGGGATACATCTTGAATTGGTTAATTATGTAAGCCTTATGGGAAAAGTTATGACTTGCCTATGAAATTAGGGTTTTGGGAGCCTTGTAAATAATAACTTTTGAGTTAGGATTATTATTGCATATGTAAAATGTAGGAGCTAGACCTCAAATTTCAGGTATGTTAATAATAATATTAACTAAGTAATATACACTAAATTTTATGGATAAATGATTGATATGGGGGAAGTTTTGTATAAGTTGTGAATTTAGGATTTTTAGGGGAAATAAGCTTACCTTTAGAAAATGGCCTTGTTATCTGTATGTTGTTGTCTTGCTTACCATAAATATTATTTTGTACTCATAAATCAATCATGAATAAGATATTAATCATTTAAAGTGAAATATCACATGAGTTAGGACCAGTTGCATATCTCCATTCCACAGGACCATAACATTAGTTGGGAGTGTTCTGCCCCAAGGATGTATATTATTAACTATTCCACTAATAAGAATAGTGGCGAGATGTAATTTTCTCGGGGTTGTATGTTATTACCATTCCAACAGTAAGAATAGTGGCCATGAGCATTTTGCTTTAGGGTGGAATAACCATTTTACTGGTTGAGAATAGTGGGATCCTTGAACTCAATTTAAAATAAATCCCAAGAACGATTATAATCATTGATAAGACACTAAACACATAATGTTGAATACTACATGAGTTAGGACCAGTTGTATATGCCCGTTCCATTAGACGAGAACATTGGCCCGGAGCGTTTTACCTTGGGGATGTATGTTATTAACCATTCCACTGATGAGAATAGTGGTCAGGAGCATTTTACTTTGGGGTGGAATAACCATTCCCCTGGTTGAGAATAGTAGGGTCCTTGAACTCATCATAAATAAATAAAATTAGATATAATATTGATTATTATTAGATTATTAGATTGTTTAATAGTAGCCTTCATGCCTACCTGTGGTTTGGTAGTAGTCTTTGTGCCTACTCGTGTGGGGTTGTGTCTTTGTGCCTTACCTATGATGTTATATATTTTTTTGGGATTGATGTTAAGATATGAGTTATGCTGTGGGG
Organism: Tamarix chinensis; assembly: GCA_030549775.1. Classification (NCBI taxonomy): domain Eukaryota; kingdom Viridiplantae; phylum Streptophyta; class Magnoliopsida; order Caryophyllales; family Tamaricaceae; genus Tamarix; species Tamarix chinensis. Next base: position 9,501,862 of record CM060172.1, read on the forward strand.
GTTATGGTTGTTGTGCTGGAGGTTGTTTCTAATCCTAATTTAGAAAGCACCTCTAGTATGCCCATTTGTTAAGTTCAGTTGTTCTAGATGAATGAATATGAATAGTATATGACTTGATGGTATTTGATTGTCTAAATGATTACTGTATATCATTTCTTGTACATATATGTGTATGTCTTATACCATGTTGATTGATATGCCTTGTATATTTTCTATGCTAGTTTTTCATATTATTTTGGTATAAAGGGTTACTCAGTACCATTGTACTGAAGGGTTCATTCTTATGGGTCTCTGCCTATTCAATGGGTAGTGGACTTTGCAGGTTAGTCTCCTAGTTCAGTCAAATGCTGTTAGTTCGGATTTGAGAGCATAGGACTATCCGATGTCTTTTTTACTATCTTATTTTTTGTTGTATTTAGACCCTTATATCCTCCTGTAATTCCTCTCTTGAGTTTTGCAAACTACTGATATTGTTTTTAATTAGCACAATATTTATCTAATGTTCTCTCTATTTAGATTTCTATGATTATGTTATTAATTTAAGTGGAGTAATGATTTTAGCCCTAGCACTTAGTATGATAATGGTAGAGGAAATCGAACTTGTACCAAATATGGCAGTAACACCCTTCGTTTTTATTGATTTAGCTTCCATGCTTAACTCTACAAATGATTTTTTTTTCAGTATTAAAATTTGGGGTGCTACATATTTATCATGGCATCCAAATAATAACTTGAAAATAATGAAAACACTAACAAAACCTTAGACAAGTGTATGTAAATCATGTAACATATTATTCATGCACATAACTTAACTACAACAATAGTATGCATTATTTATTTAACATCTAATCATTTATCATGCATGTCATAATACTTGGAGAACATAAAACCCTATCATAATTCTAAATCTAAACAAACCTATCATGCTCACACATAATTTATACCATCTTATAAGTGATTGGATTTACCTAAATCCAATCTTACACAAAAAGTATGAAATGGTCTTCTCTATGATCCTCAAGGATTCCATAGGAAATTAACACCCAATAACATATGCATTATCATTTAATATAACATAAAAATAGTAACCGTTACTAAAATAACTCAAGGATAACTAACGGGATAAAAAACCGAAGCAAGGAACCTAACAAAAGTCACGAAACAATGGAAGTAGGAAGGAAGGAAGTTGCTTGGTTTGTGCTATTATAGGAATGTATAAAGCTAATAGGGAGGCTACGGGAAAAAATGGTGTAGCAAGGTAGGGAGCTATGAAAATTTTGGCTAAATAAGAAGGAAGGGGGATCTATGTTTTTGGATGAAGGTGGAGAGGTTGCTTTGGTGAGTTTGGCCAAAGGTTGGGGTGATCTTGGTGAGTTTGTGCAATTGTTTTGGTAGAAGAGACTCGTGTAAGTTGTAACACCCCCAAAAATCATCATTGAAAAATTTCATTTTAAGACTTAAAGTCATACACCACAATAAGGGGCGTTACCATCATAATTGGTATAAGTCTGGCCCCAAGCCATCATCATACCAACTACAAGGCTTATTAGAAATACATGCAACCAAAATAAATACAGCAAGAAAAGTGTTTCATAACATAATAAGGGTTAAATATTGATATCTAGAAAATGTTGAAATACAAAACATTGTTCAACTAAGATGAAACATTAATCTAGAAAATTAAAAGAAAATATATCCGGATTACACTCTCTCTAGGCCCAACCTTGGGATACTATAGCATCACTCTACCCTTTCCATGTCATCATACGCAACACACTCATCTATGGCATCATCACTCACCTGAATAAACTCAGGAGGGGACACTGCTCATGAGAATGAGTAGCACCCATGAAAAAGGTTATCAGTATACTACGTACTGAGTAAGATAATAATACAATTAAGTAGGAATATAGCAGTTTATGATACAACATCAAGAAATAAAGGCACATAAGTAAGATATAGTAGTTCGTTTGTTACTGTCTAAAATCATGCCATTAGTATAATATTTGGCCCTCTCTTGAATTATATCCACATGGGTTTAGGGATCACACTATTCACATTGGTGGAACAGTAAATGCAATGCAATCTAGGATAGTACACTCCTGACCACTATTCTCACTGGTGGATCGATAAATATAATACACTCTAGCCCAAAAAGATCCTAACCACTATTTTTACTGGTGGACTAATAAATTTAATACAATCTAGGACAGAATGCTCCTAATCACTATTCTCACCGGAGGATAGGTAAACATAGTACACATGGTCCCGACCTATGTGGTGTTCCACTAAGAGTAATTATTATCTTTCCATAGATTATTATTATCTAGGGGTTTCATTACTTGAGCTCAGGACCTCCACTATTCTCACTGGTAGATAGGTAAATATAATGCAATCTAGGACAACATGCCATTGATCACTATTCTCACTGGTGGACTGGTAAATATAATACAATCAAGTGCAGAATGATCTTGCCCACTATTCTCAATTGTGGACTAGTAAATATAACACACATGTGCGCTATTAGTACATATAATGCAATTTAGGGTAACACACTCCTGATGACTATTCTCATTGGTGGATCGGTAAATATAATGCACTCAAGGACAGAACAATCCCAATCACTATTCTCACCTGTGGACTGGTAAACATAATACACATGGGCTCAACACCAGTGATCTTCTACTTTAAGTGATTAGTGTCTTCTTTGTGTCTTACTTGTTTAGATATCACACACATATCCATGCACAAACCATGTAAGCCTCCTAGCCTACTACTACCCTGCACCAATCCTAGCTCCATGGAAAACCCTAGTTTCCTAAGACAAAGGTACCTTCACCCTATAATGATCTCTTGAGTCCCTAAATTATCAAACATCCCAGACATGCCATTAGAACCCTTTTTACTCACGAATCATAGCTCCCTTTCCCCCATTTCTCACATGAGATAACAATTAGCTCATAAGGTTACCCCTTCAAACCTAAGTTTGGCCCAAGTGGGCCCAACCTATCTACAAATTATTTATCCCTAAACTCTATCAACCATGCATATGCGACCATGGTCATCCATCCTATAAGGTTTTGTAGCCTTACTCCACCATGTTGCACATGCGATAAAAACCTACCTAAAGGACTCTTCTCGAAACCCTAATCTCCCTTTTGTATTTGTATCAACTTCTACATATCCCACTTAAGCATTTAACTTGCCATATGTTCCCTAGAAAGTGTATCAAAGACCCTAGTTCGGAGGCACAACCCAACTCCCCCATGTACCATATGTGATAATGAACTATAATTAGGGTTTTGAACACTTGAAACCCTAATTTTTACCCCCTTAGTACTTTCCCATCTCCCACCATCTAACGACTCCCCCATGTTGACCAAACTACCCAACAACAACATGATCTTCCTCCATAATCTTCCTTCACAACCATTTCTCCCTCAGTCACCCCCATACATAGCAACATTAAGTTTGACTCACCATATGCATGGTCAACTCTCTCTATGAAACATTGACCCTAATCCATATTTATAATTAGCATACTTATTATTCAATATTTTCCAAGGAATATTTAGCTAACTTTTTCCCCTAGGGTTTTTCTATATGCCATATCCATCAATATCAACCCCAACTGCCCCTAGGCCTCCAAACCCTACCTAAGCTTCATGGCCTTAAATACAAAAATTCCTTAACAATCCTCAAGACATGTAGTACCACATAATAAAACATTACAACAATACATAAACAAGGCAGTTAAGGCCATACATACTCTTACCTTAGGTCCTTGCAAGCCAAGCTGCGTCACAACCTTAGAAATATATATTTTATGCAGGTATACACTTATCACACAACATAAAAACATTAGCATAAAAACCCTAACTATAATTGTATCCTTACCAAAATGGCTCTGGTTTTTAAGCAATAAAACCTTATGTCTCCTCTTCTATGGACACTGGTACAGTACTTAAAAATGGAAATACCCAACTTAGGCTAATTTATCCTTTTTCTACCTTATCCCTTAATAATAATAATTAATTAATTAAAAGAAGCTCAAAATGGATGAAGAGTGGAGTGGTGTGACCAAAATAAGTAAGAAGAGTGGAGGGCAGTGTGGTGGTGGCAGAGGCAGCATAAGGTGAAGGTGGCATTTGGTTGGGAAGAGTGTGGCTTAATTCTTTGGGGTTGTTGGTGGTGCTAGTGCTAGGTGGGCTAGTTGGAGGGGAGGTGGTTCAAGGTTATGTTGGTCATGGTGGAGCAGGCGAGATGGAGGATGGAGAAGAATGGAAAAATGGGAGGGGAAAAGGTGATGGAGAGGGCTGTTTGCACAAGGTAGGCACCTAGGTAGAAGGTAAACTTATGGGGGCAGTGTAGAGAGAGGGAAATGGGCCACTAGTGGTGAGTGCCCAAGCTAGTGAGTGGTGGTGTGACCTGTCCACTTCGTACACTCAGGCAAAGGAGAGGAAGGGGAGAAAGAGGGAGGTGAGGGGCTTAGTAGGTGTAAGGGAATACAGGGAAAGGAGAGGAGTGGAGTTAGGACAGTAGTGTGGTTTGGATAAAGTGGTGGCAGTAGTTGAAGGTAGGGGCGGGGGATAGTGTAGGCAAGTATGGACAAGGTAGAAAGAGAGGAGAGGTAGAGTTAGGGGGTATTTATATGCGGAGGGGGAGGATAAGGATAAGAGGGGATGAGGGAAAGGGTGGTTGGTTGTTGGGCAGCTGACTATAGCAGATGGAGGATGGTGCAGGGGGTTGTAAGGGGGATTGTGCAAGGACATGCTAGCTTGTATGCCTTACATGGCTAGAAAGGGAAAGGAGGAGGGGAGGTTGGCTAGGTATAGTAGGGGTTAGTGCGAAAATTGTAATGGGGAGGGGTGTACAAAGGGTTGCAAACAGGAAGTAGGGGATGGGGAGAGAAAAGGAAAATGAGAAAAAAGGGACGGAGTTAAAAGGAAAAGAAGAAAAAGAAGGAAGGGGGTTGCGTCATCACCCATAGGGAAAGAAAGGGGAGGGCATGTTGGGCTGGTAAGGGGGAAAGGAAGGAAGAGAATAGGAGGGTGAGCTAGGCCACTACAATGTAGCCCAAGCAGGGGAAAAAAGAAGAAAAATAATGAAGAAGGATGAAAGAAGAGGAAAAGAAAAGAAAAGGAAAAGAAGAAGAAAAAGGGAAAAGAAAAAAAAAGGAAGAGATGATGGTAGGATTTTTGGGTAGTTTAGGGAATTAATAAAATAATTAAAAATTATTAAATTTACTTATAATTTACTTTAGGTTAGATAATGTAAGTAAGGTTTTCAAATAATAAAATTTTAAATCTTATATTATTGTTATTATTAGTATTATTATTATTATAATATGTAACTATATTTTATTTCATTTAATATTTTAATATTCTATTATTTATTCTTAGGGGAAAATTTTGGGGTATCACATAAGGGGTGATACCAACTTGTAATACCATCACAAATCACCATTGAAAAATTTCATTTGAAGACTTAAAGTCATACATCATAAGAGGGGTTATTACCACTGAAATTAGAATAAGTTTGGCCCTAAGCCATCCTCATACCAACTATAAGGCTTATCAGAAATAGATGCAACCAAAATAAACACAACAAGAAAAGCATTTCATAACATAATAAGGGTTAAATATTGATATCAAGAAAATGTTGAAATACAAAACATTATTGAATTGAAATGAAACATTAATCTAGAAACTAAAAAGGGAACATATCCGGATGACACTTTCTTTGGGTCCCAACCTTAGGATACTATACCATCACTCTACCCCAACCATGTCATCATATGCAATAGAGTCATCTAGGGTATCATTAGTCACTTCATAGAATCAATAGGGGATATTTCTCATAGGAAAGAGTAACACTAATGAACGGGGTGATTAGTACCTTATGTACTGAGTAAGTTAATAACATAGTTAAGTAGGAATATAGTAGTTCATGATACTATAACAAGACATAAAGGCACATAAGCAGGATATAGTAGTCCATTTGTTACTATCTAAAATCAAGCCATTAGTATAGTAATTGGTTATCTCTCGAATTATATCCACATAAATTTCGAGACCCCACTATTCTCATCGGTGGATCGGTAAATGTAATACAATCTAGGCAGCACTCTCCTGACTACTATTCTCACTAGTGGACCGGTAAATATAATACACTCTAGGGCAAAATGTTCCTGACTACTATTCTCATCGATTGACTGGCCAATATAATACATTCAAGGGTAGAATGCTTCTAACTACTATTCCTATCGGTGGATAGGTAAACATAATATATATGATCCCGACCAATATGGTGTTCTATTGTAAGTAATTAGTGTCTTTTCATAGATTATTATTATCCAAGGGTTTCATTAATTAATCACGGAACCTCCACTATTCAAATTGTGGACTGGTAAATATAATATAATCTAGGATAGAATGCTCTTAACCATTATTCTTACCAGTACAACGGTAAACATAGTACACATGGGCCTAACTCAAGTGATCTTCCACTTTAAATGATTTTTATCTTATTCATATCTTGTTTGTTTAGATATCACACAGACATCCATACATAAGCCATGTATGACTCCTAGCCTCTTACCACCCCTGGCTAACCTTGGCTCCATGGAAAACCCTAATTTACTAAGACCAAGGTACCTTATCTCCCTAATGATCTATTGAGTCCTCAAATTATTAAACACCCCAAACATGGCATTAGAACCCTTTTACTCATGATTCATAGCCCCTTATCCCCTATTTCTCACATGTGATATCAATTAGCCCCTAGGGTTACCCCTCAAAACATTACTCTTTCCCAAGTGGGACCAACCCATTATCGTCTACTTATTTAGCCCTAAACTCCCACAACCATGCATAGGCTACAAAGATCATCCATCCCCCAAGGTTTTGTAGACTAACTCCTCCATTTTGCACAAACAATAACAACCTCCCCACAGGACTCTTCTCAAAATCATAATCTCCCTTTTGTGTTTGTATCCACTTCTACATATCTCACCTAACCATTTGACTTGCCACATGTTCCCCTTGAAAGCATACCCAAGAACCTATTTTGGAGGCACAACCCAACTCCTCCATCTACCACATATGATAATGACTTGTCATTAGGGGTTTTAACCCCTAAAATCCTAATTTTTACCCCCTTAGTACTTTCCCATATCCCAGCATCCAATGACTCCCTCATATTTGTGGAACTACCTAACAACAACATCATCTTCCTCCATAACCTTCCTTCAAAACCATCACTCCCTTCGTCACTCCATACATAGCCACATTAAGTTTGACTCACCCCATGCATGTTCAACTCTCTCCATGCAACATTTACCCTAATCCCCATTTAGAATTATCATACTTATTTTTCAACATTTTTATAAGGGATATTTAGTTAACATTTTACCCTAGGGTGTCCCTATATTCCATCTCCCACATTATAACCCCAAATTCCCCTCGGCCTCCTAACCCTACCTAATCCTCGTAGCCTAAAATATATAAATTCTTCAACAATCCTTAATACATGCAGTACCATATAATAAAAGTTTACAACAACATAGTAACTAAGCAGTAAAGACCACACCTACTCTCACATTAGGTCCTTGAAATGAAGATGCACAACAACCATGGACATATATATTTCATGTAGGTATACACATATCACATAACAGAATCATAAAAGTACAAAAACCATAACTATAACTATTTTTTTACCAAAATGGCTTTGGTCTTGAAGCAATAAAATCCTATGCGTACTCTCGTACGGACATAGATATCATACCTAAAAATTTGAATAGTCAACTTAGTCTAATTTATCCTTTTTCTACAATTTTTCTTTTTTTCTATCCTCAATTAAAATAATAATAATAATAAATTAAATTAAAAAAAGCTCCAACATGATGAAGAGAGGATTGGTGTGACCAGAATAAGCAAGAGAAGTGGAAGGCCTCATGGCGGCCATCATTTTAGTGGCAGCTACCAAAGGTGGAGGTGGATTTTTCTTGGGAAAAGAGTGTCGCTTAGTTCTATAGGGTTATGGGTGGTGCTAGCACTAGCTGGGCTAATGGGAGGGGAGGTGGTTCACAATAGTGGTGGCGGTCATGGTGGTGAAGCTAAGAGAAAGGGAGGAGAAGAAGGATAAAATAGAGGGGAAAGTTGGTGGAGAGGGTTGGCTGCATATGGTGGGCACCTGTGTAGGAGGTGGTGGTGTCTCAATAGTGTAAAGAGAGGGAAATGGAGGGGTGGTGGTGGTGGTGGAAAGAGGTGTTGTGGGATGGCATAGGGTGGCGCAACCTACCTACTTTTCATGCTCGAGGAGAGGAGAAGAAGGGGAGAAAGAGGGAGGTAAGGGGCTTAGTAGGTGTAGGGGAATGCTTGGAAGGGAGAGGAGTAGAGTTGGGATGATGGTTTGGTCTATTTGTGGTGGTGGAAACATCTGAAGGTAGGGGCATAGGAGAGTGCAAGCAAGGATGGATGAGGGAGAAAGAGAGGAGAGGTTGAGCTTGGGGATATTTATAGGTGGTAGGGTAAAATAAGGATAAGAGGGGAAGGGGACAAGGTGGTCGATCGTCAATGGCCGACAGTGGTAGAAGGAGGACTGTGTAAGCCTGTGTGAAAGGGGTTACAGGGGGTTTAGGGCGTGTAGGGGGGACAGTGTAGGGACATGAAAGCACACATGCCCTACATGGTTGGAAAAGGGAAAGGGGAAGGGAGGTCGGTTAGGTGCAGTAGAGGTTGGTGCAAAAAGGGCAATAGGGAAGAGTGTAACACCCCCAAATTTACACAATTTTTTTTAAAAACAAAACACTACTTATAAATTAAAACCGTAAATTCTGGGAATGTTACCGCCACACTTAGTACTAGACCGGTTCACTCCTACCGTTCCAATACCAAGTGCTAAGGCTAAGAAAACAGTTCATAACATTAATAATAATTTAAATTCATAATTACGGGAATTCGGTATGCATAAGTTTTTATTCAATGCCAAATATGAGGGTAGTTTGTCAGGGAAAGGAAATAACTACAATCATAAAATTGTTTACGAAATGTCCAACATAATTAAAAGAAACTAGGAATGAAATCTCGATGGAAGACCGGCCACGCCACTCCGAAACTGATTCGGCCCAATCATCACTCAGTCCCATCCGATGTCTTATAGACATCAATCGCGTCAAAAATAAACATCTCCTACCTGCAGCAAGACAGATGGGCCTTCTACTCGTGGGAGTGAGCAGCACCCATGAAACGGGTGATGAGTACGCTACGTACTGAGTAAGGTAACCGAGCACTAAGGCCAACACATACAATCACATAAACCATGTATAGGAATAAAAGAACATAAAAATCAACATGATCACATAATAACGAACAATCATTCGGGTAGATACATAAAGGCCCAATCATAGTCTGGATTAATTATTTAATTAATCTTTTATCATAAGTCAATACGCACCATGCCTTTTATCAAATCCATGTAAATACAGGAACAACCCACTATTGTTGCCGGTGGGCTGGTCACTTGCGGGACAAAGTCCACACCACTATTATTCGCCGGTGGATCGGTCACTTGCGGGACAAAGTCCACACCACCATTTCTGACCGATGGATCGGTCTGGTTCCTGCTCACATGGTGTTACACTATAAGTAATTAGTATCTTTTAAACGTTGGCAACCTCTGGTTTATATTTGTTGAGCTCGAATCACCCCACTATTATTGCCGGTGGGCCGGTCACTTGCGGGACAAAGTCCACACCACTATTGTTACTGGTGGATCGGTTACACATAGGACATCATGTCCTAACCACTATTTCTGACCGGTGGATCGGTCTGGACCCGGCTCAACAATCTTCCACTTTAAATGATTAATGTCTTAAGTATTTTATTCATAAACTTTTGCCCAAACATGCATGACTAACTCCATGCAAAACCCTAACTCTAATGCAAACCCTAGCTCTAATGCAAACCCTAGCTCCCATGCAAACCCTAGCTCCACGTAAACTACACTTCTATGCAACCCTGACTCCCATGAAAACCCTAGCTCCACTTAATCCACCCTTCCATGCAAACTCTAACTCCCATGCAACATACCACACTTCCATGCAACCCTAATACTACCATGCAACGTACCACCTTTCCATGCAACCCTAATATTACCATGCAACGTACCACACTTCCAGGCAACCCTAATATTGCCATGCAACGTACCACCTTTCCATGCAACCCTAATATTGCCATGCAATATACCACCTTTCCATGCAACCCTAATATTACCATACAACGTAACATACTTCCATGCAACCCTAATATTGCCATGTAACGTACCACCTTTCCATGCAATCCTAATATTGCCATGCAACGTACCACCTTTCCATGCAACTCTAATATTACCATGCAATGTAACACACTTCCATGCAACCCTAATATTGCCATGCAATGTACCACCTTTCCATGCAACCCTAATATTATCACATGAAACCCTAACATAGTGCAATATTAACGACATCGTGTGAATCCTAACATGCATGTCTTAAGGCCACATCGCATATTATCACATACAAATAAAACACATGCCATATAACAACCCAAGATCATACGTGAACTCCACATCATATCATATATAACAAAATTAATAATGATAACATAGAGTACATGGCATATGAAGCACATAATACATATAAACACACAAACGGCTTTAACACCCCTTACCTAAAACGACACCGGTCTTGGTGCACGCTCCTATTCCACTTGAGGGGCTTGAATGGGTTCACCTATTATATAAAATTATACTAGAATTAGGCTCCCTTATAAGATTTTATTATTCTCTAACTTATTTTAAGATTTAGTTTTTAATTAAAATAATATTACCTAATAATTAACTATACGAAATATTACTTAAGAATCCAACTAATTTACTATTTTCATTCAAAAAGGGGTGGTGATATAAGGCTTTCCACCCTTCACCAAAATAGTAATGATAATAATAATAATAATAATAATAATAATAATAATAATAATAATAATAATAATAAAGAATTATAATATTATTAATGATACTTTTATTAGTAGAAAATTAATATTAATAATACCAAATTTCTTAAAAATTACAAGGTGGTTTTCGAACCACCCCAATTTAATAATAATACCATTCAAAATTGTAATAATGATATTAAAGTTATATACACTTATAATATAAAGTTAATAAAGATGATAATAATAGTAATATAATTAAAAAAAATGTTAAAAATTTTAATAATATTAATAAAAAGTAAAAGTGCGAGGCTTAATTAGAATTTTTGGTCTCTGGCCCTCCTAAAATAATTACAACATTAATTAAATAGTTACACTAATGATAATAATATTAATAATATTATTAATTAATAATATTAAACATGTAATAATTCTATTAAGTAAGAAAAATTTGAGAATAATAATTTATCTTACTCAATAATACTCTCAGGCCTGTCAACAAAATTTAGAAATTAGGATACAATTGATAACAATAATAATAATAATAATTATAATAATAATAATTAAAATTGAATTAACATTAAAAATTAGGATAAAAGCATAATAATTATCAATAAATCGAAAGTAAGTATTTAAAAGGTCTAGGGTTTCACCTTGAGTTGGAGGGTATGGGTGGCACCGGCGTTGGTTCCCGGAGGGGCTGGAAAATGGATCTAAGAGAGGTAAAAATGAAGAAAAAGAGGGAAGGGGAAAGGAGAAAAATAAAATAATCTTATGGTTCGGTGGAGGAAACTTAGCAGAACATTTTGGGTGGTTTATAGGGTGGCAGAAGTGGCGTATGTGGCGGCGGATGGTGGTTTAAAGTTTCGGGATAAAATCTTGGCGAGATGAGTAGCAAACTTTGCACGGTTATGGAGGCCCATGCAAGAAGAATCAAAATTTGAAAATGGTTTAGTTAGTTAGAGGGAATTGCAACGAAGAATTTGGAATGTGGTGGTGGCGTTGAGGTTGGTTATCGGCGTCAGAAGATGTGTCTGAAGTCACGGTGGCGGGCGGTTCTCACTTAGGGTTTCGAGAAGGAAGAAGCTTCAAAAACATCCACAACCAGGCTATTTATAGAGTTTAGATGGGTTATTAGGGTTTTGGGGGTTGCCTGGATGGTATTTAATGCTAGGGTTTTGGTGGCCGGTGGCAGAAATTGGCCGGCCATTGTTTGGGTCGGGGTCAAAGTTTTGCGAAGCAATGGAGAGGGAATGAGCGAGAGTTGAGGATAATCGATCATTCCACATCAATGTGCGAGTCAAGAGGGAGAAAAAGAGAGTTTCATTGGTTGTTCAGAGTCCTCGTAGTCGGCGCCGCCATTTTCGGGGCTGGGAGTTGCAGCAGCGTCGACAGAGGAGAGGGGAGGAAGAAGGAAGGAGGAGGAGGAGTGGATCGATCGGCCTAGAAAGAAAAGAAAAGGGGGAGAACCAGGCCGGTCGCGCGCGGTTAAATTGGTCCTTAAATGAGATGCAGCATCTCATCCGAGAATGAGTAAAAACGTGGCGTTGAAATGCCGCATGAAGGAGGCACGGCGCTGGGCCGCGGAGAAAGGAGAAGAAGAGGTGGGTTGGGTCGCGCCAGTCCCAACCGGCGGGAAAGATAAAAAAAGAGAAAGAAAGAAAAGAAAGAAATAAAAAGAAAAAGGGAAAAGGGAAAAGGAAAATTTAAGGTTTGGGGTTTAATAAATTAATTTGAATAATTTAGGTATCTAAAATAAAACATTTATTTAAAATAATATTAAATTTTCTTTTTGGGCTAATTTAGGGTTTTTAAATAATTTTTCCCAAATTCCTTTTTAATTAAAAAAAGCCTAGTTTTTCCTTTATAAAAATATTCATAAGTTCCTATTAATTTTCCATAAATAAATCCCTCTTATTCCAAATAAAATAATAAATTAAATTAATTTTTTTTAATAATCCTTATTTAATAATATATCTAGGTAAATAATTCTGGGGCATTTCAAGGAGGGTGCGTGTAGGGTTGTAGATGAGAAGTAGGGGATGGGGAGAGAAAGGGAAAAGGAGAAAAAAGGGAGGGAGTGAAAAGGAAAAGAATAAAAAGAAGCAAGGAGGTTATGTCGTCGCCCATGGGGAAAGAAGGGGGAGGTTGTGCTTGGCCGATAGGGGGAAAGGAAGGAGGAGAAAAGGAGGATGTGCTGGGCTATTGTAGCATAGCCTAGGCAGGTGAAAAAGAATTAAAAGAAAGAAGAAGGAAGAAAGAAATGGAAAATAAAAGAAAGGAGAAAAAGAAAAGAAAAAGAAGTAGAAAAAGGGAAAAGAAAAAAAAGAAGAGGAGATGGTGGGATTTTTAGGTAGTTTGGGTTATTAATAAAATAATTAAAAAATTATTAAATTTACCTATAATTTATTTTATGCTAGATAATTAAAATAAGGCTTCCAAATAATAAAATCTTTTATGATTATATGTGACATGTACATGAAAAATGATAGAATGAGTATGCTTATAGCTATTTATGGAATGATAATCATGGATGTGTGCCCTAAGTATAATTTTATTAACTTATGTATTATGATTTTTACCATGAAAAGCATGCCTAATATATATTGAATGTTGTTAAGTATGAGATTATGTGATCAAGGATGTATAAGATACATATGTTATGGTTTTATATGTAAAACCTTGAATAAGGGAAAATTATTCATTTAGCTTATCTGATAATTTATCTACATGATAAATTAGCTTAATTATTATGTTTTAGCCTTTATAAGGTAACTTATTAAATAAAATGGCTTTAGTAATTGAAGAGGATGTTAAAGTGGAAAACTTGACCTTAGGGGTATTTTGGTCATTTTCGGCCTAATGATCCCAAAAGTGAATAATTGAGCCTAGGATGGACTTAGTATATTTTTATGATTAGCCTTGGTAGTGATCTTGATTATGGTTGCTACAGAATAATTGGAAGTGAGTAAAATGGTTAAGGTATGGAAATTAGATCTATGTGATTTGTATGTAATTTTGTAGTTACCTTAATAAAATACTAATATTAAAGCAAAACACTTTGAGAGCGGGAATGGTGGCTCTTTAGGTGTCGCTACCCTAAAGACGCGCTCTAGCCCACGATTTATTCTAGATTTCTATTAGTGTGCCTTAGTACCCCAACCAAGCCCTACATCTTAATCTATTTTATTCAATGGATTGATAGGGGATATGCATACTTATAGATTAGGTGTCATTGTCGATAGGGTACTATAGTACCTTCGTGTACTAGTGTGACTAGGGTACCTTTGTATCCATAGGTTGATAGTCGGTAGGATACATTTCTACCTAGTTGTGCTAGAATGACCAAAGTACCTTACTGTCTCCAGGTTTGATGTGCTCTCCCCTCGATTAAATGAAAATCAAAATGATTAATAGATTATTAGATTATTAGGTCGGTCAGTACTAGCCTTTATGGCTACCTATGACTCGGTAGTAGTATTTGTGCCTATTTGTGTCTTAATAGTAGCCTTTATGCCTCTATGGTTCAATAGTAGCCTTTATTCTTACTTGTGTTTGGTATCTACCTTCGTGCCTACTTGCAGTTTGGTAGTAGCCTTTGCACTAATCTATGGTTTGGTATCATCCTTTGTGCCTATTGGTGGATCGGTAGTACCCTTTATGTCTACCTATGTTTTAGTATGTGCCTTAGTTCCCACTTGTGATGTGATGAGTTGTTATTGATCTATGCATATGAGACTTCCTGTGTTATAAGATTTATTGGGAATGATAATGAAGTATGTGGCCTATGGTGATTGTCTTATTTTTTAGTTGATGTTGTTTCTAATTATACTAGCCTCTCTTACATGATTCATTGGCAAGTTTCAATTAATTCAAGATGAACGAGTTTGAATAGTATATGACTTTGGTTGTATGTGGTTGCAAGAATGATCCTTGTATTTCATATATGCATGTACAATTTAGTGTGTTATAGCATGTATTATTATGATGCCTTACATATGTTTTATACTGGTTTTTCATTTTGATTTAATATCAAGGGTTTTTTAGTACCCTTATACTAACATGTTCCTTTTGTTGGGCTATGCCTATTCAATGGACAACAGTCTTTGCATGTCAACTTCTAAGTTAAGTTGAAATGTGGTAGTTTGGTTTGAGAGCTTAGGATTATCCAATGCCTTTTGGTATATTGATTTTTTTTTGTATTTGGACATCTATTTCCTTCTACATTTCTCTCTTTGAGTTTGGTAAACTAATAACATTGGTTTTATCTAGAATAATACTTATCAATTTGTTCTCTCTATTCAATTTCTTATAATCACGTATTAAATATAAGAGGAGTAAGGATTTTAGCCTTAGCAATAGGTATGAGAATCGTAAAGGTAACTAGGCTTGTACCAAGTGTGGTGGTAACACTCTTCATTTTAATTGTTTTAGCTTCCATGCTTAACTTTTTAAATTAAATTTTTTAGTTTGTAAAAATCGGGGTGTTACAGCTAGACCTTCCTCTTTGGAAATCCCAACAAAACCCCCACCTTATTGTAGGCCAAGAATTCTTGGTTCGGTTTTTCTCATTTCTTCCCATTTATCTTACATTTTCCTTGATGGTATCATTACATCCCATTTATAGTGGCCGTGTATGATCTAAGTTTAATAAAGTGTGAGAAAGGCTTGATTTGGAATAGTATCCCTAAAATAGGAAGGATATTATCACATGTAAAATGGTAGCGTTAGACCACAAAATTCATATATGTTGTTAGTACTATTGTTTTGGGAATTTATATTAAAGCTAGTAATCATATAAGCCTTATAAGAAAAGTTTTGGCATACTTGTGAAATTAGGATTTATGGTTAATGTAGAACTTGCTCTATACCCCATACAAATAGTTCCTTCAAATTTTAAGAGTGAACACAACTACGGCAGGCTCTAAGTTTTGTGTTGGGTAGTTCTATTCATGCTGCTTTAGTTGTCGAGAAGCATGAGTCGCCACTTTCCCATATTGCATTAGCACACAACCTAATCCATGCTTAGAATCATCGATGTATACTTCAAAATGTTCAAATCCACTTGGTAATGTGAGTACTAGGACAGTAGTCAAACACTTCTTCAGCTCCTTGAAACCTTCACCATAGTTCTCATCCTAATGGAATCATGTAACCTTCTTTAGCAAGTTAGTCAATGAACGAGACATCTTGGAGAAATTCACAACAAACCTATAGTAGTAGCCAACCAATCCTAGAATATTGTGAACCTCATTGATAGAAGTTGGTGTTGGTCACTTAGGAATAGCTCAACCTTGGAAGGATCTAATGCTACCCCATCCTTTGAGATTAAATTTCTCAAAAAATCCACTTGATCTAGCCAAAACTCACACTTTGAAATTTTGGTATACAACTAGTGTGACCTCAACAATGCCAGAGTCTTTCTTAGGTGTTGTTCATGATTTTCTTGATTGCTAGAGTATATGAGGATGTCGTTGATGAATAGCATAACGAACTAACACAAGAACAACTGAAAATTTTAGTTCATGAGGGACATGAATGCTGAAGGCGCATTAGTGAGTCTAAAAGGCAACACAATTAACTCATAAAAGCCATATCTTGCCTAAAATGTAGTATTTGTGGATGCCCTACTCAACTATCCTTAATTGATTATAGCCTGACCGAAGAACAATTTTAGAGAATACCTTGGCTCCCTTGACCTGGTCAAATAAGTCATAGATTATTGGTGATAGGAAATGGTTATTTACAATATCCTAATTCAACCCTCGGTAATCAATGCACAATCTTAAGATCCTATCATTTTTCTTCAAAAATAGGACTAAAGCTTCCAACCATAGTTTTAAAAATTGGACCAGACCAATCAATCTGACCGATGAACCAACAAACTAATCAGATCACCAACCAGATTGTATGTATCGATCAGACCAATAAAAATTGATGAATCAATCAAAAAACAGCCAGCCGAACCGACTAAAAAATCAGTCGGGAGTCAGTTAAATTCATGTGTAGTTTAATTTTTTTCATGTATTTCATATATGTTGACTTAATATCTACCATTACCATTAGTCCGACCATTAAACTAGTGTACCAGTTATGATACTAATTTAATTACCAATTTGATTTTAAAACTAAGCTCCCAACAACTCATGTAATTGGTCTTTAAGCTCTCTCATCTCTATAGGTGACATATGGTATGGGCCTTAGATATCAGTTCCATCCTTGGCAAAGTGTCCACGATAAACTTGAAATATCTAATAGGTGACATTCCTAGAATCTCCTTAGGGATTATATCGAAATACTCGCAGATCATTTTGATTAACTCTAATGACAACTCAACTGCTTTGGTATCTCAAATACTACACAAGAAGGGCGTATATCCCTTACAAATAAGGTTTTTCATCATGATTTCTGACATAACCTTTACAAAGGATCTAGGTTCATGCTTGTGATATGAGACCCTAACACTCTTTGATCCTTATAGAACCACATGTTCCTATGCGCATTCTATCATCATTTAGTGTTTCCCCAACATGTGTATTCTAAAAATTGAATTGAAGTCATGTAATTCAAGATCCATGAGGTATAAGGTAAACTCTACTCCTATGAATATTAAGGCCATCCCTTTATAGAACATAGAGCATGTAATCCTATCCCCCGAAGGTAATACAACATAAGTGAAAATGCTACTAGAAGGAGATAAGGTAGCTCTAGTTACATATGCAGATGATACAAAAGAACATGATGCACCAAAGTCAAACAATATGCATGCTATAAAGATAGAAATAGTAAGCATACCAGTCACTACACTAAATTGACACTTTACCTATAACTAGATAATCATGTTCAAGCATCCTCCTAAAGGAACTCATGTGGTAGTGGTTGATCCCTACCCTTGCTGAAAGGTTCAAGACTTTTAACCACTTGGCTAACTAGATCGATTGGCAACACTGGCTGGTGATGGAGGAACCCTCAAAATCTATGGCTATGAATTTTGAACAAATGCAATGCTCTAAGCTCAAGTTTGACCTTTCTAAAAACTACCACCTTCGATATGACACTCATAGGCTTTGTGCCCAACCCTACCACAACCATGGAAAGTCACCTTGTCACCTCCACATTCTAATCCCAGGTGATCTAATTCAGAACACTTATAATAGTAATGCCACTCCTTGGCATGTCCCTCAGACATACCTCCAACTCAAGGTACTAACCCCATATACCTACCATACTTAGGAGGCATGTTACCTCCAAAGTAGGTTGTCTTCTTATTATCGGGACACTAATCACCCTCAAAATTCCCTTTTCCCACCAATTGGGCACTATGGGTTTACATGACTAGGTAAGAACCCAAATCCATCTCATATATTCCCACCATGTCTAGCGAAGTAAATCCCATTAATAACTCTTGGTATTTGAACACTAGATTGATCTTGAAATTGTGGACCTACATCACTTATTAGCCTTTAACTTATGGGAAAACTAGATCAAATCCATGAATCTCATTTAGTACTCCTCTATCAACATGTCTCGCTACTAAAGGGCTGTGAACTCATTGTACTTATTCATAAGAAGATTAGTGGGATTGAAACAGGCACAAAGCACCTTAAAGAGTGGTCCCCGACCCATAGGCTTTCTGCCTTTGCCTTAGATGCTCCTCCACCAAACATCTGCTTATCCCCTTAGGTAATATACCACTACATCAACCATCTTGTTCTTAGGGAACCCATATGCAATGATGGTCTTCTCCATGTCCCTAATCAATCTCTCCACAATGTCATGGTCCTCCTAGCCCTCAAAGATCGTTGGGTGATGATTCATAGCCCTTTTGAACCAATATTCTAGAACTGTTGTAGATATTAGTACCGTTAGTGGTTGTGGTGCTTTGATTTAGCTTTCCATGTAGGATTTGATGGTCTCCATGAATGCCTCAATACACTTATAATGGTGGTTAGATTTCTTTGATTCCTAGAGATTAGGATTATTCTAGAATAATCCATTACCTAGTACTAAGGTTAGCACATTAAATGAAAAAAAATCCCTAACCCACTCTTACTCATAAATATTATGGGTTTGAAAAATGTTTAGTTTCAACTAAATACAAAACGAATTTGGGAAATCATTTAAGAAAAACTATGTAATAGCTCAACTAGCTTAAAATGGGAAAAGAATTCCAAGAAGTCCTATTACCAAACCTTTTGTATCCACTAAAATAATTTAAGACACGAAAAATGTTAGAAAAACTCTGACACCAACTTGTAGCACTCCCATTTTTACTACTAAAAAATTTCATTTTGAAAGCCTTATGAAAGTAGAAAACTAATAAACGTTTAGGAAAAATGGAGTGTTATTACCGCACCTAATATAGGATAGGCACCACCTGCCCGTCCCATGTTAGATACAAGGATGAAACCTAAACCAACGAAAATAAAAGTAGAGTATAACAAAACACATTATACAAATATTGAAAGAAAGTCTTTTAAGTACAAGACCTCGAGACTCAACAATATTCAAATACAGGAGGAAAATAAATTCAAAGTACATGATCTTAAATTATAGAAACAAAAGTAGAGCATAGCCCTAAACTCTAGTCCTTTAAGGACCACTTAAAAGTCTTCGGATATCCACATTGTTAGAAACCATACCCAACACGAGGTTGGCCAACTACTCACCATCTCTAAAAGCCTACACATGGCCTTTTACCCATGAGAATGAGTAAGTGACCGAGCAAATGGGCACATCAGTATGCTTTGTACTTAGTAAGCCAAGTTACCTCAATGTAGTCACCAACACACAAGATTCCAGCATAATATGATTTACATATTTCATATAAAGAATATACATGCTCTACCATGGTCACAACAGGCATAGGAATATTATACCATACATGACTCATGATGCTTGACAATATAACATAACATCATAGATGAAAAATATGTAATTTACAAAGTAGAATGTCTAGCTAATATTAAGGCTTAATTCAATCGGGCACATAATTTCATCATAGGTCATTTCCATGTACCTAATTTATTAAGTCATTTATACATATATAGGACATTATCTCCCTTATCATTTTTTTCTTTTAATTTTATATTTCTTTTTAGTTACATTCTTATTCTAAATTCTTATCCAATTGTTCATTCAAACTATTATACAAATACTTGTCTTGATTATTATCAAGTGATGGACTATACACCACCCCATAGTCTTACATACCATGGAAGTGTACCCAAACCAAAGGACATAACGTTCGGCTGAAGCTAAGTAACCACCAATAGACATAGGCCTAGGCTGAAGATAAGAAAACTAACAATGGACAAAAGTTCAGGCCAAAGCCAATTAACCACAGTTGGATATAGGTCCCGGACAAAGTCAAAATCACCTGGGTGACCAGACCCTTTATTATGCATACCACCTAGTAAATCATCAATGTTTAGAGTAGGTAAGGCACCGAGATATAATAAGATCATGCTAGAAGATAAAGCCCGAAGCACCAAAAAATGCCTTAACGAAGGCTAACCCTTAATAGCTAATTAAGGATCGGGTAATCTAGATTTATAAACAACTCAATCATCTATCGCTTTAAGTGATTAGTATGTTATTCTCTAGGTTATGTGATCATACAAAGCTCATACAATATGCAAGTAAGACATTCACATACTTTTTCTCTCTTAACCATTACCATTCCCTAATCATGTGTGGGATTTCTATTCATGCTTACTCAATATTAACCAAATCCCTTTGATTAATCCATTTTATGGGTAAAGTCCATATTTCATTACCCCTTTAAAGGTGTCAAATACTTATTCAAGTTCACCCATTAAGACTTTTACAATACCCATTGAGTATGCCATGAATTATGATCCATTTAATCCATCCATTAAATTTGTAATCCATGTTAGTGGATGTATTTCACTTGGTAAACAATCATATAGCAACATTAGGAAGGGTCTTAAGGTATATCCAAGTCAAAATATCAAAATTGCACAATATAGCTAAACTAGTTGATTAGTTAGACCAACCAGTAGATTGATTTGGGCTGACCAACCGATTGGTTTTTCTTGACCAAACCTAAAGTTCCATCAAAGCATTTGATTAGTGTGGCCAAGCTAGTCAACTATTCTAAGACCAAATGATTAGTTTTTTCAAACCAAAAAATGGGTTTAAGTAGAGAGAAAATAAAGGTCACCACAGACCTACCGATCGATGGGTTTATGTCAACCAGTTAACTATTTTAAGGATCAATTGATTAGTTTGACCAAACCAGCTGGTTAATTTTCCAACAAACAACATAGAACAAAATAATTTCATGCAAATCCTTAGAAAAAAGTCTACCAAACCAAAACATATCATGGTAATATACCAATACTTTTTTTAGCTCATGAAATATAATATGCATCATAATTTATCAGATTGACCTTATTTTCATAAAATCATGCATTTTTCTTAGGATTAATAATTTAATCAACATGAATTATTCTAAAAAAATTCTCGCACAAACTTTCAAAATTATGACTTTAAAGAATACACAACCTGACATGATTAACTAGGTCACATTTCAGAAGTAAGAATGAATTACTTGATGAAAGCACAAAATTTCCATAAATAGGAAAAATCAACCTAGAATATTTTTAATTTCCAATTCTAAAAAGAAAAAAATTCAAGCTTCCAAAATCCTTGGAATAATTTCATAAATCAAGATTCAAATAAGGATAAAACAAACTTACTAAACCTAAGAGAAAAGTATAGGGAATTTATGCTAAAAAAGAGACTCAATTTCCTCCTAAAGCAAAACATGCCTTACTTAAAGATAAGCAAGAAGGGTATGGAAAAAGGATAAAAATAGTGGAAAGGAATTGAAACTAAGATAGTATTAGTGAGAAAAGAACACAAAGTTAGAGAGCTGGAATATTTTAGTTCCTAAAAGAAAAATGAGTGGAAAGGGCAATTAGGGTTATTTATAGCCAACAAATGGGTACAAGAATGAGTTTTGTTATGCTAAGATTGAAAAAAACTAATTTCAAATATTTAAACTTGAGCTGAATAGGTGGATTTCATCAAATATAGTCTAACCTCCCTTCTAGAGCAGAAATGATGATTTTTGGAGAAATTAGGTTGAATTCACCCAAACCATGCGAAACACAAAAGAGGAAATGAACAATCATCATGGAAGGAATATCCAAGCTAAGTATAGATAGTCTGGAAACTGAAGCAAAGGTTCTATAGGGTGTAGAGGAGAGAGAGAAAAAGACAAGCCTAAGATCATCATCTCCCTCACTTGTCCAAATTGAACCCTTGAATCAACTCAAGGTAGAAGCTCGGGCTAAAAGCATGATAAGAAAGTTTCAAAATCTTTTAAGAACAACTTATAATGGGATTATCAAGGTTTCATGTTGGTATAATAAGGTTTCCCAAAAACAATTAAGTTTCAAAAATGTACTCAATTCGACGAACCAATCGATCGATGTCGCCTACAGATTAACTTTTTTACCGACCAGCCAACCAATTCCCCAAAACATTTGATCAGTTTGGTTTAGTAAAAATCCTTTGGCTGAAATGACAAACATGTTGATCCATGCATAGAACCAATCGATTAGTCAGCCTAAAAATTTATTTTATTCCATTTTAAAGCTTATTTTTCTAGAAAATTTCTTACATCAATATATAACTTTGATAATTCAACTCTTAGCTATTCTTGAATAATTATTAACCCTTTTGATCATTTATCTAGCTTTAATTTTTCTTCAAGCATAATTAAGGGTTTGATTTCTATGAAAAAGGGGGAGGATGACCTCATTCTTTATCTTATTCTTCCTCTCTCCTCATAAGTCTGGGATATATGCTTTGATCCTAGACTATTATTGTACAACTAGGATATTTGCTTCCCATGTCGAACTACCATTTTTCTTCTTATGTTGGATCTTTTTTTGATGAACTTAACCTAAATTATCCGGAAAATTACTATTTTAGTTCTGAAATTGAATTCAACCTATTCTTGGTAAATTCATCCATTCAACTCAAATTGGAATGAGAAAATTATAATTTTTGATCTATTTCTTATCTTCATTAGTTCCTTAACCAATTTGTTGGCTATAAATAACCCTAATCATCTCTTTGCTCCACTTTTCTTTCAGCCACCGAAATACCCTAAGCTTCTCAAAACTTATGCTAAGTCTTCACCATTACGAGCTTTCTATATCTACCTCTTGCTTTATTCTTAATCAAGAAATAGTTATATTTAGAAAAAAAACTGAGTTTACATTCAAGTAATTCTCTCCCTACTTTTTCTTAGAGGTTGTAAGTTTTTTTTATTTCCTAAATTCAACATTTAAAGATTTATGAGTTTTAAACTCTTATTTCTAAGGTTTAGGAAGTTGATATCTTTCAATTTAAGGTTTCTTCCTCTTTGGTGGAAAACTATTTTAATCGTCAAGAGCCAGTGTTACCGTTTAAATATGGCATGTATAAGCATGTGAGTTAGTGTGCTCTATAAAATTATCCTATTTATATGTATGTATAAGATTTTTAATATTTTAATAATACATTATTGGAGTATTTAAGATTGTTGAGAAAAAGTTTTGATTCATGAGAAATAAGGTTAATTGCTTGTGAATGAGTATGGATTAGTACATAAGCATGTTAAATATTGGTATTATGTAAGGATAGTGTCATGGTTTAGATGTGGTAGGATTTTAGAGCTTTAATCATGTTTAAAATGTCTATTATGTGTTGTTTGAGAGAAAATAGATTGACTAGTCCTTAAAGTAGTTAACTGGTTAGCCTAAAATGATTAAATTAGTTTTTCATGGTGACTTTGGTTGCTTTCTACTTAAACACATTGATGCTTTATCAAAATCAATCAACTAGTCTTATAACACTCGATTGGTCATACTATACTAATCAATTGGTTTGAGGGAACTCTAGAGTTTGGCTGAGCTAACCAATCAATCTCTTTAGCAAGATCATACTATTTTTGTTATTTTGAATCAATATTTTTTAATACTTTATACATTGCTATAATAGTATTATTTAAGGATGAGAACATGCATCTTGACATGATGTAACTAACTATTAGATGGATTAAATGGTCCATAATGCATAGTATTATAAATAAGTGCCGTTGGAGGCTTTTAGTGGAAAAACTAGAATGTGTATACTATTATTGCTTAAAAGGATAAGCAAAAAGGAATAATGTCTTCTAAATATTTAATTTGATGGATCATGTAAACATGGAATAGCTAGTTAATATTCATTTGTTACAATTCGTGGTATCTATATTGTTTTCGTGGCCATGATGAGTTATGAACTCTCTAAGTATTTTTATTGCATGAACTCCTAGTGCATTACATGACCATGGTAGGGTACATAAATTTAATTATATGGCTTGAGAATGATAGGTGTCTAGCATAATGTGCTTTTTTATCTTATCCTTGCATGGTTGTGACTCCCATTGAGGAGGTAGCTGATAAAGTGAATATTTTCTATGATTTTGCCTCTCTTTACCTTCACTTTGGTACTTCATTTAATCTCTTTCACATATTTTATAATGGTTCTAGTCTATTATTTGCACTACTACTTTTTTGAGTTTTGTATTGCAAGAATTTCCATAAGAACACCAAATCTGAGAAAGAATTACATGTTGTTAGAATAAATGACCTAGCATGGAAGGCTTTGGAGGAGAGTAAATCAACCCAATATGTTTATGGAAGAATCTTGAAGCTGAGAGAGATGGAGATGTGCCAAGAAGCCTTGAATAAACAAGAAAAAAGAGCTACATAGCTTATAACACACCCAGCTGCACAGTCGTGCAACACCACCCTGTGATAATCAAAGAAAAGAGAACTGTATGGCCATGCAATGCATGGATCACATGGCTGTGCAAAATTTTATGCTGAAAATTCAAGGCTCAGAATCTTGCATGGCCAGGTAGAGCACATCTTAGATAGTAGTGCAAGATCTAAAGTTCAACTAGTTTGAGAGCTGAGAAGCTACATGTCCAAGCCGTGTTGGGGCCGCACACTTGTGCAGCAACGATTTCCCAAACAATCAACGTGCGCGCAATAGCTGGCATGATGGGGATTATTTAAGGCACACTTTGAGGACTTCTTAGGAAGTAAGAGAACAGATTCTAGAGTGCTTTTTCTCCTCGTTATTAAAATATAACTTCATGTAATTTGTTTGTTTTCATTAGTTTGATTTTTTCGGAGATTTAAGTACATATTCAAGTATGATCAAATCAGAAGAAACTTTATTCTCTTCCAAATTATGGTTAATGAATCTAATTCTTCTTCTTCTTCATATCTGTGTATTGTTTCTATGTTTATCATGCTATTTATTTTGTTGAATTTCTTTAAAAATATGAGTGAGTAATCCTCTTTACTAGGATTGAACTAGGTTCATTTTAGTGATCAATATGATGAACTGAAGTATTATGTCATATATTTGATTCAACTATACTACTGCATATGCTAGGTTTAATTGTTGTAAAGTGCATTTGATGAAATCCAACATCTTTAGATAGTATTTGCAACTGAAAGGCTATGATTATTATTAGAAAGTAGCATGTGTATGGGAATTTAAGCAATCATGAAAGTAGATATTTAATTCTTAGGGAGTATAAAATTAGTGATGCTTAATAGATTTAGTTTAATTTTTGAGTCACGAAATTAGTCGGTAAATTAGATTAAATACGTTCCTAGACCTTGAAAGAGGATAATGGATATAATTAGACTAATCATTCATGGTTAATAGATTAAACTATGATATATTTGTTGTTTCATCATTGATTACTAATTTGGAGACCTAAGTTCAATCCTAGGTTTCACTCTTATTGTTTAGAATTTGCAATTAGAAAGCTTTTCATAACTATCCTCATTATCTTCTTGCATATATTTGATTTATATAGATTTAGATAGTTAAGATACTAAAGAAGTGTACTCAATTATAAAGTCCTTATGGGATACGACCTTGAAATACTATAACAAATCCGTACGCTTGCGAAAATAGTACAACAAGTTTTTGGCGCCATTGCTAGGGATTTTAGCTAATTGATATTCTATTCTTTATTATTTGGATAGACTAAATCCTTAAGTTTCCCTATGTCTTTTACCTTTTATCTTCTATGGTTGATTTTTTGTTATCTGTATTTTTAGGTAGCTTTTATGTAATGATCCTTTCAACTTAGGACTCTAGCTGAGCTAGACCCTAAGATCAAATGAACATTTATTGGACTATGGAGGTGGATACGTGAGAAAAAAGTAAGCACGAGTGTAGAGACCAAGGCTAAAACTGACTGAGAAGAAGAGCAGCATCTCTCTCTTAAATATTTTGTATCTCCAAATGCATATGGGACATAATTAAGCATCCGAAAACCAAACATAGATGCCAATAATTCAATGGTAGCCCAACAAAGGATCCAAACTTACACATTTCCATTTTTCTCGAGTATTATGACACCTTGAAGATGAATGGAGTGTTGAATGACATGATCAAGCTGCAGTTATTTCCGTTCTCATTGCGGGATAAAGTGAGAGCCTGGTTGCAATCACTTCCCCCTGGATCCATCACCACTTGGGATAAGCTTTCATGATCCTTCTTAAACAAGTACTTTCCCCCATCCAAAATAGTTCAACCGAGGAACCTTATTATAAGATTTAGTTAAAAGGATGGCGACTCACTCTACAATGTATGGGAGTTCTATAAAGACGTGTTGCGAATGTGCCCACGTCATGGGTTAGAAGAATGGTCGTTGGTCCACACGTTCTATAATGGACTACATTACAATACCAGGTTGAATTTGGACGTAGCAGTAGGAGGCACTCTCATAAAAAAAGCATACCCAAGGCTAAGCAATTGATTGAAGGCATGGCTCAAAATCATTACCAATGGTCAAGTGAGTGCTCTTCAACCAATAAGGGTGTCAAGTATGACGTTGATACTTTTGGATCTCCTTTTTTCACAAGTTGATGCATTATTTTAGAAACATAATAAACTAAGTGTTAATGCATTAACAACCTCCCCTGCTATTTGTGAGATTTTTGGCATTGTAAGGCACTCATCTATTGAATGTTAGTCATTTACTCCACCCCATGAAACAATCCTAGCGGACCACGTTAATTATGTGAATAACTTCAACCAAAAGGGAGATCCATTTACTCCCACCTACAATCTAAGATGGCTAAATCATCCAAATTTATCCTACAAAACCCACCACTGAATTATATCCCTCAATCAAACTTTAGGCCTCCAAGTTTTCAAAACCTTAGACCACCATTTCCTAATCCCTAGCCACCCACAATAAGATAAATCTTGAGTTAATGATGGATAACTTTATAGCCTCTCAACAAAAAACAAACCGAGAATTTGAAGAATTTATTTTAAATATTAAATTCCAAGGTTGAATCCCTAGCCACCCACAATAAGATGCTGGAAAACCAAATTATCCAAGTGACCCAACAGTCGGTATCTTCCTCTTGGCCTGCTGGAATACTTCCTAGGCAGCCAGAAACCAATCCTAAATGGTCTATTAATGCTAAAGCACTTAGAAGTGGAAAGGAGTTGGAAGGCCCTATTTTAAGAAAAGAAAAGGATGAGGAAGGTAGAAGAGTCAAAGAGGAAGTGTAAAAGGATAGAGAAGATGTGAACATTGAGAATGAAACCATTTTAGGGAAAGATAATGAAGTTAATAAATTCTAAAGCACTTAGAATTTCTTGACTCTAATGGTGAATATCCTATTATTATAAATGCTATATTCAGTAAAGAAGAAGTTGAAAAATTACTTAAAGTCCTTAGGTTGCATAAAGATGCCATATATTATTCTATTGAAGATATCAAAGGCATAAATCCTTCATTTTGTATGCACTGCAATTTATTAGAAGACGAACATAAATCCTCTATTAAACATCAAAGGAAATTGAACCCAAACATGGAGGTAGTAAAAAAGGAAGTTCTTAAGTTAGTTGATGCAGGAATCATTTATCCTATCTCAGATAGTGAGTGGGTAAACCCAGTTCAGGTAGTACCTAAGAAGGGGGGAATGGCTATCATACAAAATGAGTAAAATGAACTAATCCCTATAAGAACGACCACTAGGTACTATATATGCATTGACTATAGAAAGTTAAATTAAGCCACCCGAAAGGATCACTTCCCCCTTCCATTTATCAATCAGGTGTTTGAAAGGTTAACTAGACACACTTATTTCTATTATCTAGATGGATACTTGGGATTTTTTTCAATTCCATATCCACCCTAGCGATCAAGATAAAACAACATTTATATGCCCATATGATACTTTTTCTTATAGGAGGATGCCATTTGTCTTATGTAATACCCCATCCACTTTTCAACGCTGTATGATGTCCATATTCTTGAATTTTATCAAAAATATTATAGAGGTGTTTGTGAATTACTTTTATGTTTACGGAACCACCTTTGATGATTTCCTCAATAATCTTGCTAAGGTTTTAAAAAGATATAAAGAAGTGAACCTTGTACTTAATTGAGAAAAATGCCATTTTATGGTACAAGAGAGAATTATTCTAGGTCACTTAATCTCTAATTGGGGGATTAAAGTTGATAAGGCAAAAATTGATATCATTGCTAAAAAGACTCCCCCGACCAATGTCAAAGGTGTTAGGCCATGCTGGATTCTATAGGCAGTTCATTAAAGATTTCTCAAAAATTACTAAACCCTTAACCCCTTACTTATCAAGGATACCCCTTTTACATTTGATCAATCTTGTTTAAATGCTTTTATCAGGTTAAAGGAAGCATTGACCACTACCCTAGTAATGATACCCCTGATTGAAGCCTTCCTTTCGAAGTAATGTATGATGCTAGTGACTATGTTGTTGGGGTTGTTCGTGGGTAGAGGAAAGATGGGAAAGTGTATGCCACATACTATGCAAGTAGGACTTTGGATGATGCATAGATGAATTATGCCACAACCGAGAAGGAGCTCCTAGCTGTGGTGTTCTCTTTAGACACATTCAGGTCTTATCTTATAGAATCAAGAGTCATTGTGTTCACTGATCATGCAGCTTTTAGGCATCTCTTGGCAAAGAAAGAGAGGAAACCAAGGTTGATTAGATAGATCCTTCTCTTGAAAGAGTTTTATTTGGAGATAAAGATAAGAAGGGTGTTGAAAATGTAGTGGCATATCACCTTTCCAGACTAAGTTAGGAGATGCATGAAGAAGAAAAGGATGAATGCCCGATTGGTGATTCATTCCTTGATAACAATCTCTTTGTCGTTGAGAGCCTCCAAGCCCCATGGTTCATAGATTTTGTCAATTACATTGTTTGCGGGGTGTTAGAAGAAAACATATCATATCAACAACGTAAGAAATTCCTTTCTGACATCACACACTATTTTTGGGATTTTCCTTGCCTCTACAAGCGTTGTGCCGGTGATGCATACCCAAAGATGAAATTCCTTATATCATAACCCATTATCATTTATCACCGCATGGAGGTTATACTAGCACTCTAAAAGAGCTACAAGGGTACTTCTCATAGGATTTTACTAGCCTACACTCTTTCAAGACTTGAGGATATATATGCTAGCATGTGATTGCTACCAAAGAACCAAGTATATATCGAGAAGAAATAAGATGCCCTTGAATAAAATCTTTAAAGTGGAGTTATTTGATGTGTGGAAGACTGATTTCTTGGGACCTTTTCCATCATCTCATAACAACAAATACATACTTGTTATAGTGGATTACATTTTGAAATGGGTAGAGGCATTAGCCTCTCCAACAAATAACGTAAAGGTAGTAGTTAAACTACTTCAGAAGGTTACTTTCCCCCATTTTGGAGTCCCAAGAGCTTTGATCAGTGATGGGGGATCCCACTTGGCCAACAAGGTTCTAAGTAAGCTCTTGAGGAAATATGGTGTAGCTCACAAAATGGCTATACCATATCATCCACAAACGAGTGGTTGGGTGGAGATCACAAACAGAGAGATAAAAGGGATCCTAGAAAAGATAGTGTCTAAGTAAAGGAAATATTGGTCCTCCTAGCTAGATGACGTTCTTTGGGCTTACTGGACAACTTATAAGACCCCTATAGACACAACACCATTTCGTTTGGTATACAGAAAAACATCATTTGCCAGTAGAGGTTGAATACAAGGCACACTGGGCTATTAAGGCTATTCATCTAGGTTTGAAGTAAGTAGGGGAGCAGATAATTCTTTAACTTAATGAGCTTGGAGAGTTGCAATTAGATGCTTATGAAAATGCCAAAATATATAATTAAAGGAAAGAGAAGTGGCATGACAAACATATTTTCTAAAAAGAATTTAGAGAGGGATAGCTGGTACTCCTATTCAACTCTTGTCTAAAGCTTTTTCTATGAAAGCTATGCTCGAGATTGTTGGGACCGTTCCAAGTGCATAAGGTATATCCCTTTGGGGCAGTTGAAGTATGGAGTGAATCTATAGGAGCTTTCAAAATAAATAGGCAATGATTGAAACATTACATTGCCGGATCTCCAATTGAAAAGTCTGGCACCTTCTCCCTTCCTAACATGCCATTAGTTTGAAGACCATCACAATCAAGTTCATGACCCTAAATAAGCGCTTCATATGAGGAAACCCATGCTTTCAAGTATTCCTTTGTTATGTTTCTTTTGTTTCTTTTCTTTTCTCTCTTTGTTTTCTCATTGTGTTGTAGTGTTTTGGCAGGAATAATTGATAATCTAAGTTATCCAATGGATGAAATGAGGTTTAAGGGCATTACTTGAAGAAACAAAGCCAAAAAGATGAAGGACATAGGTTTGCAAGGCTGAAGCATGGCCTGCCACACAGTCGTGCATAACCTTGGCACTAAAAATGAGGAAAAGCTGAAAGTTGAGACACTACACAACCGTAGTAATTTGTAAAATATCAGGCTGAGACCAAAATTCTTACATCGTATGCTCGTGCAGAACCTGCACGCCCATGCACTCCCAAGTTCTTCTATGCACAGCTTGCCTATACGAATCATGCACGGTCATGCATCCCTAATCTATACAAAAGCACCCGCATGCCCATGGCTCCTCTTCTTTCCCTCAGTCGTCATTCCTCCTCCCTTTAGAAACCTACCTCCTCCCCAACCTTCTCCCCTCCCCAAAACCATTTCGAAGCACTGCTAGAGCACTACCATTGCCACTATCACCTTTGCACATCTATTTTGCATCTACATCACTTGACAGTGCACAATTTACATGCCTTGTTTTTCCCGTGCACTCCTTTTCTCACCCATGGAAACCCAACTACACCACCTGCCAGTGCACCACTGCACCACCATTTCCACCACTACACATCTGTTCTACCACCATTTCCACAACCACATAGCCCATTTCCCTACCCCTCCACCCCATCTAAACAAAACCTTAACTTTGCACCCCCCATCTCACCCATACACAGTCTCCACCTACACCACTTGCCAGTGTACCAACACACCAACACTTCTCTCCACCATTATTTTGCACAAGATTAGGCACAATGCACAGAGGCGTCTCACATGGTTTGCTTTTTCATTCATTTATTTCCCTTCATCCTTACTTTAGTTCTTCATTAGTTCTTGATATTTTCAATTCCATTGCATATTTTCCAATCTTATATATGGTGTGTGGTTTTTTTTATCTATTCTATAACATTTATCTTTTATAGATAGACAATAGCTATGGCTCTAAAGAAACGATAAAAGAAGAACCAAGATGAAGGAGAGTCCTCACTACTACAACCCCACCAATATAAAGGCAAAGGTAAGGCTGTGAATACTCAACCCTCCAATACCTATGGTATTATATTTACCAACCCCGATGACAAGGATCTTTATGAGGGGCTTATTTCTCGAAATATTACCTCAACTTAATTCGTCGATTGAGAATGTCTTGAGGTATTAGGGCTTAAGGAGGATGTTGAGTATTTGTTCACACGTGGTGGCTTATACTGTTTTTTATGCATCCATATCCCATGAATAAGGGGCTCACTCTTGAATTTCTTAGTTCATTCTATTTTGATTGTGTTAGAGATACCGTCCTTTCTCGACTCTTCAATGAGACTCAAAAAATGTCCCTCTCTAGATTTTCATCATTGCTTCATCTTCCCTCTTTTGGTTAGAGGATTTTCGAGGACCCACAACTGTGGGATCCTCAAGAGCTCTAAACTAAAATCTCTATGCCAAAGATGGGATGTGCTCCTAGGCCATATAGAGGACATCGTGCTAAGGCCATGCTTATTTATAATCCGGCCCTACGCTATATCCAATGGCTTTTGGTCGGTAAAGTCTTTGGCCTAAGGAAAAGCCAAGGCAATGTAAGCAAGTTAAAGCTTTTCGCTCTACATTATATGCTCCTAGATGATGCCCTCGATGGAGGATATTATCTTGTCGATCATCTTAGTACCATGAGAACCAACCTCACCGGTGATATCGTCATTGGCGGTATCATTACATACATTTCCACTCGGCTAGGGCATAGTTTAAATGATATACCCGTGGAATTTTAGCCGGCTTACCTAGGGCTAGCGACTTGTACAAACATAAAATTAATTGTGTAGAATTAGCTTCATGATCGATTATTTTATAATCAGGAGGTGTGGTACATGTTACCTAACAAAACTTTCACCGCTTCCATAGGGAACAGTCGCACCAACTAGTTACCTTCTCCTGATAATCCTTGCCTAGGTTAGCCGATGCCCCCCTCAAATAATTATCCCAACATCCCTGAAGAAGAGCCTCATTACCATTGCTTAGCCTCCCAGCACCTACTTCTTTTAGCGCCGATTCTAGCCCTTCTTCCTTTGGCACCTCTTGGGATGCCTGCTTCCAACATATCGATGACCGATTCGATATGTTGGATGCTCAAGTTCCTAATCTTTAGGAAGTTGTCGCTCCCATCGACTAAATGAATACCATGATATAACAAATGTATCAATGGAATTTGGAGCACTATTAGCCTCCACCACCCCCACCTTAGTGATCATGAATGCACCTCCCCTCGTTCCTAGCTTCCACATTATGGATGATGTGCCCATTAAACATGGGGGAGTTACTTCTTAAATGACATTTCTACTGTTTTTTTTTTGCTTGCCTTTTGTTTTATTTCTTTTCCTTTTCTTTCTTTTTTCAAATTGATGTTTATGTTTTGCGAAATGAAAGCCTATGATGACTGTACGATAGAATCTTCTATATAAACTGATCATACACTAGAAAAACCTATAAATTATGAGATATTACAACTGGTATGTTTTGAAATTTCTTTAAGCGTATAATCCTCAATTTATAGACTCTCAAACCACTTATTATTGTAACACTCTAATGGTTTATCTTAGTATACTTACCCATCTAGACTAAAACTTAGGAAATAAGGCTCGTAGCAAAGAATCGGCGAGACTTTAAGCTTTAAAGACTGTCCATCTTCTATGTAGTCTTACCATTTTCTAACTGTGTGTTCTCTCCTCTAATATGTGAAACTAGAACTTGCATACACTCTCTTTGAAACCATATAAGCCTTATGCACACAATAATGTGATGGATGCATGTGTTTTCTTTGCTACCTACAATAGCTAATAAGCCACCAAATGACATTTGTTTCCATTTGTTCAACCCCTTCAAGCCTAAGACTTTTATTTCATAAACCTAACTACTAGTTGTATTTCCAAGTAACTACCCTACCTTGGCCCGAAAACTAGGGAGTGGTAGCTAATTGACTCAATTATGGTAGATAAGTCAAAAAGGCAGACATAAGGGTCTTTGTAAAAAAAAATTGTGGGTAGTAGAGATCTATGTGTGAAAAAAAAGAGAGAGAAAGAAAAGGAGAGGAAAGAGGAGTCTTGGTGAATAATTAAAACTAATTAGCAAGTTTCCACTTCCAATATGGATATGTAGTTACTGCTTTGCTAGTTTTCAGATCCATAGCTACAATCCCAAATCTACCCTGCCCTATACTCTAGCCCCATTACAACCCTATTAATACAACTTGATTTTTGTAATGCATACTATCTTTAAGTGGTGGGAAAGAAGAGTTTATGCAAGCATATGGTTGATTATCAGTAGTTTTGATCGACCCTATTATCCCTACAAGCACACAGGAGTGCATAGTGTCCAAATTTTACTAAAAATAGAAAGTCTAAAGCTTTGTTTAACCTTCGTCTCGATGGGATGGAATTTACACGACCCTAAACCGCCTAAGAATATCATGATAATACTGATTTGTGTGTCCTCGTTAACGGGTAGTCTCGCTTTATTTTTCCTACTATTATTGCTCACAATAAAAGTTGAACTAGACATCGTATGCCTTGTTTATGTTATTGGTCCTATCATATGTGGCTTTGATATCATTTTGCTTCTTTCCATTGTCCTTTCTGTGTTTGTGTGTTTGCTTAGGGACAAGCAAAGAATAAGCATGGGACAGTTGATAAAGTGAATATTTTTGATGATTTTACCTCTCTTTGCCTTCACTTTAGGACTTCATTTAATCTCTTTCACATATTTTGCTATTGTTCCGGTCTATTATTTGCACCACTACTTTCTTGAGTTTTGTGCTATAGGAATTTCCATAAGAATGCCAAATCTGAGAAAGAATTACGTGTTTTTAGAACAAATGAACTAGTATGAAATGGTTTGGAGGAGAATAAATCAATCTAACATGTTTATGAAAAAGTCTTAAAGCTAAGAGAGTTGGATATGTGCTAAGAAGCCTTGAAGAAATAAGAAAAAAGTGTTGCATGGCTGTTTGCACACCTAGCTACACAGTCGTATAGCACCTCCTTGTGATATTCGAAGAAAAGAGAACTGCACAGTCAGGTAGTGCATGGATCGCACGACCATGTGGAATTTTTTGCTAAAAAGTCAAGGCTTAGAATCTTATATGGCTAGGTAGTGCACATCTCGCACAGCCATGTAAGATCAAAAATTCAACCAGTTCAAAGGCTAAGAAGTTGTAGGGCCTTAGTATGTAGCATACTAATGTACCCATTTGTTTGGTCATATGTTCAATCCTATGACCAAAGGACCATGTGTAGGTATTTTAGGATGGTCAGTAATGGCTTTCCTAGTGTCGGGTTTGGGGACTTGAGAGCTTGGACATCTGGAGATCATTTATAGGTTCTTAATGGACCAGGGTTTTAGGGCCTTACTCTTTTTTATTTATTTTTATATTAGTTCCAAACTTTTATTTTACTCCCTCTAATGGATTTGAACATTTTGGAGACCTGTTGAGATCATGTTTGTAAACATTTTATTGTAATATCTATATATCTTACCTATGCACACCATATTATAATATTTAGCTTAACTCGTTTTCTTTAACCTTATATCTAACATGAGTTGTATGGCATACGTCTATCCTATGTTAGGTGGCTTGTAAGACCCCATTTTTCCTAGGATTTTTATATTCTTCCACTTCTGCAAGTTTTTGAAACAAAAATTTATTAGTAAAAAATGGGGGTGTTATATATCATATATAAGAAAATAAGTAATAATGTGAATTAGCATTTGTAATGTAATATCTTTTAGTGGAATTGATCAATGAGTGTTTCTATAAGCTAAAATGGAATGAGTATACGGAAATCATTAAATTTTATAAATGGAATCTAATAGAGTGAATAATGGCTTATAAGTGAATATGCCATGATACCTTATGTGAGCATGTAATGTAAATTCAATTATAATTCATGAATTTTTTTTATCTTCCATGTTCCTCTGTGATGGAATAATTCTACTACATAAACATGTTTCTATGTAATAACCCATCCTCAAATCCTTCAAACTATGTTTAAAATTATTTTGATATAAAATAAATTATTTTTTATTTTGAAAAGGGCTTAAAATTTCAATAAAATTATAAATTTCAGGCTTATTAATAGACTAGTTTGCGTAACCGATCAACTGGTATGCTCAGATATTAACAATTTTAATCTCTAAAAACCTATAAATTAGTTGTGTGAATAGTCACATGGTGTGGAAATTTTGATCAGCTGCCTATGAAATAAGTCAATAGATTGAATGAATTAGTTGACTGGTTTTTATGAATAGTCGATTGGTTTACCAAACCCATAAACTGGTGACCCTGTAACAAAATTGGTATAGTCTCTACTTAGACCCATCAACAGATTAGACCAAATTGATCGAATAGCTTCCTTTGAATAGTCAATCGATGAGACCAACTAGCTGACTAGTCCGCTGGTCTTATCTTGGGTTCAGGTCTGGAATGACTAAACCTACCAACTGGCTGTAGGGACCAATCAATTAGTCTGACAGTATGTCACCTAGTTCTATTATTTATTATTATTATTCTTATTTTTGGAATTTTATTTTTATAACTTCATGTAATTACAATATGTAAATTATGACTACAACCATATTTACCCTATAATTAATAAAAATCATAATGATGATATTTGGAACTTCAGTTGGTCAAGTTTGGTGTCATCTTTAAACACCCAATTGGTGGCTTTTATACCTTATGATGTGTTTGGTGTTATCACTTGAAAATACCCAAATTTGATAATAATAACAATAATAATGGAATGTATTTGTGTTTGGTATTATCACTTGGAAACACCCAATTGGTGACTTTCATGCCTTGTGATATGGTTGGTGTTATCACTTGAAAATACCCAAATTGGATGATGATAATGATAATAATAATAATAATAATAATAATGGAATTTATTTATGTTTGGTGTTATCACATGGAAATACTCAATTAGTGGTTTTATGCCTAGCGATGTGTTTGTTGTTATCACTTAAAAACACCCAATTTTTATTTGTTAATTTAATATGTGAATTGTGATATCACTCGATAATTAATAAATATAGAATAAGATTTTATTCGAGCCTTTTTCACTGACTCTTAGGGTAGGTGATTGGGAGTTAGTAGATGGGTTGCTATGTGACTTATAGTTTTCACTCAATACCTATTTTCGTCTGTACCTGATTATGGTTTATATGGGATATCAATATATCTTTGAGGTATAAGATAATACTGTGGCAAGTCGGCATGGTATCAGTGTCTAGTTTAGGTGGGTGAGTTATCCTTGTACAAATCCCCTAATACTTCGTAGTGTCTATTACTTAAGCGGGTGTGGTATCAGAAATTTTTAGCCCTCACACCAAAAACATTCAAGGTGTGACCAATGAGGTATCACTATACAATCCCCCGTGATATAATTCGATAATTTGTGTGGGTGTAGTATCCCAATGTATATTATCCCTCGTGATAGGTACACTTGATGTGTGGTGGGTGTGGCATACCTAGAGAAAAGCCCCTTTGATGTATCCGGACCCCGTGTGGTGGGTGGGGTATCTCCTTAGGTTTATTTGTTGCCATGAATTTTGATCATGGTGAAGAACTAGGTGTGATTGAATTATTTATCTTAATAACTAAGTAGTATGTGATCACTAAGGGGAGATATATAATATAATTTACATTATGTGGATTTATATTTCTACTTTAGAGTAAGGCCAACTGGCTGGAGGTGTTTTTCCCACTACATTGGAAAGCTTTTTTCTGCCATTTATTTAAACTTATGGCTTTTATTTCCTATATTTGGATTTGTAAACATTCATACTCATCCTATCTACATTAATGTGCTCATATTTGTTATCATTAGTATAGTTGTATTATTATTATGAGCATGTATCTTTTTATTTGTTGTTATGTTTTTCCTTACATCAGGCATGGGTTAGGTGGCTGTCATACAACTCTTATAGTTCATGTGGTGATAACATCACTCAATTTTTTCTTTTCAAATGATTCCGCATTATCTTCAAATAAAATTTTCAGGTTAGTAAATTTGGAGTGTTACAAGCTGGTATTAGATCTAATGGTTTTAAATCCTATTGTTATTTTGCAAAAATGATTTGTTTTCATCTTTATCCAAACTATATAATCTAGTTTAGTCTACGAGTGAGCTTTGGTTGGGTTGGAATTTAGCCTTAAATTTATAAGATAAGACTAACTTCTAGCCTTATGTTTAATATTCTACCTCCATGTGTACTAACCTCATAGTTATCAGTCAACTTATTATAACATAATTTAGTATTTTTGGACTTTGATGGTTGCAAAATGGCATCTTGAGCATTTCATGGAGGTAATTGGGGAATTCATGGTGCAATAAATTTAGTGTGATGATGCTCTACATCTGCTGACACCATCTCCTTTTTAGGTGTCACCACTAAAGGATTGGCTTCATAGGGTTGAGCTTCATAGACCATCAGTCTTTGAGGGTTAGGAGGACCCAAATGTGTTGGAGTGTTGGTTGAGGGACTTCTAGAAAATATTTGACTAGTGGTTGTTCTTAGTATTCCACTTGCAAGGTCATATTAACTAATGGTGGATGGGTCATCAGCCGAGAGGAGCCACTTTAAGTCATTAGGAGACTTTCATCGAGATACTGAGGGCACAATTATACCCTACTTACCTAAGGATGGCTAAGAATGGTGATTTCATGTCGTTACATCAGGGCACTTCAATGGTAGAGGAGTGTTACAACCGCTATTTAAACCTTGTCGACTTTGCTCTAGAGGTTGACGATGATGAGAGGATGAAGTTTTACTGATTTCAGTTAGGGTGGAGTCTACAATTGTAGGAGATGCTGGTGGGGACTCATGCACATGATCTGTAGGCCATGTACGACTATGCCTTGGAGGCATCAGTGATTATAGAGGCCTATAATGCCCAATCAAGGGCTAAGTGAAGGTTTGAGGGCAGTTAGTACCAAGGGGGAGAGAAGAGGTTCCAAACCTCAAGTAGTTATCAATTGGGTACAGTACCTCGCTATGGAGGGTAATTGAATTAGTCAGTTATGAGGCTCTTCATATGTCAATTGTGTGGTAAGAACCACCTAAGGAAGGATTATGATAGGCAGTTAGTTTATTATCAGGGTAGTGGTCAAATAGGGTACATTTGGTTTCAGTATCATACCATTAGGGGTAGTATCCTATAAGGGTACGCACCTTTATAGGGTATGGTGGCACATACACCACTAGTTTAGACAGCTTAGCTAATAGGACTACTCTGTAGTTGAGGATTCAGAGGCCTTATGCTTTTTAGCAAGGGAAAGCTTCAAGTAGTGTCGCAAATCAATATTCATGCACTTGCTTGAATGTGATAAGTCAATCGAAGGCTAACAGGAAGGGAG
The DNA here is from genome assembly GCA_030549775.1 of Tamarix chinensis. NCBI lineage: Eukaryota > Viridiplantae > Streptophyta > Magnoliopsida > Caryophyllales > Tamaricaceae > Tamarix > Tamarix chinensis. The sequence goes on from CM060172.1 coordinate 9,540,970, forward strand.
ATGTCATCACAGGTAGGTTCACTATTTCTTCCCATCCTGATTATGTGTTATTTGACTTAGATGCTTTATACTCCTTTGTGTCTACCACATTTATAGCTATGAAAACTAAAATTCCTTTTGATAAGATAGAGACTTATGTTGTGCTCCCATATGAGGATAAACTTCCATATACTAGGCTATATAGAGATGTTTCCTTAGTCATTAGAAGAATTGAGATTCTAATAGACCTCATAGAGCTTGAACTTCATGACTTTGATATAATCCTTGGGATGCATATGCTCATAAGATATCAAGCTATAATCGATTGTGCACAAGAGCATGTAGTTATTAAGGGACAAAAGGGTGCTAGGTTCTCTTACTAAAGATGCAAGCTTAAGACCTTAGTAAGGATGGTGTTTGTAGTTGTGCTTAGTACGTTGGTATGGAAAGGGTACCCACATTCCTTATGTAGTGTTCTAGGAATTGAGGATCTATTGATCATGAGTACTTTGGTGGTACAAGAGTTCCCAAATGTATATCCCGATGAGATCCTAGGTTTGTTGCTAGTGTGTGAGATAACTTTCATGATAAACCTTTTATGAAGAACAAAGCCTATGTCAAAGGCCCTCTCTTTTTTGGCACTTACTGAGATGGTAGAGTTGCATACTCAATTGGAGGAGTTATAGGAGAAGATATACCTTCAAATGAATGTTTAGCGTTAGGAAGCACCAATCCTCTTTGTGAGGAAGAAGGATGATGGGTTGAGACTCTACATCAATTATTGAGGATTGAAATAGGTTATGGTAAAGAACTATTATCCTTTACCTTGAATTAAACTAGAAAATTTTGTTTTGAAGATAACGTGGAACTGTTTGAAAAGTAAAACTAGGGGATGTTACTGCCGCATCAACCATATGAGAAAGGTGTGATCATTACCTAACCTATACCTGATGCAAGGCTAAACGGAACAACGAACAAAAAAATACATTCTCATAATAATAACATAACAGTATTAATGATAATAAAGATGAGAACAATAATATAGATAGGAAAAGTATGAGAGTTTACAAAATCCAAATATGGAAAATCAAAGCCAAGAGTTTAAATAATTGGAAGAATAAAACTTTCCCACGCAATGGGCAAAACACCTTTAGCTAATTAGCCTAACTCTTAAGCATAAATAAAATTCTCCAATCCTAACCAATAGATAGATATAGTCTTATGTCATCACTCTGACTATACTCAAACTCAGATTCATACCCCTATAAATCTTCCTCTACTACTAGGTCCAAAAGTTGGATCATCACAATAACTACACAAGTGCAGTATTAGTATGGGGAAGTACTGGTAAAACAAACTACCTGAAACATGGTAAATCTCATGTAGCACTTTGAAGTCACATCAATCTTCAATACATATTTTCATCATAAAAAATAATAAACATAATTATATATATATTTCATATATCCTGATTTATGCCAATCCATAATATGCACAAAACACATGCTTTCACAACTTTCTCACTATTACATCACATGGTACAACATATACATTATTATCATAATAAAATTATCCATATAAAAATTCTAAACTTGATATCACATACAAATTTACATATAGCACATGAAATGTCAAGCAATGAAATTTATCCTTACCAAAGCATCTTTGGTCTTTAAGCACGTAAGACTTATAAATCCTTCTTTAATAGCATTGGAATATCACCTAGCAATTAGAATACACAAGATTATAATTAGGGAAATGAACTAGAAAAAACTAAGGAAAAATATAGATAAAAAAGTGGAAGGCTTAAGCAAGGTTGTTGCACGATGGAGTGCATGAAGATAGTGTAGTAAGGTCATGATAGTTGTGTGGTGGCCGACATGGTGGTAGTTAGCACTGGACATCAAGAAGGATGGAAGTGGTGTGGTGTTGGAATTAGTGGTTAAGGTGGTGGTGATGGTTGGCTGTTAAGGTGGTGGTGATGGTTGGCGGTTAAAGAGGTGGAGTGCTTGGGGGCTTGGGTAGGGAGAAAAAAGAAAAGAAATTGAGGAAGAGGAAGGTAAGATAGATGGTTGCATGGGCACAATGAGGATAAATAGGGACGAAAGGGAGTAAGGCATAGGCTAAGAGGTGATGTAATATCCTATTTGTAAAAATCCTAACTATTAACCATTAATTATGTGTAATTAGTTATAATAATTATTATAATGCGCTTTACATTAACTAATTTATTAGTCATTGTAGTGTTATGACGTATTAGATATAATTTTAATTAGGTTAATATTTGATAGAATTTAGGATATTAAATTTAATCCTTATTTAAACCCTAATCGATATCTATCTTATCGAGTAACCATAATTTCGATAATCAAATATTTTTGTTCAGACTAAACTTTTCCTAAATAACACCCCTTCCTTATACTAGATTTTAGCATCACCCTAACCCCTCTGTCCAGGCATAAATATTTCTCCATGCCACTCCGCCTACACCCCATGTTCATATGCTGGTTTTCCTCATGTGGTATGATCATCCATCACATCCTCTACCTTATAAGCCATCTTCATCCCTCATTTGTGCATTTTATCCCACCCAAAAATTGAAACACTCAATATATCCTTCTTTTCCTTCCTTCCAAGCTCCATTAAAGAAGAAAACCCCATCATTTTCCTCATTGTTGTCCATTTTCCTATCATTTTTACCTATAAAAGTTAATGAGTTTTCTTATCATTTTCTTCTTCTTTAGCTTTATCCAAATCCACTGGTTCCCTCCCCCTTAAAACACTCATTATCATAATTCCTCCCCCTTGCTGTAATACCCCATCCTAAAGTCCTTCATATTGTTTTTAAAATTATGTTGACATAAAACAAATGAGTTTTAGTTCTTGACAGGGATTTAAATATTAATAAAGTTATGAATTTTTGGCACACAAATCGAGTGGTTTTTTCCTAACCAATCAACCAATACATTAAAAAATCTCAATTTTATTTATTGATAAACCAATCAACTAGATTTCTCAAACTAATCGAATCGTTACCTTACAATTTCATATCATTTTCTGATTTTGATTTGAATATTTTTCCAATGTTTATAAAAACTTCTAATTATAATCTATTTGTGCTAATAATCATATTTTGGTGCTTTATTATTATTTTTAGTTTATTTAGATCACATTATGATTTTCATTTAGTTAAATTTTCCCAAAAAATACTTTTTGAGGTATTCCTCACCTTCTCTCTACTCCCTCACTTTCCTCTCTCTTTTGGTAGCTTGGTTGCATGTTTGAAATCTCACACCTCTTCCCTAAGTCACTATCCTTCTACTATCCCTCTCCTTGACTACACTTCACCTCCCTCACCTCATCATACACTCTTTTACACTTTTGGTTTCCCGCACTCATCCTAAGTCAGACTTCCCTCTCTTCAACTTGATAATGTTGACCATCACTCTCTCCTATATTTCCTACTTATAATGCAATTCATTCTTCACCTTTTTCACTTGTTTAATCTCTCCCTTTTCCATTATGAAAATTCCAAGTGTTGGGTACTCTCCACTTTTCTTCATTTTTCCTCTTACTAAGAAAATAGAGGTTTACTCTTGTTTTCTTCCCTCATTGGTTGAGTTATTGTCTCCCTTTTCTTTTTCTAATCGTAGCTTTAGCTCTCCCTTTTTTCTATTAAGTAAGGAAGGATAAGAGTTTGAGAAAGGTAAAAGATTCTAGCTACATTATCCTTCAAAATTTTATTTTGCAAAAAGGTTGAGTTATGATTATGTTCTTATTCTTTTCCTTCTAATTTATTATTCTTATTTTAATGGATTTTTAAAAAGGATTTTTTTTATAGTTTTGATTCTTGATTCTCTTAGGAATCAAGGTGTTGATAGATAACCACTAACTTAAGATTCGTGTCCTAGGAGAAGAGCTTGAAGGTGAGGCTTTCTTATCTTTAATATAAATAAAGTATTTTATTGCTTATTATGATTCCATTGTTCTTGTTGTGTTTCTATATTGATCATGAGTTAATTATATTTTAGAATTCAAGCATGTGGTAGAGTTTTGTTCTTAAAATTTAATAAAGATTTTGGAAGTTTGAGAATCAAACGGTTTAATGTCAATGTTACCATGTATCCATGTGATTCTATGTGTGCAACATGTCTTTCTGTGTGGTTAGGACATAAAAGCATGCTAGGATTAATATGATAAAGTTAGTGAATTTTTGGTTATTGGATTACAAGTTTGGATGTTATTTTACCCAAAACTATTGATTGGTGCAACCACTCTCTCGGTTTAGAATTTTGGATTGATTGGTTATGAGATCAACCAGTTGATTCAATGAACAATTCAGCTTATTCCTACCAGTAATCAATTGATTTGCCAAACCTATCGACCGATGACCTTGTGGCCGAACTAGTATGGTCTCTACTTAGACCCATCATCTAGTTAGGCCAAACCCATCAACTATTTTCCTATAAATAGTCAATTGGCGAGACCAATGAGTCAACTGCTTCGTTGGTGTTATTTTTGGTTCAAGTCTGATATGACCAAAGAAATTAACTTTTTTAAGCATCAATCAATTGGTCCATCTGTATTCCTCCATCTTCATATTAATTATTATTCTTCTTTTGGGACTTTTATGTTAATATATCTATGTAATTTAATATTTAAATCATGACTATAACCATGTTTACATTGGAATTAATAAGAATCATAATGATATTTTTAGGAATGAATTGGTTTAGTTTTTGTCATCTCTAAACACCCAATTTGTGGATTATATGCCTTTGTGTTTTTTTCGGTGTTATCACAAGAAAATACCCCATTTGGATATTAATGGAATTAAATTCTAATTTGTGATATCACATGGTAAGTAATAATTAATGGATTATGATTTCGTTTGAGCCTTTTCACATACTCTTGGGGTAGCTAGCAAGGAGTTAGTGAGAGGGTCACCATATGTTTTAATATTTTTCATACAGTACCTATTTCCTTCTCTATAGAATTGTAGTTGGTAGAGGGTATGCATATATCATTGAGGTATAAGATCATTCTATAGCAGATCGACATGACATTATGTACAGTTCTATAAGGTGAGGTATCTTAGTACAAGCCTCCTAGTACTTTGTATTGTCCATTACGTAGGCAGGTGATGCACTGTCGTATGCACAACAAATTTAATAAATAAATCCTAATTTCCAAATACGTAGTATATGGAAAGAAGGAGTCAAACCCACAAAGAATGGAATATAATCAATAATTCTGTAATCGATGTTAAAACCCCGGTTATGCAATAACATATAATTCTATCATCAATATCTAAACTATGGATAAATAATAAAACATTTTACTCACTAATTAACTAATAAGGACAGGAAGGCATTGATTATGGAATTAGGATATCAAATAATCATGGAGAAACGAAAGATTCTAAATGATTTAACGTTGACCTGTAGAAACTCATAATAATTCATCTCTTTGCCTTCTCTTAATTCTAATAAATTGAATAAGCTCTCAATTTATCATCTAACCAATTAATAACCTAGGTTAAGAACACTAGATTCAATTAATGGCAGCATTACGAATGGAAAGCAGTCAACTACGACCATAATCACACAAGCTCGGATCATGCAATCGAACGAATTAATGGATAAGATTAATAATTAATCTTTTACTACTCTAGAAACATTAATTAACAATTACGTGTTAATTCCGTTATCCTAGCGTAGATTAAGATCTAAACTAGATAGGTGATCAGTCTAATTAGTTTAAATTCTTAATCTATGATGCGAGATCATTCAATTCCGTCCATCAATTCAATTAAATTTAATTTAAAATCATGAATTCAAAATACGTTATCATATCCGAAACCCTAATTCCGTCATCAAATCCTCCTACCTTATACTATCTACATAATTGCAATAACACACAATTAAATGCAATAATCTATAATTAACATCAATGCTTATAAATAAATTAACAATGAAACACTAAACATAAGAAAAATAATAATGCAACAAAGAGAATTGAATTGCATTCAATCAAAAATCAAAACTTGCAATTAAAAGAGGAATGGAGAAGAACTTATTGAATTGAATTGCAGAGTGTTGATTGTTCAATTGAATACAATGGAGAGAAAGAGAATTGGAATTACAAATTACATGTGGTATCTAGAGAGTATAGAGAGAAAGAGAAAATCCCATTCTCGAACTCCCCTGAACCACCTCTTTCGAATGTTCAAACTTTAGAAATATATTGGGGAAACGTTGCGCGAACAGTTACAGAATTTGAGAAAAACACGGTCCGTGTTTAGGAAACACGGGACCCCCGTGTTTTTCCTTGAACTCTCGGCCAAATGCTGAATTTTAAGTGCTGAAATTTGTGTGCTGATAGAAAAACACGGGCCGTGTTTAGGAAACACGGGGGGGCCGTGTTTCTTGTTCCTTCATTATTTCTTCATGAAATTTCAACACAATCTTCCCTTTGATATATATTCTTCATTTCCAGTCTTTTCTTCCATTGATTCCATATCTATTGATGTGTTCTTTATTGCCTTTTCTCTTTCCATCGATTTCTCCTTTGAATTTCTTCATTTTTATCTTTTCCTGCAAAATCTATCCAAAAGAGAAAAACTCGAGAAAATATTACATGTTATAAAAGTAATGAGGAATAAATGACATTTTTACTTAGCAAAATAACATATAAATCTCATCTATCAGCAGGTTTGTTTCCCAACTTTTAGCCCTCATGATGGAGGCATTCAAGGTGGTGCATGCCCTTGATGTAAATCGATAACGTGTGGCAAGTGTGGTATACTATAGTGTGTTAGCCCTCATTGTAGGTGTATTCAATGTGTGGTAGGTGTGCTATCCTCAGAAAAAAGTCCCTTCAATGTTTCTTATTCCCATGTGGTGGGTGTGATATCCTACTATGTGGTATGGTGCCATGAATTTTATTCATCATGAATAATTTAAGTGTGGTTGAACAAATTATCTTAATAATTGAAAATTATATGATCATTAAAGGAAGATTTATAATATAGTTTATATGGTGTAGTTATGATGCATTTACTATATTATTGTTCTTCCATGATTTTCATGTAAGCATGCCTTGTGGTATTACAACCATGAGCCTGAGTGTTATTTTACATCGGTATGCTTATCACCATGCTAATTTATTGCATGAACCCTTAACATGTTTTAAGTAATCTATTTTACCAATACTTTATTGTTTTGATACTACACTTGTGTGGTCACTATAATGATCCGACCTTTGATCCAAGGAGAAGAGGAAAATTTTCAGGGATATGATTCTCAGTTAGAGTATATTGAGGATGATACTGTGGGCTAGTGGCTAGCCATTATTTGGAGACTTAAAATTTGTTTTCTTATGTTGTTAAGAGTTAGGCTAACTAATTAGATGTATTTTACCCACTTGTTGGGATGTGTTTGATTCTTTATGATTATTTAAACTCTTAGCTTTCATTCCTATGTTTAAATTTTGTAAACTCTCATACTTCTCTCTATCTATAGTATTGTTATTCTTATCATTATCATTATTAATATTGTTGTCTTATTAGTGATTATGCATTCTTTCACAATTGCTTTGTTTTGCCTTGCATCAGGCATGATTTAGGTGATTATTGCAACTCTCTTATTGTTGATGTGATCGTAAAATTCCCTATTTTTGTTATTCTAAAAGCTTTTGTATTGTCTATGAAACTAAAGTTTTTGGTTAAAAAATTGGGGGTGTTATGCTTAGGTTTGGCCATCCCTACTGAAGCAACCCCATAACCCACAACCATCACCTCCAAACCCCCTCCTTTTCCTTTGACCATTTTTGCTGAACACTCCTCCCTTTCTGTACCAAAATCCACCAAGCCCCCTTCCTTAAATTTGATCAAAATCATGGAGGGTCCCCCTAATAATGACCACAAGTGTTGTTGCTCACTCAGTTGATATGGTAGCAAGTGTCATTCCTCCTTCCCTTATTTTGTAACCATATGTTGTTACTCCTCACTGCCTTATTAGCATCCCATACCTAGTTAGCTACTAAACTTTTTTATTGAGTTGATTTTAGTTAATTTCGGTTGTTGTTGTGTAGTTTTAGATGCTAATATAATTATTTTTGGTTGTCGTTTGCATAGGTAATCTTTGAGGTATCTTGGAGAGGAAAATCTTTTGTTCTTTTTTGTATAGCTTGGATTTAGCTAAATCTAATCGCTCATAAGGTTGTAGAAATTATTTATGAGCATGTTAGGATTTTTTTAGATTTAGAATCATGATAAGATTTTACATTATGCAAGTATTAGGAAATGCATGACAAGATAATAGCATCTGAATATATGGCATGCATGATTTGTTGTTAATATGTTAAATGATTAACGTATGCATGTCTAAGATTTGTTATACATTGAAATCTCATTAAGTTCAGGTGTAATTAATTTGATGAGTGTTCCATGATTATCATCACATATTTAGTTAGGGTTGGCATAAATATGATGAATGTAAGAACACATGATTAAGGTTAAAACACGATAATTGCTATATGAATGATCTAAGGTTAGAAATGTTTCCTTACATGCACCATGAAGTTAATTGCCCTATTAAATGTAGTATTATGCTATAAAATGTGCATGTGTGTTGCATAGACTATATGAAACATTAGGAAGGCATGATTAAGGTTTGTGCATATAACTTACTAAATGCAAGATAAGTGAAAAATATAGTCAATTTCTAAATTGTAAAGATTACTTAAACACTAAAAAATTGTAAATTATTATCTTTTAGCCTTTTCATGATAAGTTATCATAATAAAAATGTTTAATATGAAATTGGGATAATAATGATGAAATTAGGGGTTAAAGGACATTTTGGTCATTTTTGACCTAATACACCTAATGTGAATAATTAGACATTGGATGGTGTTAAGTTAACCTTATTGTTAACTTTTTCTTTAACATAAACCAATTAGCTTAGGGTTTACCTTAATAATTGGAAATAAAGGAAAATAGTTACGTATGGAAATGGGAACTCTTGTACAATGTATGGTATTTGTGATCACCTCATAAAATATTACTAATTAAAGTGGAGAAACCTCGAGTTTGAAAATGGTTGCTTTCTTAGATTAGCTACCCTAGAGACAAGGTGTAGCCCTAGTTTGAGTTTGGTTTTTTGGGGTATTGTTGTGCCCTAATAAGGCGCTAGTCTACTCTATAAGTAACCTATAAGTCCTATAGGGTGTTTCAATAGGTAAGGATTAGGTGATTGAGGTTAGAGGACACTATGTTGAATGCGTGTGCTAGTATAATCAAGCTTACCGTAGAGTCCCTAGGTTCTAGAGTAAGTGTATAGTGTTACCTTTGCTTACCAATATGGACAAGTATACCTCAGTGTCCCCGGGTTGATTATATCCCCTCAAGTAAGATAAATAATAAAGAAGTATTTGTTAATGGCCTTGGTATGGGTTAGATTGATGGTTCGATAGCTTCCTTAGTGTACTACCTTAGTAATTGGAGTTGATCTGATGAATCAGTTGTGGTTATGGTCTTTATATGGCTATTTTGTATCTTGAGATATGGTGAATTAGTTAAGTATGATTAGCTATTCAGCATGAGACTTGATGATATATATTGTCCTATGATTTGTATATGGTGTATATAGTGTTATGGCATATGTTTTGTGTTTTCAAAATGTTTCGTTTTGTTGTGTGATTATGTAAAATGTGAGCATGATACCTCTTATTCGATATAGTGATTTACTCAATACGAGAAGTCTGTACTGATACTACATTTGTAGATGACCATATAAAGGGAATGGGGTTGTTCAAGACGGATAATAGTGGTAAAGATAAGTGGAGCCCTTTGGAAGAGGTTCCATTCTTAGAATGGACATTTGGGTCTAAGAGTTTGGACAAATTAGTGTTATACCCTAGGGTATTAGGTTTTTTTTGTAATTGATTTTTCTTTGTACTCTTATGTCCCTTGTTGTATTTTTATTAATGATATTGTATGAAGAATATTTGTCCATAAAATTTCTATATTTTATTCTATCTTTTTCTCCATTGTTTGTTGTAGATCTAACTTATTTTGAGCCTTAGCAATTGGTATAAGGAATGTGAAGTAATTAGACTTATGCTAAGTTTAGTAATAACTCCCATTATTTTTTAATTAATGATACCAAAAAAATGAAATTTTTAGGCGGTAAAATGGGGGTGCTACTAGTTGGTATTAGAGGTTTTTGGTTTTAAACCCTATCTTCTATTTTTAAAAGACTTAGTTTCCCAAAATGTGTTGAAACCTAGTTTATCCTTGTGAGGAAGTGAGTTGGAAGGTATCTTTGTATTAGTCTTAGTCCTTAGATTGAGTACCCTAGCTTACCCTATTTAGTTTCATGTTTTATCGCGTTAATATGGGTATATAGATGGAGTTATATCCTTAGTGCATTTATTAATGGGTTATGGAATAGAGAAATGAGCTTGATCTTTATTGGAATTTTGAGGGAATATTTTGTTAGAAATTGAATTGATTTATGAGTTATAAGTTGAGTTGATGTACCTTTGTAGATTTTCCTACGATGTCTATTGAAGCTAATAGACTACCTATATTGCACTTTAGGATATCGCTAGATGGTGATACCAGATTCCATGTTAGGTAGCATATTGATGTGTTGAACCCTATGGTGGATGCAACCATTACATTGGACCTTATATGTTTTGATCCAAACACCTGTTGAGGACCCTTCATTTAGTGGATTCATCAATTAGGACAAATGAGGTGTATAAAGATTCATTCATGATAGGTGTCTCACACCCTAGGTTTGTGGAGAGTGGATATTTTTTGTTGCATTATGACTAGCAGGCAAGAGAGTTAATTCTGATAGATGATGTGTGGAGGGATAGGCTTAGGCTATTTCCAAGTGTTTCCATAGATTATCCTAGTAAGATGAACTAAGTGGATGAGCCTCCTTATGATCTAGAGTGAGCATAGATGATCCTACATATGGAATGGTTCTCGTGGATGATCTGCAGGTTGGGTGTTTGATGCCACAATATATGTAAGCCTTTAGGGTTTTTATAGTGATTATTAATTTAGGATATATTTTGAGGTTTTTTTAATCATCTCATATTTAAGGTTTGTGTTAGGCAGATGCTTAGTATGGTAGTGATTTATCCTTATGGTATGAGTAACTTTAGAGGAATGGGGTTTTCTTTTGCTTGTTGGGTCTCTAGTTACTATTTTTGTAATGTTTGTAACCATTAATGTTGTATGACCATATATTATGATATGAATGCAAGCATATCCTTTTTAATTTGTGTGTGCAATACTTGTGTGACCCTTATGATAAATGTCAATGTTTCATTGTTGGCCTTTAAATGATGAGAAGTGCTTAGCCTTTTTATAGGTGGCCTTTATTTGTGTTCACTAAGGTTGTAATTCTATTAATATCTTATCTTTAGTTCTATGAAATGAAACTTTAATATCATGTGAATGGAAGAGTTACTTATCTCAATAGCAGAAAGAGTGGTAAAGCTACAACCACAAAATTAGCTGTTGCCTCCTCCAGCAACTATTCAGGTTGAGAACTTGCTTAGAAAGGTTAGGTTTCATCACTTGTCAATGTTTGAAGGATTTGATGATTCAATAGTGATGTAAAGATGGATTAAAGAGATAGAGAAGATCTTTGGAGATTCTGATTACTTATATGGAAAGAAGGTTCCATGTGCATTGTGCGAACAATGTTGAGTTTATGATCCTTCGGCAAGGTTACATGTCAGTCGAGGACTACTTTAGCAAGTTCTATAAGCTTCTTACTTTTGCTCTGGAGAGAGTGGGCAGTGAGGAGATGGTTTCTTATCAATTTGAGCAAGTTTTGGGTCTACACACCTAAGATTTATTTGGAGGAGATGTCATGATTGATATACTCATAATGTATGAGAGGGCTTATGCCTTATGACTAATTCAGGAGGCAAAGAAAAACCATAGTGGAACTATGACGACATTAGAGATTATTCAACATCATGAAGGTGACAAAAGGGTCCAACCTAGTGTTCAGTAGTGTTGGACTAGTTGTAGTTAGTACTCGGTTTTCTAGAGGATGGTTTGGGAATATCCAACCTCTTAGACACTATCATTGCAAGATTTATAGAGGGAACCACCCATGTAAGGGTTGTTAGGGTAAAATAGTCGTGTTGGAAGTTTGGCAAGATGGGCCATAGAGGCTTTGTGTATTACTCTAATGGAGTTAGTGTTTAGCACTACTAGGTAAAATTTAGTGCCAGGACCATCTATCACCAGCAGTCTTCCCTAGTGACTTAGATGCCCGCTAGTATTATCCATAGTGCAGGTGCTAAGGGAAAAGGACATGCTCCTCATGTCTACCCATAGAGTAGTTTCAGTCAAAATTTTGATATTGGAGGTACCCAAGGAGGTTTGATAGTCAATAATCTAAATGTGATCGGTGGTGTGCAAGCTCGTGGGTATATAGATAGTACCGCTGGTATACCTTGGTGCTCATGATTATTTAATTTCCTCATTGATTGTTCATATATTTATTTGGTTGTTTAATGATTATCCTACGCGCGTTTATGTTTTAGCAGTATTCCTTGATTTGGGTTCTATTATTTTAAAGGGGTAGTGCTTCCAACTTGTAGAAACCATTGTTTGTGGAACACTCGAGGTTTTAACAAGTTAGTTTCATTTTGTTTGACTTCAGGGACAAAATCTCTTTTAAAAGGACAGTACTATAATATCTTATTTGTAGAAGCTCTAATTATAAACTAGTAATTATGTGTAATTAGTTTTAATAGTTATTTTAGGGTGATTTGTATTAAATGTTTATTATTATGACACATTAGATATAATTTTAATTACTTTAATATTTGATAGAATTTAGGTTGTTAAATTTAATCCTAGTTTAGACCCTAACTGATATATGTCTTACCAATTTCCAGTAACTTGATGTTTTTGTTTTTGTTCAACGTTTCCCAAATAACCCCCTACCCTATACTAGATTTTGGCCTCACCCTGCTCCATTTGTTGCGATGTACAACTTTATCCACACCATTCCCTGCACGTGTACCCTATACTAGAAGAAGAAGAAGAAGAAGATGATGATGATAAGGAAGGATCATGATGATGATGATAAGAATAATAATATAATAATTAGGTAGGATTTTTAGTATTTAATTAATTTTAGCTTAAATCTTTTACCATTATTTTATCATAAACCAGACCCAAACCAAACTAATTACCAACCCTTAAGTTAAAACCAAACAATACCCATCCAAACTAACCCCCATGCAATGTGTACCCATCCAAACTTGTCTTTGTTGTTTTGCCTTGCCAACCCTCACTTCCCCAACTAAACATGCCTTTAACACCCCCCCTCAAGTTTTTGATCCATCAACTCAACTAAGCCTATCATCTTTCTTCTCTACTTTATTGGATTCTCCTTTTCTTTCTTTTTCTTCTTCCTCTTCGCACATCTACTTTCCCAATCTCCTCTTTCCTTGCCACCCATGCACTAAATTTCCTCATCTCATACACTATACGACACTAACTTGCCCTATTGTTGACCTTTTTTTCAAGTACACCCAGCTTTGCCCATTCACATATAACCCTAGCCACATGGCTTTGTTTTTACACTAGTCTACTACCTAAGTTTTTTTTCTTCCCTTTCTCATCTTCTCTAATCGCCTAGCCCTTCTAAGCCTTGTTTAGGCCATCCACTCCATCATCCTAGCCTTCCTTCATCTTTTTTCCCCTTTTTTTACAACGATATCAACTATTCTCCTCCTCCCCTTCCTCTATTTTTTTCACAACTCAAACCTACTTCGTTTTGGTTCCTTCACCCAGCCAACCAATCTCCATCGTTAAGCACCCATCGTTTTCCAACATTGTTTCTCCTTGCCTCGCCTGTCACCCTACTCCATTCACAACACCACACCATCAGCCTCCTCATCAACTCTCTCACTACTCCCAATACCCATCATAATTGCTCTATTTTGTCTCACCAATTGGCAACAATATTAGCCTTCAACCATCCTAACACAACAACCATTGAGATAGCATTCAACCACTACCAGCCTCCCCATTATGTTCTCCTCACTCTGCCTCCAACAACACGCAGCACCTTCGCACGTTTAAGCTTGGACCATCAGCTTATTTTTTTCATTGTTTGCCACCTCGAAAACCCCCTTTATGTAACCATGTAGTAGCCAAACAAAGATTTGAACCAATAGCCTACACCATCTTCCTAAAGCACCCAGCCCTTACCTTAGAAGCCTTTCACGATCAAGCCCACACTAGTGTTGAATATGAGTAGTGTTTGTCTTCTACTTTTTTTCCTACATGTGTGGCGCATGGTTGTGCTATGAACCTTTGACCCTTAGCATTAAATTCCCAAATTTTGGATTCCTTAGTTCCCATAAATTTTATCTAGTTATTTTATCTTGGTATAGATACTAATATGTATATATGTTATGTGGGTTGTGTTGTTGGTTGTTGGTAATCATGATCCTACTTATGGTGACCTTGTAAGATGCTATTTTTGTGAGATACCAATTATGTACTTAGAGGTAAATCCAACTACTCTGTAGATGGTAAAAATTTTATGTAAATATGAGAGATTAATTTTCTAGAGTAAAAACCATGCTTGGTTGGTGTTATTAGAAAGTTCACATTTTTGTGGAAAAAATTAAAGCATGCAATATTATATTTCATTGTAAAATTAGTGATGTGTTGGTGTGGCCATAGCCAGCATACAATTTAAACCCTCTTCTTAACAATTGTAGCACTGATAAATAAAGGTATCATTCCATACTAGGGATTGAGGGGACTCACTTCTATCTAAATAGTTCAAAAATAATAAAAATAAAAACTCTAAATCACATAGCCAGTGTTGTTTCTGATGTTTTTTGCTATGCCTTAAGGAAGTTTTAAGTCCACTTTCTAACGGTATCGTGCTGTGAAATAATAACCAAGAAAAGTAGTTTTAAACTTTAAGTAGCTAACAGTGTAGCTCTTATAGCTTGTCCTTGAATCTTTCTTGCTCTTACTTCCGCACCCTTTGGGTAGTTTTGTATGAGGTATGGAGCTAGCGCCGATTAAGTATAGCATAGGAGTTTTTAGGCTCCCGAAGTGGAAGACAATGTGGAAAATTGGGAAAAGAAAGTGCAATTAGGTAAGGACGTGATTGAATCACCCTATCTCCCACGCATTTGCATTGTCTTATTTCCAAGGTACACCTTAACATCCTTTCTGCAACAATGACCATCGTCTTGTGGCTTTTAGTTGTCCTTAGCAAGTAGGAGCTATCGATTAATTTATAAACAAAAATACTAATGGGGGTTTTGAAATAGAAAATATAAAAGTAAGAAGCAAAATAAAATAATAAAAATAATGGGTAATGGAAAATATGATAAATATGCTAGGAAAATTGAAATCTACCACTAGATTAGGTTAAAATATAATAACAATTTCTAAGTTATTATTTAATTATGAGAAAGTGATTGACCAAATTAGAAGCAAAAAGTAAGTATATAAACCTTATATTACTTCCCTAAATTAATTAATACGACAAAGTGTCAATATTAACCCTATTAAATACTAGTAGTATAGTAGCAATAAGCAACTCCTATATTTAACTAAATTTAATGCATTAAGTACACTTGGATGGATGTCAATCTAAGTACCCAAACAAGTATAATAAGTATGTCTAGTTGTATTTCTCTATTTTGTTCCACACATATCTAAATGTTTCACTACTCTAGTTAGAATCACAAAACTATTAGGAGAATTGTTATCTAAACTAGCCACAATTTATATATATAAATTCTAGCATATTTATATGACTACCTAGCAGGTAAATAATCCTACATAATGTTACTATAAGGAAATCAGAATAAGACATGAACCATATAAATTATACTTGACAAAATTATATATATAAATGATAACAATTAAAATAAATTCAAAGAATAATCTCATGAAAAAAAAGAAATATAAAATCATATCTCAAATCATAATCTGAGGTTTTAGTCCATTTCCTGGCAATAAATAATCATCCAGTCATAATGATTGAATTAATTACACTAAAATATATACCAAAAATATAAATCAGAAATATAGATAGAAGTAACCAGAATTAGTTATGGATGAAAGATCAAAATTTTATTAAGATGAAAAATTTTTAAATTACATCTAAAATAAATTTCTGATATCCTTTTTTTACTTCTCTCTCGGCTTCCTCTCTTTCTTTCAATTTTTTCTCTATCACTGATGCGCATCTCATGCGTCTCTCTTTACTATGTCATTGGCCTCTCTACTGCTACTTTTCCTTGCTTTCTACGCTGCCTCCTCCTCATTCTTGGGAAATGGTAAATATATTAACATGAGTTTACAAAAGTGCGAGGAAAAACCTCGGTTATAGCCAAAAAGTAGGGGTTAGACCCAGGCCAAATATGGCCAAAGACACAGTCCCTGCAATACAAACTTGCCAGGGAACAGAAAAATACAGAAACCAAAGTTTGTCAAAATAAAAGCCCAGCAGCTCACTGTCTATATGGAGATTCTGTTATCCTCTTCAAAATACAGTGCACTAAAGATATACTTCTGGACCTGGACAATGATGCTATTAGGTTCAATAATGTTGTCTTCATATAAAGAAGCATTTATGTTCTTCCAAATGAGGTACACAAGAGCTGACAAAGCAACAGCTCTAGCTTTCCAGAGTTTGTGCT
Organism: Tamarix chinensis; assembly: GCA_030549775.1. Lineage (NCBI taxonomy): Eukaryota > Viridiplantae > Streptophyta > Magnoliopsida > Caryophyllales > Tamaricaceae > Tamarix > Tamarix chinensis. The sequence goes on from CM060172.1 coordinate 9,557,680, forward strand.
TTCTGTGCCCATTTCTGTGTATGATTCTCATAGCACTATACAGGTTGTTAGATCCCCTGGAAAGGCCAAGCCATTTTCTAATATGCTGCCATATTTGTTTGGTTTTGACATAGTCAAAAAATAAGTGCTCATGGGTCTCAATCTTGTCCCGGAAGAACACACATTGTGTAGTTCCTGTCAAGTAGTGCAATCTGTCTTTAGTGTAGAGTCTGTGCTTGAGAGCTAACAAAAGGATGAAAGAGTATCTTTTGGTCTTGTTTTGATGCCATACTGCCCTGTGATGTTTCCCTTTGGCTTCCTTATCTCGAAAGTAGTTGTAAGCCAGCTTGGTGGAAAATCCCCTTTCCATCTGCCAAGAATTTAGCATGACTTTGGCTTGTTGAAGAGAGCATGCCTGCTGCACCAAGTCTGAAACAAGTTGTCTTAATGATCTCAAAAAATGGGAAGTATTTTGATTGGGGGTGAATACTTCCATACCTGAGTAGTGCAAGTAGTGTGAGTGGATCCACTTGGTCCAGAGAGTTTCTTTTTCATTTTGAGAGCCCAGATGTATTTGCTTAGGAAAGCTGAATTCCAAGCCTGTAGATGTCTAATACCAAGACCTCCCTCATTCTTAGGCATGCAGAGTGTTGTCCAGGCTAGAGGGGGGATTTACCTTGCCAAATGAAATTTCTACAGAGGGAATTAATATGGCTGATAACCGCTTTAGGGATGGCAAAAATAGAGAACCAGAAACCAAGAAGACCCTGCACCATAGAGTTAATAATTTCCAGCCTTCTTGCATATGATAGGGAATTAGCCTTCCACATGCTTAGCTGGTCACAAATGTTGTTGATTAGCTGTTCAAAATCACTAGCTCTCAATTTGCAGGGATTTAATGGGACCCCCAAGTATCTGAAGGGGAAACTACCTGCAGGCATGTTGGTTATACTTCTCAAAGCAGCCTGGGTCTGATCATTAATGCCTGCCATAAACATAGAGGATTTATGGGGGTTAACAGTCATCCCAGAGCACTTACTAAAATTTTACAGCCCCTGCATTATGATTTTAATAGATGGGACATCCCCTTTACAGAAAAGGATGAGATCATCTGCAAACGCCAAGTGGGTGAGTCCCAAATGCCTACATTTTGAGTGGTAAGAGAAATCCTTGATATCTTCCTGGTTCTTCATGAGCCTGCTAAAATATTCCATACATAGCACAAACAAGTAGGGGGAAATGGGATCCCCTTGTCTGAGGCCTTTGGCTCCCTTGAAAAAACCAAACACATTACCATTTAGCTTTCAAGAGTAGGTTGTTGTTGAGACACATTCCATCAGCATTCGTATGAAATCCATAGGAAAGTTGAAAGCCTTCAGTAGCTGAAATAAGAAATCCCAAGAGAGGGTATCATATGCTTTCCTGAGGTCAACTTTAATCATGCATTTTGGGGTAGTTCTGTTCCTATTGTATTCTTTCAAAAGCTCCCAGACCAGGAGAATGTTCTCAGTCATCAATCTTCCCTTGACAAATGCCCCTTGTTCAGGGCTGATTAGATGCTCAAGCACTACAGCCAGTCGACTCACCAGGATTTTAGTGATGACCTTATACAAGGTATTACAACAGGCTATAGGCCTGAAGTCTGTCACAGACCTGGCATTTTTTGATTTAGGGATGAGCACAAGAATTGCATGATTCACACTCTTTAGAAGCTTTTTGTTGGTGAAGAACTCTTGCACTGCTTCACAAAGTTCTTGTCTTGTGATGGTCCAAGAAGCTTTGAAAAAAAAATTTGTTTATCCATCAGGTCCAGGAGCTTTGTTATCTCCAAGAGAGTGCAAGGCTGCTCTGATATCAGTGTCTGAAACAGGTCGAAGAAGTGTCTGGTGTTGAATTTCTGATAAAATGTTTCCCATTGCCATAATATTCACATACAGGGGTGTAAGCTACTCTGAAGTTCCTAGGAGTTGTTGGTAGTAGTCCAGGAACTCCTCTTCCATGTCTTGGTCAGAGGTGGTGTAAGAGCCATCCCTTTTGACTAGCTGCACAGTTCTGGATTTGGCTTGTCTGGCCTTAAGCATATCAAAGAAGAATCGAGTATTTTGATCCATACCAAACATGAACTTGTTTTTATTGAGTTGGGAAACATAGCTGGTTGTTGCTGATCTAAGAAAATTATCTTTCTTCCTGAGATCAGAGAGGTTAGCAAAAACAGAAGAGGAGCCCTGAGATAGATAGGCTTCCTGCCCTACTTTGAGCTGAGATTCTGCATGGTTAGCTCTTGAAATAATATGAGAATAATCAAGATTATTAAGCTTTCTTAGCTCATATTTAAGCATAGTTAATTTTTTGAAAAAATTGAACTGACTAGTACCACAAAAAGAGAAGCCCCAAGCTCTGCTGACCATAGATCTGAAACTGGGGTGATCACACCACATGTTGAAAATTTTGAATGGTTTCTGCCTAGTAGTTGGCCTGCCAAAGTTAAGGATGCAAGGGGAGTGGTCAGAAGAACTCCCAGGTGGTAAGAAGGTTGCGGTCCCAATAAGGCCAGAAGCAAACCCTGAGGAGTTCATCATAGCTTGATCCAATTTGGATTTGACATTGTGGCCAATAAAAGTATGGTGGCAGCCAATGGAGGGAATGTCAGACAGCTGAGCCACTAAGCAACAGGTCTTGAAGTCAGCTATTTAAGATACAGTGACAGGTATAATTCCACACCTATCTGAAAGGTTTAAGGGACAATTGAAGTCCCCTTCCACCACCCAGGGTCCTAGAATATCACCTGCCAACTTCATAATAGTATCCCAAAGGCCCCTTCTGTCATTAATAGTGTACAGGCCATACACCACAGTGACATAGAGTTTGGTGCCAGTTTTAATGTCGTCCACTGAAACAGAAATTGTTTGTGGAGAAATCTCAACAGGTTGCACCCTTAAAGCAGTTAGGTCCCAAAGTAGTAGCAACCTGCCATTATGGTGTTGGGAGAAGTTATCTAAATGCAACCAGCTTCTGAAAAAGTTATCTACCATGAGTTGAACTTTTCTGCCATCCAATTTAGTCTCTATCAATCCAACTAAGGAGAAGGATTTTTGTCTGCAAAGATCCAAAAGGGTTTTTTGTTTCAGGGGAGAACCCCCTCCCCTTATATTCCAGATCAACATATTCATGAGGCCTTACCAGGCTTCTTGATGCCCTTAATGAGAGTACTTTTAATCTGTTTCATAGCAGGGCTCTTTTTCTTCCTTTTAGCTACTTTGGATACTACTTGCTGCCAGCCATTGACCTCCAGAGATGCTTGTAATTGTGGCCTGTCTAAGTCAGGTATGCAAGCAGTTTGTATCTGAAGTCTACTTGTACTCCCACCTTCCAAAGGCCTGATTTGCACATCCTTTTCTTGATTCAGCTGTACTGGCTCAAACACCCCATGCAGTGGGGGGGATATCTCAGGTTCAATCCCCTCTTTAATAACTGAATTATGATTCTGCTGCTCTGAACCCATCTCCTTCTCAGTAGGATTGGGTTTCTTACCTATTTTCAAATTCATAAGAGCCTGTTGGCCTTGAGCTTTAGCTGGACCCTACTGAGGCTGTACAAATGTCTCTACAGGCGCAGGTAGATTTATTTTGGAGACATGGTTCACTATATTTTCTTTAGGACTCTTCTGATTGAGCAAGCAATTTTTTCCAAGTGACCTAGGCTCCCACAGCACTCACATACAAGTGGAAGGTCTTCATATTCAATGCTTTGAAGATATTCATCATCATCACTTCTGACTTTGATAGCAGAAGGTAGCTTTCCTTTGACATCAATCTCCACTAACACCCTCCCTTTCTCAATCTTTGATTTCTGAAATGTGAAATCATCAATGAGAATGGGCTTACCAATAAAAGAGGCAATTTCACTGATTGCCCCACAATTCCACATCTCCATAGGTAGGTTGACCAATCTAACCTAGACATGGACCTTAGTGATTTCCTCCTTATCAAAGGAAAACAATATGGGTATTTCCTTGAGCACAAAGGCTTTCCCCTTGATAATATAAGGTCCGCCAGCCAGGGCTTGACTTCTTCCAGCCTGGTCCTCAAATTTCAATACTACCCATCCAGAACTATGGATAATGTATTTGAAAGGCTGCCTAATAACATGTTTGACAATGCCCAAATGATATCTATCAGGTTTCACTCCCACAAAGAATCCTAGTAGAAAAGCCCCCCATGATTCATCCACGGGGTGAATATTCTTCTTAGACACACAAACCACATCACCTTTTGGGGGCACATATTCACTTTTTTTTTTAGAAATGCTAGGGAACAGGTCTAAAAATAATTTCATTGCTGGTGGGGTTACCTGGGATGGTGCCTCCTGTTCATTATTCAGTTCAATTTCCCCATCCAGCAGTTTATCAACATTATCTAAGAGGGTACACTCCACCCTATCCACATCCTCATCTAATTCCACGAGAGGTTCGGGAATTGGATGAATTAGGTCACAATTACTCATCCTTGCTGACAGACTTTGGCAATAAGGTTGTTGAGAGTCACATTCTGTCACAGGCACTATCTTCAACTGTTCCATTTTATCCACATTAGTTTTCTTATTACGTTGGGAGTGTCTCTTCGCTGCCGGGGAAGGATCCTTCTCCAAAATTTCTAAGGGAGCCACTGGAGAGAAATCAGATTGTCGATCCTTAAGGGCAGTACATTTGTCAAGAAAGTTCTCAATAGTTGGGCCTCGCGGGTTTTTCTTCTTGGTCCCCATCTTAAAAACGAGCACAGTAAAGCTAAGGAAAAGAGGTGGAGAAACATAAAGGTGGGAGAAAGGCTTACAAACAAAGCTCGATGGACCAGAAAGTCAGCTCTTGTGCTCGGGTTCCATGGGAGGAACTCTAGCACGAGGGGGAAGACAATCGAGCTCTTTTGTTGCCTCCTCCTCATTCCTTATGATGTCGTGTCACTAAAATATTTGTTCTTCTTCTTTTGTAGCATTTTGCTACTTTCTCTTTGCCTAACTCCTACTGCCAACTCTAACTTTTTTGCTCCTCTCTGCACCACAGCTCTTTTTTTCTATTCTATTTTATGCCACAACCAACTCTCTTCTCCCCCCCCCCAGCTATACTTGTTCGCTCTTGTCTTCTACCTCACACTTGCCTCTCTCAAGACAACTCTCCTTTTTTATTCGTCTCTCCTGTGTTTCTTTATTATGTTCCCAAGCCTTTGGGTCTTTGGTCCTAAGGTCGTAGGTCCAAAGGCCTAACACTATTTTTTTACTTTACCTACAAAATAAAATTAGAAAAATTAATAAATAATCTTATATGTTAAATTTATTTAATTTATATCATTTTAGCTCAAATAATAAAATTTATACAATCGTTATCACTTAAGCATAAAATTAAAATTATTCACAGATATTACTTAAATAAATACTAAAAACTAAGATTAAAGGGGTACAAAATATGTACTCATGATGTATAAAATAATATATGTTGCCACACTAGAAATTAATAATCAATGTATCCCTTGGTAATAATTTTAAAATGAGGACGTATGCCCGCACCAATATATAAATCATGACTTGAAATAATATGTATGTCTAAGGTTAATATTTAATTAGAGTTTTTTTCCTGCCTTATATTGAACATAGTAATGACTTTAATGTTTTCCTTATACATTTTAGATATATTTGGACATATAACATGTTGGTTTTAGAGCATAAATAGAATTAAATTGTGATGATTTTGTATCACATATTATGGGGGTAGAAATGTAAATATTTATGTACCATGATTCATATCTAAAATTATTGTGTATAATTAGTGTGAATATTATTATATCCTAGAATTTCATGCTTAGGTTATAAATGTATAATATGTTATATCAAAGCTTAGATGTAATATTATCTTTTGTTATAATATGGAATTTTATTATATTATAAATTATTTTCATTATTATATTTTAGCCTTTTCATGACAAATATCTTATAAAATAAATATAGTAATAAAGTAAATAAAAATGTGGTAATTAGGATTTAGAGGGATTTTTGGTCATTACAACAAAAAATTCCTCTCAAGGTGAATAATTGGACTAGGTTTGCCTTAGGAGATTTTGAGGTTTGACCTTAGTGTTGACTTTGATTTAACTTGATCCATCAACCACAAGGTTGACTTGAATAATTAAAAATAAAGGAAATTAGTTCAATATGTTAATGGAAATTTTATACACTATATGACAAATGTGATCATATGATAAAATATTAATATTTAAAGTGGAAGACCTTAGGTTTTAAATTGGTGGCTCCTTAAGGGTAGCTTGTAATCCCCCAAAATTTTAGAAAACCTATAAATTCATAAATAGCTTTTATTTAAAGTAAATTAGCTTTTAAAGTTATTTAGTTTAATTATTTTATGGATTTTGAGTATATAAATTTGGATAAGTGTATTTAATAAATTAAAAATAAATATTTTGTTATTTTATCATATTATTTTTATTTAAATAAATTTTCAAACTAATATTTTACTAAAATTATCCTTTTTAAGCCCATATATTTAATTATATTAAATTAAATTATTAAATAAATTTATTATCAAAAATATTACATCCTATTATTCTATAAACTCAATTATTTTAAATTTTTCCATTTTCCTTTTCCTTTTTTTCCTTTTCTTTCTCCTTTTTCTCCTTTTCCTTCTTTCTTTCTTTTTCCTTTTCCTGGCTTTGGGCCGCCAGGCCAGGCCTGCTCCCTCCTCCCCCTACGCTTGGGTCTTCGGCCTACTCCCTTCCCTCCTCTTCTTTCCCCGGCGCAGACACCTAGCCTAGCTCCCCCGTTTTTTTCTCTTTCCTTCCCTTCACCCTAGACCGGTCAGTCCAACACTCTTTTTTTTTCTTCTTACCTTCGCCGGCCTGCACCTCTCCCCCCTCCTTCTTTTCTTTCTTTCTTCTTCTTCTATGCCTTGACCTAGCAGCCCCGGCCTATCTTCGTCGGCCAGAGCTACCACCTTGGGCACGCCTGCCACCACCTGCCTCTCTCTCTCTCCTGTCCTTTCTTTCATCATTTTAGGAACAGGCCAGCCATGCACCCCATCCCGCATGGCCACCCTTTACCTTCTTCCCCTTCCTCTCCCTACCACCTTACCACCTCCCTACCACCAACCTGCCACCTATCCCCCTACCCTCCCTCTTCTTTTTCTTCTCCTCTTCAGCCCTTTTTTCTGCCCCAACTCTCGAGCTCAAAACCTTACCCAACCTCCATCTTCTCTCATTTATTCTCCTTCCATTTTCCCCATGTTTTTGCATCGCCATCGCTGCCCTCCGTCACTCCAGCCGCCTCACCAACCCCCTACACCGCTCCCTACCACCCTCCACCTCAGCCTTGCACCACCACAATATCCCTCTCAAGCCATCCCGCAGCCCTTCTTCCTCCCCACCTATTTGTCTCCCCCATTTTCCCTCTTCTCAGCAGCCCGCCTGCAACCCCACCGTTTACCGCTTTCCGGCTACCTTTGCCGCCACCCAAACCACCAATCCACACCCTGCAACCCCCTCTACTGCCCCCATACCTTGTTTGGCCGAAAAAAGCTCCCTCACCCCTCCATTTTCTCCCTCTCCTTTCCTTCCTTCTTAGCCCAACCCCCTCCTACAACCCACTTCCCTGCCTTGCCTCTGCCGCCCTTGGCCTCCAATAACCCATCACCAGCAGCCACCTATACCCCCTCTTCACTCCTGCACCCTTCCCTTGCCTCCAAAACTCCCCCATCTATCTTCTTTCCTAGCCCTAAACCACTAACCCAAAAATAACCAATTTTCCTTCCTTTCACCCCCTTCGAGCCTTCCTCTATTTATTTTTGCATGCAACTCATGCTGCATGAGTAGTATGAGTTGCTGCATTCTTGGTTTATTTTGGTTAAAAATTTTAAGGTAAAATAATATTTAAGTTAATTATTTCATTAAGTAAATTTTATAAGGTCTTATGCTTTGATTTTCTTATTTCTAATATAATAATTATTGATATTATTTTTAGGTGTTGATTTTGATATTAAAAGCTTGAATCTTTAACGGGGATACTGGTAAGATTCGATTTTTGAAGGAATTAAGGTAATCATTAAACCCCACTTAAACACAACGATAAACGTATATTAGCACATTAGGATTTTTAATATGTTATTATGCTTGATATTTTTGGTTTAATATAACATATATATTTGCTTGTATTGATTGATAAAAAAGAAGAAGAAGAAGAAGAAAGTGTGTTAATTTATATGCCATGTGTGGAAATGTTGCTTAAGGGAAGAATTTGATTATTAATAAAAGTGTTAAGTACTTATCCATGTCATATTGTGTTATTGTGACCATTTATCCATGAATAATATTATTGTGAGCCCTAGGGGCATATTAGTAAAATTTCTTGTGCAAGAATGTGGCCTAATATGTATGGGTGCTAATAAGCATTATATTAAAATATAATAGTTGGTGGAGTTGGATATTGTTAAGGGAGTGTTAATATTATTATTCCATGTAGTATTGTTTATTTAATAAAAGTGGTGTAATAAGGGGGTAAGAATGGTAATTTTGGAAGTAAAGAGGAAGATGGTAATTTTTCAAGTAAAGGGGTAAATTGGTAATTTTGGAAGTAAGGGGTAAAATGGTGATTTTGGAAAAAAAAAGGGAAAAATGGTAATTTTATGAATAAAGGATAAAACAGTAATTAAAGGGTAAATTAATAATTTTATAATTAAAGAGCAAAATGGTAATTTCATTATCAAAGGGAAAATGGTAATTTTGTAATTAAAGGGAAAATGGTAATTTCATAATTAAAGGGGAAAATGGTAATTTTGTGAATAAAGGATGTTATGGTAAATTTTGAAAGTTAAGGGGGTAAAATGGTGAAGTTAAAAGAAAAGGGCAAAATGGTAATTTTGTAAAAAAAAGGGGTAAAGTGCAAAATGGAAAGGAGTAACTTGGTAATTATGATAATAGAGAAGGGCAGTTTGGTAATTTAAATAATTAAATGGTAATTTGGTAAATTTGATAATGGAGAAGGGTAGTTTGGTAATTATGATCATATAAAAGGATATTTTGGTAATTTAACCAACTAGAGGGTAATTTGGTAATTTTGATAATGGAGAAGGGTAGTTCGGTAATTATGATAATAGAGAATGGTAATTTGATAATTAACCAAATAAAGGGACAATTTGGTAATTAGGATAATGAAGAAGGGTAATTTGGTAATTTGACCAACTAATTGGTGATTTGTTAATTATAATAAAGGAAATGGGCAAATTGGTAATCTAACCAACCAAATGGGAAATATATTAAGTGTAACAATTACGAAGGGTGATTAGTGGCCTAATAAGTGTGGGAGATAGCTCGATAACCTAAACCGAGTAAGGGTGTAGCCAAGGCCAAGTGTGTGCTATATTTCCTACATATCGTGGATGTCCTATATAATTTTATGACATGTTCTATATGCTATTATCTTAACTGTTTCATGTGTGATGCGGCTTGGAATAAAGGTATGTTCATATGCCCTCTTTTGGTATGTGCTGATATGGATATGTTGTAAGTTACGATGTGATATGATGTGGCCCTTTAGGACATGCATGCTAGGATAATTAATGTGGTGATGTGGGATGGAGGCATGAAAAAGAGAAATGGGAGAGAAAGATAGCTAAAGGGAAGTAAGTTGGCTAACATAGGTAAGGACGACCTAAATAATCTATGACCCATAAGTGGATGAGAAAAAAGGGACATAAATAAAATAAAAGAGTGGGAGAATCGAGGGTTTGCATGGGATGGTTAGAGTCTACATGGGGGCAAACTTTACATATGAAAAGTTGCCTCAGGATATGAGGAAGGTAATAGAAGTGTCATTTGGGTATCTAGGGGCTTTGGGCGAAAAATAGTATGTGGGACAGTATAAGGGTGTGTAGGAGACCAAGCTAGGGTTGGGAGGAAACCCTAATGTGAGGAGGTGGAAAAAGAAGAAGAAAATAATAAAAATAAATGAGAATGAGTGGGGTAGAAAGTGAGGGTTGGATCTAAGGGTTGTGACGTATAGGGTGTTGAAATAGTTTGGGACGTGTAGGGCAGAGAAGGATGGGCCACATAGGCCCGGACTAGGGTTTTTGGAGAAAGCCCTAGAGTAAGGCGGTGAGTGGGCTTGACCCACACACTTAGGATTCGGGCTCCTAGTGTGAGAAAGTGGATTAAAGGAAGGATGCCGGGGCGAGTTAGGAGGTGCAGAAGTCTCAAGATATGGGATGGGCCCTCTTGGGAGGATAAGTGTGGATATAGTTAGCCATGCATGTTAAGGGTGAAATACTTTAGATTAAGATATGATTAAGACACTAAGCACTTAAAGAGGTAGATGTTGAGCCGAACCCAGACCGGTCCACCGACAAATAATAGTGGTCAGGGCTAGGGTGCCCTACATGACCGGTCCACCGGCGAATAATAGTGGCCAGGTGCATTTTTCCCTGCATGACCATTCCACTAGCTATAATAGTGGGGGATTCCGTGCTCAACAAACCAAATGTAAAAACGATAAGACATGGGGAAGACACTAATTACTTATAGTGGAATACCTTGTGAGTTGGGGCTAGACTGGTCCACCAGCGAATAATAGTGGCCAGGAGCATTTTTGCCCTGCATGATCGTTCCACAGGCTATAATAGTGGGGTTCCCACACTCACATGGACATTTATAATTCGAGATGATTGATTAATGATGGACTAATGGCCTTAAGGCCCTAAGAGTATCGACTATTCATTATGGCCTATTAATATTTGGTTGACTTGTTAAGTATGCGGATGTACAAAAGTGAATGTTACATATACCCCATTAATATCTGATTAACTTGTTGGATGTGTGAATGTATAGATCTGAATATCATGTTTACACCTGTTGTTATGTATGGATACAGTAGCATATCATGTGTTATATGGCGTGCCTACTTTTAAGTGTGTTTTTAAAGGATTACTCAGTACCGTAGTACTGAAGGGTTCAATTCGTGGGGCCCCTGCCTATTTAATGGGCAGTGTTCCTTGCAGGTCGTTTTTAGGCTCTATTCAAGTGGGCCTCGGGAAAGAACGTAAGGAACTATCGGGAACCGTTAAGGTTTTACTCTGTCTCCTTTAAATTCACAATTTCAATGTATTCGTTGTTTTGTAATCACCACTTGATAGATTATATTTACTTGCGCTACTCAGATTTAATTATTAGTTGAGTTTCTTGTAATTTGTATTTTTCTCCTTTAACCTCAGCACTTGGTACTGGAACGGTATGAATGAACCGGTTTGATACTAAGTGTGGCAGTAATATCCCTAGAATTTACGATTTGTTATTTTACTTCCATTAATTTTTTTAATTAAACGTAATTTTTGAGTAGTAAATTTTGGGGGTTTGAGTGTAACCCTCAATTGATTTATTTTTGCTAGTATGTCTCAATGCCCCAACAAGGCCCTATATATTCTTTATTTAGTTCTCTATGGGTTTTAAGGGATATTGATACTTAAGATTAGGTGATCTAAGAGGAATAAGGGAGATGTATTTCGTTGTTGCTCTAGTATGACTGGGTATACATTAGTGTTCCTAAGTTCAAAGGCATAAGAGTTTATGATGTATTGTCATGCTGGTATGTCCGAGTGTACGTTAGTTTTCTCGTGTAATACCCTATCCTAAAATCCTTCAAATTATATTTAAAATTATGTTAATATATAAAAAATTAGTTTGTGTTTGGAAAGAGCTTGAAATTCTAATAAAGTTGTAAATTTTAGGTACACTAATCAATAGGTTTTCCTAATTGATCGATTGGTACACTCAAGAACTACAAACATTTTCTTGATAAACCAGTCAACTAGTTTTCTCAAACTGATTAACTAGTTTTATTGAGATTTTAGATCCTTTTATGATTTTTATTTGAATCATTTTTCAATGTTTATGAAGATTTCTAACTAGAATCTATTTGTGCTAATAAATATATTTTGGTACTTTGGAATTATTTTTATATTATTTAGATCACTCTAAATTTTTATTTATTTAACTTTTCCCAAAAGCACTTTTTGAGGCATTTCTCGCCTTCTCTCTTCTCCTCTCACTTCTAACAAACCATGGTTGCGTGTTTGACATTCTACACATCTTCCCTAACCTACGAAACCTCTACCATGTCTCTTCTTAGTCACACCTTAACTCCCTTATCTCAACTTGCGATCTCTTATCACTTTAGCTACCCACACTCGGCGTAAGTCAGACTTCCCTTTTTCCCACTTAGACATGTTGACCAACACTTCCCTCCTATACACACCATTCTTGATTCAACTCTCTCCCTATCATCTACATTTTCTAATTCTCTCACCTTTCCTTTGTGAAACTTTTCTAAAGTGTTGGGCATTCTCCATTTTTCCTTTCTTTTCTTTTATGCAAAGGAAAACAAAGTTACCTATGGATTTCTTATCCTTTTCTCTTCTTTCTTCTCCTAATATTAGCTTAATATTTTCCTTTTTTCTCTTAATTAAGGAAGGGTTAAAGTTTTAAGAAAGGTTAATGGTTTTTGGGTTTTTTAATCTAATTTAGAGAAAAATGTTGTGTTATGACATTTTTCTTCTCCTTCTTCCTTTGATTTCATTTTTATTAAGTTTTGAAAAGGAGTTTTAAGGGATTTGATTCTTTAATCTCTTAAGAATTGTGGTCTTGGTAGATAATCATCAAGTTAGGAGTATTTTGTGCTAAAAGAAATGCTTCAAGATAATCTATTTGTATATTCAATATGAATAAGGTCTTTTGTTATTTTTTTGTGTTTCTATGTTGAGCATGAGTTAAGTGTGTTCTTGGATTTGATCATGTGGTAAGTTTTTTCCTTAAATTTAATCATGTTTTGAGTTCCTTATTATTATGCATGATTTTGGTAGTTTTGAGTGTGATTTTATTAAATGACAATATTAACATGTATCCATGTGATTTTATGTGTTTAGTATGTATTCTTTTATGTGTTTTAGAACAAAAATTATGCTAGGATTAATATGGTAAAGTTGGGTGAAATTTTAGCTTATAGATTGTAGGTTTGGGTGTTGTTTTTTCAAGCCAGTAGATCAATTTATTAGACCAATTGACTGGTTGGGATATGGTAAACTAGTTGATTGCTTCCTACAAGTAGTTGATCGGTTCGATAAAACCAGTTGACTGATTCCTACAAGTAGTCAATTGATTTGCTAAAAACATCGACTAATTTCCTTGCTATTAGAGTTGTTTGGTTTCTACATAGACCCATCAATTAGTTTGGTCAAACCCATCAACTGGTTTACTATGAATAGTTGATCGTTGGAACCAAATAGCTACTTAGATTGTTGGTTTTATTTTCTATTTAGGTTTGGTTCTACCAAATTAGTCGATTGGTCACATGAACCCATTCACTATTCCTCCTATATTTGCCATGTTTGCTTCTTATTTATTAATTTTTCTTTGGACCTTCTATATTAATGTTTATATGTAATTACAACATTTTAATCATGATTCCAACTATATTTACCCTTAATTTATATGGACCAAAATGATGATAGTTTGGCCTTGACTTGGTTAAGTTTGGTGTCAGCTCTAAAAATCTAATAGGTGCCTTATACGCCTTATGATCTATTTGGTATTATCTTTGGAAACACCTAATTTTGATATTAATTGAATAAATTGTGATAATGAATTAAGATTTTTTTATCCTTTTTCTTCTACTCTCAAGGTAACTAGCTAGGAATTTGTTGGCAGGTGACTTGTGTTTTTATATTTTCACTTGGTACCTATTTCCTTCTCTATCGAGTTGTGGTCGATAGAGGGTATGCACATATCTTTGAGGTATAGAAGTATATTATGAAATTTTAGCATGGCATTGGTGCCTAGTATGGGTGGGTGAAGGATCCCAATACAATCCCCTAAAACTTTGTATTATCCATTGCTTAGGCAAGTATGGCATCCCAAACTGTTTAGGTCTCATGGTAGAGGCATTCAAGGTGTGATGGGTAAGGTATCTCAATACAAGCTCCCTTTGATGTACTATGACTTCGTGTGATGGGTGGGGTATCCTACTCTTTGTAAGCCCTTGTGACATGTGCACTCAGTATGTGGTGGGTGAGGTATATTTGGAGAAAAGCGTCTTTAATGTATCTTGACCCTATATGGTGCTTGTCATCCCCATTATGTGTGTATGATGCCATGAATTTTATTTATGGTGGAGAACTGGGTGCAATTGAAGGGATTATCTTAATAATTGAAAATTATGTATTCACATAAAGAAGATTATTATAATATGGTTACATTATGTGATTTAAATGTATTCCTCCTCCTCCATGTTTACCATACAAGTATGCCTTGTTATATTACTATCATAAGCCTGAGTGATTTATTATGCTAGTATGCTTATCACCATGCTACTATATGACCTCAATGTGTAGCATGATCCCTTACCGTATTATAAGTAGTTTATTTTACCAGTATTTACCCGTGGAGATACTACATTTGTGTGGTATTAGTGACAACTTGTGTTCGACTTAAAAACTTAGGGTTAAAGCTAATGTTTGTTAATTAGTTTTATGTTCTATTCTTGTAGTCTCCTTTGAGATTGTATAAAATACCCCGAAACCCTAATTTAAAAAATTATGTTAAAATAGAAATTTATTAGGAAAATTACTTAAATAAATTATTTTATTTTAAAAAGGGAGAATATTTAAGGCAAAATCAAGAACAAAATAATAAATAATTTAACTAGAAAAAATTAGGGTATTTTGCTAATTAAAATGAAATTTAGGAGAAATTATTCAAAATATCCTAAATTAATCTAAAAAGGGAATTTAATTATTATTTTACTAAACTTTATTATATTAAATATTTCAAAAATACCAAAATATTCTAAATACCCCAATCCATCTATTTTTCCTTTTTTCCTTTTTCCCTTTCTTTTTCCTTTTTTCTTTCCTTTCTCTCCTTTATCCTTTTTCTTTTTCCCCCTTCTTCCCCGAATTTGACCAGCCCGCCCTCGCATCCCAACTCTCTACCCCCTCTCTTCTTTCCTCATGTGGCCCAAGCCCATGTTGTCTGTTTTTTTTCTCCCCAGTCGGCTGGTTCTCCCCTTCTTTTTCTTCTTTTCTTTCCCCTAGACCAGCCAGCCAACCCTTCTTCTTCTTTTTCTTCTTCCCCCACTCCTTTCCCAAATCTGCAAATTGTAGCCTGCACCGCCCCGTACGCTAATAGCCAGCCACTACACGCCATCCTGTCACCTCTTCTCTCTTCCCTGTCCTTTTCTTTTCCTTTTCCTACCCCAACCACCCCCCGTACCTCCTCATGCCTACCCTCCTTTCCTTCCTTTTCTTCTCCCCCAACCAAACAACTCCTATAATTTTGTAGGCCTGTATCGGCCTGCCACCACTGGTTAGCAATCTGCCTCACTTTCCCCCTCTTATCCTCTACCCCCTCTATCATTTCCACCCCCATTTGCCTATAAATACCCTATACCCGACCCTTAATTGAGCTCCCTTTTTCCTGCCAAGAAATTTGCCTCCCTTATGCCACCACCTATTCTGATGCCTCCTCTGCCACCATCGTCCAACACCGCCGCCTGAACCACCTACCAAACTACTCCTTGCATCACGCTCCACTAAACCACACCTCCCACCACCTCTAATTCCTCCTACATGAGCCACCACAGCCATACAAAGTTGGCTGCCCAAAACTGCCATTCTCTTCCATCGCCGCCCCTCGTGCTACCGTGTGCCGCCATCCCCGTCGTAGCCACCACTCCCCCTACACCCCCAAAATAACCAGTAGAGTCTCCTATAGCTTCCTCTACCTTCCTTCTCCCATGCCTCCCTCTCCTTCACCCTTCCTCCCCCTCCACTACCTTTGGCCACCACACTAATCGCCTCCTGCGCCGCCCTTTTGGTTATGCCACCACCACCATTCCAACCCTCTCAACGCAGAGCATCCACCACCATCACAACCACCATCTCACTCCCCCTCATCTAGCCTAGAAACCACTTCTCCCACTTCCCTTCCTCCTCCACTGCCACTGCCAGCGCCGCCGTCGCTGCCACTGTGTGTCGTCATTGCCTAGTCACCACCACCTATAGCTTGTGCCCCAACCTCCCTAACCCTAAAATATTATTAATGTAATTGTTTTTATATGATTAGTATTAATATCATTATTATTATTAGTAGTAGTAGTAGTAGTAGTAGTAGTAGTAGTATTAGTATTAGTATTATTACTAGTATTATCATCATCATTATTATTATTACTATTGTTATTATTATTGTTGTTGTTGTTGTTATTAGTATTATTATGACTCTAGTATTAATATTATTAAGATTCGAACCATTATTATTATTAATTACTACTACTACTACTACTACGACGGCTATTATTATTATTATTATTATTATTATTATTATTATTATTATTATTATTATTAGTCTTGTTATTATTATTATTATTATTCCTAACTTTGGAATATTATTAGTATTAATATTTGAACCATTATCATCATCATCATCATCATCATCATCATCATCATTATTATTATTATCATTATTGTTACTATTACTATTATTATTATTATTAACTTGGAAACTATTATTACTAATGCTAATATTAACATGATTATTTGAACCCTATCATTATTATTACTAAGATTTGAAGTACTAATATCATGATTAATAATATTATTATCATTTTTAAGATTTGAACTACTACTACTATTACTATTATTATTATTATTATTATTTTATCATTATTGTTAGCTATATTACAAATGTTGCTATTACGACTACCATTATTATTATTAGTATTATTAGTATTATCATTATTGTCACTATTTTAGTATTTCTAATACTATTATAATAATAATAATAATAATAATTATTATTATTATTATTATTATTATTATTAAAGTTATTAACCTTAGTAATATAGATATTGCTAATAATACTTTAATATAAACCAATATAACTACCAAGAAAATTTTGATTAGTAAAAGTATGATTAGCTACTTTAAAAATAATAACTTTACTTTTACTCATAAAACTGCTATTATTATTATTATTATTATTATTATTAACCCTAAGATTAGGCTATGATAAGGGTAGGTAGAAAATAATGATTATTTTGGGAAGAGATATAGGCAGGGTCAGAAGTGAATGCCCCTAAATCCATCTCAATATGTTGAATGGAATTCATGTTTTGGTTACCCTTCATCCTAGCAAAGAAGTATTTATGATTTGCATCCCCCATATTCAACTAGTGAATTTTTGACTTTTGCTTGAGAAAGCTTTCATAGCATTTGGAAAATTTGTTGAAGTGTTATTCACATTCATGCATTTTATCTCTAAGATCCTTGTTACTAATATCTTGCATTAGCTTCCTTTGGGACTTAAATAGGGCCCTCTTAGCCTCCTCCATTTTGTGCTCCAATTATCCATATTTAACCCTATTAAAGTCCTTAAAAAAATTCTTCAATTTTTGGAGGTTCTTGTAGATATGTAGAAGAGGGTTACTACTAGAAAAACATCCCCAATGAGCCCTGATGATGTCCAAGAATTGAGCATCTTCGGTCTAAAAATTATTAAATCTGAAAGGTCTATTCCTAGTAGTTTGAACCCTTGTATGAACTTGGACTAAGTAGTGGTTAGATATCAAGGGGCTTGAAATCAGCAAAAGAGTTGATGAACTCTTTAAGATAGGGCATATTCACCATGCTCCTATCTAGTTTACAAACTACTTGTAACATCCCCAAAATTCACTACTGAAAAATTTCGTTTTTATTTAATAGAAATAGTTGAAGTAAAACAATAAGACTTTGAATTATGGAGGTATTACCACCAAACTTAGTACTAGATCAGTTTACTCTTACAGTTCCAGTATCAAGTGCTAAGGCTGGAAGAGTAAAACACAATTTACTAACCATATCTAAATCAGAGTAGCGTAACAAACCATTTACAATAATAAAATCCACCAATGGTGGTTACAAAACAATAATTACATTAAAACTAGAAATTTTAAAGAGAAAGAAAAAACCCTAACAGTTCCGGATAATTCCTTACTCTCTTTCCCATTGCCCACTTAAATAGTACCTAAAAAGAGACCTACAAGGGACACTGCCTATTGAATAAGCAGGGGCCCCACGAATGGAAAACTTTAGTACTACGATACTGATTAACCCTTTAAAAACACACTTAAAAGCAAACCCACAATGAACACATGATATACCACTATACCCATACCTAACGACAAGTGTAAACATAATAATCGGATCCATGCATCCACATACTTGACAAGTCAAGAAGATATTAATGGTGCATACATATATATTCACTTTCGTACATTCACATACTTAACGAGTCAATTAAATACTGATAGGTCACAATGAACTATCAATACTTTTAGGGCCTTAAAGCCATCAGTCCATCATTAATCAATCATCTTGGAGTATAAATTTCCATGTGAGTGCAGGAACCCCACTATTATAGGCGGTGGACCGGAATACATACAGGGTAGAACAATCTTGACCACTATTATTCGCTAGTGGATCGGTCTCCAGGGCAACACGCTCCTGGCCACTATTATTTGCTAGTGGACCGGTTTGGCCCCGACTCATAAGGTGTTCCACTGTAAGTGATTAGTGTCTTCTCCATGTCTTATTGTTATTACGTTTGGTTTGCTGAGCAAGAAATCCCCCACTATTATAGCCTATGGACTGGAAATCATACAGGGCAAAACGCTCCTACCCATTTTTATTCGTCGATGGACCGATCTCCAGGACACCCCAGCTCCTGGCCACTATTATTCGCCGGTGGACCGGTTTGGGTCTGGCTCAACAGTCTTCCTCTTTAAGTGACTAATATCTTATCCGTATCTTATTCGAAAGATTTCACCCTAGATGTGCATGGCTAACTATATCCACACTTATCCTCCCAAGAGGGCCCGTCCCATATCTTAAGATTTCTACACCTCCTAACTCGCCCCGACATCCTTCCCTTATTCCACTTACTCACACTTGAAGCCCGAATCCTAAGTGTGTGGGTCAAGCCCACTCACCGCCTTACCCTAGAGTTTCTCCAAAAACCCTAATCTGGGCCTATGTGGCCCATCCTTCTCTACCTTGCACATCCCAAACTATTTCAACACCCCACACATCACGACCCTTAGATCCAACCCTTACTTTCTACCCCACTCATTCTCATTTATTTTTACTATTTTCTTTTTCTTTTTCTGCCTTCTCAAATTAGGGTTTCTTCCCCAAACCCTAGCTCGGTCTCTTATATAACCTTATAGTATCCTATGTACTAGTTTCCACCCGAAGCCTCCAATCACTCAAATGACACTTCTATTACCTTCCTCACGTTCCAAGGCCACTTCTCATACGTAAAGTTTGCCCCCATGCGGACTCTAACCATCCCATGCAAACCCTATATTATCCCACTCTTTCAATTTATGTAAAGTCCCCTTTTATTCATCCACTCATGGCTCATGGATTATTTGGGTCATTCCCACCTACATTAACCAACTTACTTCCCCTTGGTTACCTTACCTTCCCATTTTCCTCTTTCATCCTTCCATCCTACATTACGACATTAAATATCCTAGCATGCATGTCCTAGAGGGTCACATCACATAACATTGTACACACAACAAATATAACCATCATCCACATGCCATAAGAAAGTCACATAAGCATATATTCACTCCCATTTGCACTATAAATGATTAATCATTAAGCATAAAGTATACAATATGGCATAACACATGGCACACAAGGCACATAACACACACATAGTTGTTCTTAGCCATATCCCTACTCGGTTTGGGTCACTAAGTTATCTCCCACACTTATTAGGTCACTAATCACCCTTCATAATTATTACATTTATCATAATTCCCATTTGGTTGGTTAGTTTACCGAATTTCCCTTCTCCTTTGTTATAATTACCAAATTGCCCATTTAGTTGCATAAATTACCAAATTACCCTTCTACATAATCATAATTACCCATTTGCCCTTTAGTTGGTTAAATTACCAATTTGTCCTTCTCTATTATCATAATTCCCAAGTTACTCTTTAGTTGATTAAATTACCAAATTTCCCTTCGCTTCCAAATTTACCATAATACCCCTTTTACTTACAAATTACCAATTTATCCATTCACTTACAAAATAACCATTCTACCATTTATTCACAAAATTACCATTTTATCATTTTACTTATAGAATTACCGTTTTTCCCTTTAATCCCAAAATTACCATTTTACCATTTAATTACATAATTACCATTTTTCCCTTTAGTTATAAAATTACTATTTTATCCTTTAATTACAAAATTACCATTTTACCCTTTAATTACAAAATTACCATTTTACCCTTTAATTAAAAATTTTCCATTTTACCCTTTAATTACAAAATTATCATTATGCCCTTTAATTATAAAATTACCAAATTACCCCTTTTTCTTACAAGATTACCATCTTACCCCTTATTACACCACTTATATTAAATTATCACTACATGAAATTAATATTAATGCTCCACTCATAATATCCAACTCCATCAACTATTATATTTTAATATACTACTTATTAACACCCATACATATTAGGTCACATTCTTACACAATAAATATTACTAAAATGCCCCTAGGGCTCACAATAATATTATTTATGCATAAATGGTCACAATAACATAAAATAACATGAATAAGTACTTAACACTTTCATTAATGTGCTAACATTCGTTTATCCATGCGTTTAAGTGGGGTTTAACGATTACCTTAATTCCCGCAAAAATTGAATCTTACCGGTATCCCGGTTAAAGATTCAAGCTTGAAATAACAAAATCAACACCTAAAAATAATGGCAATAATTATTATATTAGAAGTAGGAAATTAAGAGAATACAACTTTATATAAAAAAATTTAATTAATAACACACTTTACTTAACTATTAATATACCTCAATAATTAAACACAAAAACTCCTAAAATAATGTGGAACTCACGTTGCATGAGCAGCGTGAGCCACATGCAGGTTGTGATGGGGACAAAGGGTCAAAGGTAGGGGGTAGAAGGGAGGGGTGGTCATTTTCGGGTTGAGGTTTTGAAGCTAGAAAAGAGGGTAGGTGGGGGAGGATTGAAGGCAAAGGAAAGGTGCAGGAGTGAAGAGGGGGTGTAGGTGGAGGCTGGGGAAGGGTTGTCAGCAGCCAATGGCGACGGAGGCGGCAGCGATGATGTGGCAAAGATGGCTGCCTAGGTGGGCCGGGTTGAGAAGGAAGGAAAATAGAGGGGAAAAATGGAGGGGTGAGGGGGCTTGTTTTAGCTAAAAAAAGGTATGGGGTGGTAGAGGAGGTTGCAGGGAATTGACTGGTGGTTTGGGTGGTGGCAAAGGCGGTCGGACGACGGTGAACAGTATGGTTGCAGAGGGACTGCCGAGAAAGGGGGAAAATGGGGAGAAAAATAAGTGGGGAGGAAGAAGGGGCTGCAGGATGGCTTGGGGTGGTCTTGTGGCGGTGTAGGGCGGTAGTAGAAGGGTGCAGAAGGTAGTGTAGGGGCTTGGTGCGGCGGAGGGCGTGGTGTTGCAAAAATAGGGGTGGAAATGGGGGGAGAAGAAAATGAGAGAAGGAGGTTGGGGAAGGAGGAGAAGGCTCGAAAGTATGGGTCATAAAGGGATGGTGAGGGTAAGAAAAAGAAGATGGAGGATAGGGGTGCAGCTGGCTAGCCGGTGGCAGTGTCTAGGGTGGAAGGGGAGGTGGTAGGGCGGCAGGGAGGGGAGACGAAGAAGAGAAAAAAACAGGGTGTGAGGCTAGTTTGTAGGGCTGGCCAGGTCCAAGAATGGGGAGAAAATGATGGGAGAGAGGGCTGCAGTGGTGGCAGGTGGTGGCAGCAAGGGGTTGCAGGTGTCTCGGTGGTCGGGCATGGCGTTCGGAGTGGCAGTCCTGGGTGATGAAGACTGTTCAAGGGGCGTCGAATGGAGTGTAGAGGAAGAAGAAAGAAAAGGGAAGGGGGAGGTGTAGCAGGCCGACGCAGGGGAAAGAGAAAAAAAGAAGAGTTGGGACGGCCCAGGTAGGAGGAGAAAGGAAAGAAAGAAAGGGGGAAAGCTGGGTTGTGACGCTGCGCCGGGGAAGGGGAAGATGGGCCGGAGGCCTAATCGCGCAGGGGAAAAGGGAGGCAAGCCTGGCTGCCCGAAGCTAGGAAAAAGAGAAGGAAAAAGAAACAAGAAAAAGGAAAAAAAGGGAAATGGGAAATGGGAAATGGGAAAATAAGGAAACTAATATAATTTAGTTTATAAAATAATAAAATGTAATATTTTTGATAAATTATTTAATTTAATAATTTAATTCAATATAAATTAATATATTGGTTTAAAAAGGAAAATTTTAGTAAAATTTTAGTTTGGAAAATTATTTAAATAAAAATAATATGATAAAATAAAAAAATATTTATTTTTAAGTTATTAAATACTCCTATCCAAATTTATATACTCAAAAATCCATAAAATAATTAAACTAAATAATTTTAAAAGCTAATATATTTCAAATAAAATCTATTTATTAAATTATAGGTTTTCTAAAATTTTAGGGGATTACGCTACTGCCTCATCCCTATTTCTTTTGTCCATCTAGGTAAGAAAGCAACCATATCCTTTAAGATCTCTCAAACCCAGAAGATTAATACAATGAGAGAAATCTTGCATGTCCTGTGTAAGTGGAGGATCAATGGCCCTTTTATTCTAATCTAATCAATTCTACAAGCTTTTCCTAGCTGGACCTGTATTGAAGGCATAGATGAAACCCACAACAAAATGAAATTTACCATCTAAAGTCATAACATCATAAAGAATACCTTGGGCACAAGCATTAATATAGTTCACATACCAGATCAATGGATCCCAAAGCACCCAAATTCAACCATTGGCATGGCTTTGATATTTGTTTGGCCACATCCAATTCCTTACTAAGGCTTTTTTAATACTATATACCTTATTAGCCTTAACTCTAGTTCCATTAAACCAATAAAGGAGCACTTACTTTGCTTGTTATATGGAGTGTTGGTTGAGCACTATTGTTATTGGGGGTAATGGTTGATAGGTGTTGGATGGAGGAGCTAGGTTGTTGTTGCTTGGTCCCTCGACAAGAGTTTCACCCCTAAAGAAGAAGAAGAAGAAGAAAAAGAAGAAGAAGAAGAGGAAAAATGGTCATCATGCATTTTTGTGTTGTTTTTTATTATTTTATTTTTTCTTTAAATAGAGGGAATAAAAGTGAAATAAAAAAAATGGAGGCACATATGACTAAAGGAGGGAAAAGGCATAGAGAAAAAGAATAATAAGAATATTTTGAGTATTTTACATTAAATAATAAGGAGAAAATGTATAAGAAATATGAAGAAAATAATAAGTAATATATTCATGGATAAAGTAGTTATTTCACATTAAAATATTTGATTTTCTTTCTATAATTGATGTAAAATTAAAAATTATATTATTAAAATTAGGATTATATCATTCAACTATGAAAACTGAAAATTATATTATATATTTTATCTAAATTTAAAATTATATCCTGCGTTTTTCTAAAAAATAAAGTACATCTATGTTTAGATATCCTTTATTCCATTTATCTCCAATGATTTTATTAATATTTATATATTTGTATATTATGAAGAAAAATTTATGGTCATATTTATTGTATAAAATAACTATTGATTATTAATAAATATTAAAAAAATATAACACGATTAATTTATTAAAACATCTATAGAAGAAAGAGAAATTAAAACAACGGAGGTGCTAGGTATTTAGCATTTAATGCACCATTAATATATTTAGTATAATTATAATATATTTTTAATGTATTTTAAGATGTATTTATAAAATAATATTAAATATATTAAAAATATATAATTATATTAAATATACAGATAATATAACTAAAATCGAATACATTGAATGTATTATTTATATATTTATTACAATAATATCTATTTTATATATTTACTATATTTTTATAAATATACGTTAAACTATATTATAATTATAATTATATAAGGCTTTGTTTGGACGGAGAATTTTAGAAATGAAGGGATTTGAAAAATGATAGAATTTTTAAAGTGCTTCACTTTTAAAATTATATGGTTATAAATTCATTGTTTAGATAAAGATTTTGAATAAAAGATTTTTAAACTTCCTTGTTTGGATATTTTTATATATGAAATTAGAATAGAGAATTTATAATACTACATAGTTTTTTTTCAAATTTATTTTATAATATAAAATTACCTATAGAAGTAATATAAAATTACCTATCTGTTTACCGATAGGAATTTATATATGGATGTTTTTACCTATAAAAGTATGTAAAAATATTATAAACTCATTGTATGAATATAATCAACATGTTACCAAGGTTTATAAAACCATTGGCCACAAATAAAAGAAGTAGATGTTTCATATCAGCGGCGACCGATGATTAATATGTTTGCGACAATTTTATCGATAAACTAATAAAAAATAAATAAATAATAGTAACATAAAAAAATACGTTAATATAGTAATATTACTTAAGAACACTATATATATATAGATTAAAATTTTATCAAGCTTTTAATATACGCATTATTTCGTAAAAAAAGATCCTGAAACTTTCTCGGATTATTTTTATACTATAGATAACACTATACATATATATATACACATGTGTGTGTGTGTGTGTCTATATATATATATATATAAGTATATTAAAATATAAATTAAAATTTTATTAAGTTTTTAATACACGTATTCTTTCGTAAAAAATACTCTAAAACCTTCCCGGATTATTTTCATATAACATATAACACTATACATATATATATATATATATATATATATATATATAAGTATATTAAAAAATAAATTAAAATTTTATCAAGCTTTTAATATACGTATTCTTTCATAAAAAAGATCCTAAAACTTTTTTCGGATTATTTTTATACTATAGATAACACTATACATATATATATATACATATGAGTGTGAGTGTGTGTGTGTCAGTAAGTATATTAAAAAATAAATTAAAAGTTTATCAAGTTTTTAATACACACATTCTTTCATAAAAAGGACTCTGAAACCTTCTCGGATTATTTTCATACCATAGATAACACTATAAATATATATACATATACATATATATACACATACATATATACAAATACATATATACACACACATACATACATACATACATATATATAAGTATATTAAAAAATAAATTAAAATTTTATCAAGCTTCTAATACACACATTCTTTCGTAAAAAGGATTATTTGCTGATAAATTAAATTTTCTTGGCTTATTTTCATACTACAGATAAAATTTAGCTGTTGTAACATCTGTCGGACTATTCTTACCATCTATTTGTTGCAACATCTGTGTGTCATTCTACACACGCAGAGCCCATCTGTACCGAAAAAAGGAGATTTATTTCTATAGGAAACTAGATATGAGTAATACCTCAAACCACTTCCATCTTTCCACATCAGGAGTGTTAAGGACATAGTCTATGTAACGACCACTCACTTTCATAATTCAAGCAATACTCTATGAAACTGTCGACTAATCGTTTCCATAGACCACTTTAAACACTTATGCATTAACCTATACTTCAAGTTATGAGCAAGGATGTACAAGAATATTGCCACTGCTTCTGTGATGGACACATGCCTTGTTCGAACCAACACACCCTCCTCTTCCAAGACTTTACACAAATGCAAAAACGCTTGTCTACTTATCTGCAATTGTTCGGTAGCATCAATATCAGTCCTGTACAAGCTATAGATAAAACTTCTCCTTGTATTCTCACGCCTAGGTGATAGTTGCCTTATGATAACTCTGCTAGTAGTAAAGTCTCAGTATAATAACGTTGGGCAGCATAATTAATAGTCATCATAGCCAAAATAATCACTTCCTTTTCCTGATTCTTCTCCTCAACTCCACGTTTCCTTTGAATTATGTCCATATTTTTTAAGACAAATTAAAAACAAAGTGTTTCTTAGACAAAATTATATATATAATATAAAATGTAGTCAGATATTAAGTACCACCATATTTTTCTCACACTCTCCCCATTATTCTCGACCTCTATATTTAAACCTCAAAAGCTACATTTCATGATCTTTTCTCCGTACCTACTTTCTCCTTCCCCTCCCCCTTACCATACCATACCAATTCTCTCTCTCTCTCTCTCTCTCTCTCTCTCTCTCTCTCTCTCTCCATTTTAGAGAACCTTGATTAATAGAAAAGGTTAAGTGATTTAAGTGATT
Organism: Tamarix chinensis; assembly: GCA_030549775.1. Taxonomy (NCBI): domain Eukaryota; kingdom Viridiplantae; phylum Streptophyta; class Magnoliopsida; order Caryophyllales; family Tamaricaceae; genus Tamarix; species Tamarix chinensis. The sequence goes on from CM060172.1 coordinate 9,583,960, forward strand.
CAGTTATATATACAAATGCTAGTTATAGGTGGAGCAATTAGACGACCAATCATCAACCAAATTAATACAGTGAGAAAATAGAAGCTAAATATCGAAACTAAACTGAATATGTGAACACACCTTACACAATTAAGTGATTTTAATATCAATTAAATGCACTTTTATTAACGATTGTCCAGAAAATATGGGTCATATGCACTTTAATTGACTAGATACACACAATTAACAAATTTGACAAACAACGAAAGAGTTGATATCGATCGAGTAGATGAAATTCTCACCTACTGATGAAGATGACGAATTTGCATTAAAAAGGTCGTGTGAGATTGAGTAGAAGAATTTCAATCTGACTGATCATCCTTTAGATGTGATGAATAGGTTAAAGTTTCAGAAGAAAACATATCCGATAAACGGAGATGAAAAATCGATAACGAATAGAAGAGAGTTGTACCTAATGATGAGTAGATCGAAGGTGTATCGCATTGAAGAAGATGGAGGGAGACTGAGATGAAGATCCTATCTGATGATGATGATGACGACGATGACGCTCGAGGTATGGTGTTGCTGTCGACCGAGAGGTAAGCTGCAGAAAGAGTTTGAAGGTTTAGGCTATTTATTGAGCGGAATTGTAAAATAAAATTTAAAATTATATGTTATTTTCTAAAATCTATTTTAACTTAGTCAAACATAATATTTAAATTAATGGAGTTTAAATTTTTTTTTAAACTAAAATTTCCTCTACAAATCCTATATCCAAACATAGCCTATAAGATTCACCAAAAATCACCAAAAATTAAGTACGTTCCCGTAATAAGGTGTCATTATTATATCGATTTATATTATATAGGCAGCTTTGTTATTTGCGCAATCCTCCGGAAAGAGGCCTAATTCTTCGGTAATAGACTGTACCAGTCACAGACTCACTTTGTGCTGCTCAAACGATGGCAATGTTGTTGAGAAGAGCTGCAAAGATCGCCGCCTCTTCTGCACATTCTTTCCACTCTACATTTTCATGCAAACGCTGTTGTCATGGACCCCCAACCTCTCATTCCTTTCCTTCCACCCACTTTTGTCGTCCTTTTACTTGTCAAACCGACACTACTGTCATACAACAGGCAACGGTTAATGATGCTAACAATTTCACTTCTAAGCATGATGAACGTACTCGCACCATCTCCATCGATCGTTCTGGACTTCATAATCCTCCCGGTACTCCTTCTATCACAGCATCTTCTATCTCGTTCGTTTCTTTCTTGTGGCTTTAACTCCTAGATTTTTTTGGGGGGGGGGTTTGAGTTGCAGATCACTCACATGGACCAACTGCCGATTCTGAGCTTGTTAAGCACCTAAAAGGCATTATCAAGGTTTCCCTCTTTGTGATTGTATTACATCTCTAATTCTATTCGTTTGTAGTTCGTATATGTCTTCATCCTGCTGGTCTTCGAACTGAATGCATATAAGGTGTTTGTGTAATTGACCGCTGTTTGTCTTTAATTTATTTCCTCTTCTGATGGGAAGTGAATAAGACAAATACTGATCGTATCTTAAAGGTTCAGTCTTTTGAATTGGTAACTGCTGCGGGCCTTCTTATTGATTCATATTTGTTCCCTGACACGTGATTAAGAGATATACGTTTAGGCATATTGTGATCGATCAGAACTGGAGACACTGCGCTTGGTCACTTCATTTTCTTGCAATCTGTGAATTACGCTCCCCTTATTCCATGATTCTGATTTTGCGAACCCTTAATATGTCAGTTTCGTGGTGGTCCGATCTCCATAGCCGAGTATATGGAGGAGGTCTTGACGAATCCAAAGGCTGGTTTTTACATTAACCGTGATGTCTTTGGAGCTGAAGGTGATTTTGTGACGTCACCTGAAGTTAGCCAGATGTTTGGAGAGGTATTTGTATATCTTTCAGTTGTTTTGAAAGGGACTGTTGCCTCTATAACACGTGTTCCTTAATTTAAATTCAGTGGTGTTGCTTTTTTCTTATGTAAGGGTTGTACAATATCCGTTTGATCTTTCTTTCTCTTATGGCTAGATGGTTGGTGTCTGGGCAATGTGTCTCTGGAAACAAATGGGAGAGCCTAACAAATTTAATTTAGTTGAGCTTGGTCCAGGAAGGGGAACTCTTATGGCTGATCTTCTCCGTGTATGTTGACGCCACCTTTTATTTCTTTCTCTCTCTCTCTCTCTCTTTTCTTTGATTAACCCAGTTTTTGATTCATGTATAGTTTAAATGCTTTATGGTATAGGCCATTTCAAAATATCAAGTGTGCATTTTTTATTTATTTATTTTTATTGCAGGGAACCTCAAAGTTTAAAAACTTCTCAGAATCATTGCATATCCATCTGGTTGAATGCAGCCCAGTGTTGCGGAAGCTTCAGTATAACAATTTGAAGTGTCAGGATGGAGATAATACTTCTAGCAACCACGATAATATGACCATCAGCACCATAGCTAAAACTCCAGTGTCATGGCATGCTGCACTAGAGCAGGTTCCTTCAGGATGTATGGATATCCATTTTTTCTGAGCTTTGAATACAGCTTCTTTAGGCTGACATCCATCATATGGCCTGCTGCATTATTGCCTATTTGTAGACAACAACCTCCATCACGATCACATGCTTCATTGAATAAATATAAATCTTTTTTCCACGGGAAATTAATTATTTACTCCTTTTAGCTTTGCAGATTCAGATATACGTTAATAATATGTCTACTATTCCCTGATTTCATGATTTACAGCTCTCAGTCCAATATAATAATATGTAATCTTTCCAACATTAGCTATGAAATTTTGAGTAATTAGTAAAGCCAGACCATATACTTTTAGGTTGACTGCCTTGGTGAGAAGTTACTTTGGTATTCACTTCATAAGAAGACACAAGTATTCCTAGGCTTTTTGCCATAAGTTTATTAGAAAGACTGTAGGAACTGGACGGATGTGTGTTTTGCCTCCTATATAAGTGAGAAGGTGTCTCTTCAATTGATTTACAAAGGTGGAAGAAGTCAGAAATTGCTCTTGCAATGCAAGCATACGAGCTTTCTTTGTTACTAATAATCACGTGTTTAAGTGCAGGAATTTTCTGTACTTTCAGAAGCCTCTATTCTTTGGGTTTCCATTGCATATATTGTGATATCTTTTGTATTTAAGTGTCATTGAAATGTAATAACTGTTCTTTCCATTTCTGTCTGACCATCTGTATCTTTTATTGCCTTTCAGTGCCCACAATCATAGTTGCTCATGAGTTTTATGATGCTCTACCAGTTCATCAGTTTCAGGTGGTTCCTGTTCTTTATCACTTCAACGAAGGACTTCCTCCTTTGTTTTCCTTTGGAGGAATTTGTTAAGATAGGCTATTGCTGCATGCATAATTAGGTACCTGTGTGGAGTTACTTCCATGTTTTTCTTGGCTAAAGGTCAAGGAGTAAATAAGTAGCTATGAGAAAAAATATTGTTTTTATCACCAGAAAATGAGCTTTAAGCCTGTTGTTATGGTAGGATACATGTTATTCCCTGGAACTACCAGGAGATTTTGATTTGTGTATTATCTTCCATTACTAATTATATTGGTGTATACATGAACGATGTTGCTATTGCAAAACTAATTTGGAATGATCATCTAGATGTGGAACTGTTCAGAGATTTTATTGAAAGAAACATGAAAGATCAGCAGTCTTCTTGATTTTGTGCTACCTCTTTATTCACACATGCAAAAGCATATGTTTTATGTACCACTTTGGGTAACTCTCATTCAGTTTCAGAAATCAACTTTCTAATTTTAAAGAAGTCAACTGCAGAAAACCTCCCGTGGCTGGTGTGAGAAATTGGTTGATGTGGGAGAGGATTCAAAGTAAGGTTTTCTAATCCCCTCTATTCAAATTAATGTCTACTTGTGGATTGTGGAGAATTTCTCAGTTGTATGACACTGCTTTTCACTAAACTTCATTTAGTTTTCACTTCGTGCTCTCTCCAAAGCCAACAACTGCAAATCTTTTCTTGCTGAAGCGCTTTCAGTGGGCTACGAAAGAGGAGATTGATAAACTACATCAAATTGAGGTTTGCCCTGGAGCAATGGAATTGACTGAAGCAATAGCAAAAAGAATAAGTTTTGATGGTGGTGGAGCTCTCATTATAGACTATGGTTCGAATGGGATAGTTTCAGATAGCCTTCAGGTGATGTTTTGATTATTATGAAGCTGTATGCTTGCTGCAGTGATATATGTCATTCATGCGTTGCATTCATGTTCATTTATGATATATTATTGGTTGCCTGCACCAGTTAATTACCTTTGGATGGCTTACTAATTCGTTGTCAAATATCATGGTATCCTCAGGCTGAAGTTTTCTGGCTCAAATATCATTAGTCTATGTGCCATTGACTGGGTTCTTGTGACTATGCGTTTTAACCAAACCCATCAAGAACTAATCAAAGCATAGTTGTGAATTGTTTATAACCTGCATACTAATCAAATAATAATAATAATAATAACAATAATAGCTATAAATAAATAGATAATAAATAAATGAATAAAAAGATAATAGTTTGTGTTTACTTTCAACTGCTAAATTAAGGTACTAGCCGGAATACATAGATTTTAATAGAGAAGCTTATCACAGTGAATAAGGATCACACAGTGCTTTATCTGAACTCTTCACATTCTCTACTTATTGTATTCTGCCGCAGGCAATTCGAAAACACGAATTTGTACATATCCTTGATAATCCAGGATCTGCTGATCTCAGTGCCTATGTCGACTTTGCATCGATCCAACGCAGTGCCGAGGAGGCTTCAGGTAGGCATGGTTCTCGGTTGGTTTAAATGTTAAGGAGTGGATATAATACTTTAATTATGGGAAACTTGCTAATGGGTTGAAGCTCACACCTTGTATCCGCTTTACTCATCTTTCAGATGATATATCAGCTTACGGTCCCATCAGTCAGTCGCAGTTTTTAGGTTCTCTAGGAATAAACTTTCGGGTTGAAGCTCTGATGGAGAACTGCACAGATGAACAAGCGGAGGCCCTGAGAACAGGATACTGGCGTTTAGTTGGTGAAGGTGAAGCCCCATTCTGGGAGGGGCCCGAAGACAGGACGCCCATTGGGATGGGTTCTCGGTATATGGCAATGGCTATAGTCAACAAGAGACAAGGTGCCCCTATTCCATTTGAGTAATTAGTGGTTTAGATTCATCATCATTGGTCTATGGAGATAACAAGCTGGTGTCCCTTGCTCTATTTATCAAATTGTTTGGATTCCTCCAGTAGATTGTAAGTTTGCTCTATGGATAAAGAAAGGAGAAAAAAATGTGAATTAAAAAAACGTTTGTGGCTTTGCTCTAGTTTAGGAACAAGCGATTTAGATTTTCTAATTAAGGAATAATGTTCGAGTTTTTAATCCAAATAAGGCAATTTTAGCATATGGGTCGCCAGAGTTGGTTAGGTAAATAAAATAATATTGTTTTTATACTTTATACTATATTATAATGTGTAGAATACAGCTTGTATGTTATACTCCTTTATTTGATACTACTTTAAAGAAATAAAACAACAAAAAAAAAACTTATTCGTTTCTTCTTTTCGAATTAATTAGCCATGCAACTAAAACAAACGAAAATTAACCAAACTATCAGGCGTGTAATAAAAAATATCATAAAAATAACAATTAAAATAAAATATTGAAATCAACATATCGAATATCTCAATTCTCAAGATTCACCGGAGTACGTAAATCTCAAGGATCCTGAACAGTCTTTATCAAAAAAGAACACTGAAATCAACCCATAAATATACTTTTCAAGGACTAATTTTCCAGTATTAAAATCACACTAGTGGAATAACCGAAGGATACGGTTGGAATGCTATGAAGGTCGATAAGCCTAACCAAAAGGTGAAAATGACAGACCCTGAGCCATAAATAGCTGAGTCAGCATGGTCGGAGAAGAAAGGATAATTGACAGACTAAGCTGGAGAAGAGAACGTCTAAATTCTATAACCAATAATTATCTTCAAATTGTTCATCTGCGACCCCTCTATCGGAGAGCTTGGTGCTCGATCTTCCTCATCTTCCTCCTCCTTCCTGAGTTTCTCGCCTGATTTTCCTTTCTCTGTTGCTTTGAGCGAATGACGTTACCGATGTATTTAGCTTCGGTTACACCAATTAGTGTGAGTTGTAGATCCAATTTATAATGTAATCGATGGACTTGTTATTTGCAATTTGTGTGTCCATTTGGTTGTCAGTGAGTACCTGGGTTTCTATTTAGACGAGTTTAACTTAGAACTGGGCTATGAGGGGATGTTAGCTTTTGATATAATTTATTGTATGTATGGGTATTAGGTAAGAATATGCTTGTAGTGGATTTGCTTATCCTTTCTTATATTCACTTTTTTGAGCTACTGCTTGAATTTGGAAATGTTTTCGATATTCATTATAATTGATCCGTTTGTTTTAGCTAATATTATTCTTTAATTTATTTCATCTACATGCCTGATTAATGTGAAAAGCTGAAGAGATTAAGTGATACTACACGTTTGCTTTTACGTTTTTTTTTTCCTCAAAAATTAATTAATTTAACTTTCATTTTAATTAATGATACTAATTATGTTGTATAAAGAAACAAGAGTAAGTATTACTATGCAAGTGTAATTTTACTTATTATAATATATAGTGTGTCATATGGTATAATATAAAAATATTAATATTTTAACCAATTATAGGGATCTTATATATGAGATCAACCGAAATTGTATTATTCAGATAAAAGACTCAAATCTTTCCTTTTTAATGTGAAATTCAAAACCTTTGTTTCTGAAATGAGCCAAACCATACAAGCCCTAAATATTTATTTTGTAGTTCACATATTTCCTCGATATAGAAGCTTTCTCCTACAACTGCATTGCCAATGAATTATCCAGCTCCACGTGCTTGGTTTTATCCTTGTGTTTGTAAGAATTGCTATTTGACCTGATGAGTTAAGGATGATATTTTTGCTTTAATAGAATGATGATAAATCCAGTATCGGTGCAACAAAACATCAAGAGGGTACAATGACCCGTCTCATGGACAAGGAACACCCAAAGGGAGGTTCCTAAAACCAATAGGCCAAGCCATCGGTGACCTGATTTGTGTCTTTGATATTGTGTGTAATTCTTTAACCCATAAAGAGAGACGACAAACTTGATGGAGAAGAAGGGAGAATGGGTTAATAATATCAACCACAAAATAGAAATAATAACAAATTAATGACACATGACTTACTAGAAAAATCTTTCTAATGCCAAAAGGAAACAACCACGAAACACCTTAATCCACTCGAAAAACTTTCACTATGAGAAATCTAAGATATAAAATCTAGTATTCAAGTGCTAACTATATACTACACTCATCAACCTAAAATAGGACAAGTAGACAATAATTGCAATATCCAAAGAGAAGAGCTTGCAAATTTTAAAACAGAGTTGATATAAACATGTCCAAAGGTTAATCTACAAGCCAAAAAAGAATAATCTCCTTTTACAATAATCAACAACAAGATGTAAACAAAATCCTCACCAATTTTCAACCAGAACCTACCGTAATAGACCACTCAATAAAAGCCAAAACCGAAACAGATTTACAACTAACCTAAACAAAAATGCCTACTGAAATACCAACAAAAACCCAACCTGAATGGAAATCAGATTTCCACCATTCAGAATCAATATTGGTATCCTCTTCGAACCTTTAAATTAATCAAACCTGTGCTAAAGAGAATAATGATAGAATTTGTATGTGTGTGTGTCTCTCTCTCTCTCTCACACACACACACACCCCTATGAGATTTAAGTCTCTATGTTTCTCACGTTTTCCTCTATTTTACATCAACTTGTCAACTGATGTTTTAACCTTCCCAAATTTAAGTCATCAATTAAAATGATAAAAATAAAGTTGGTTTTAAAATAGGCTTTACCACATAGGAGGAGCCCAAATGTGTAATACCCCAAATTTTTTTTTTCTAAAATCAAATAATAACACAATAAATGAAATAAAATAAAGGTACATATAATAATAATAATAATAATAATATGCGATTTAAAATTTATTATTTAGTCTTATTCTAAGGCCTTATTTGAATTATTTAGCCTAAAATATATTATAGATAAATATAATAGTTTTTAATTATTTTCATTAATTCCTAAAAACCTAACCTAAAAATCCCACCACCTCTCTCTCTCTCTCTCTTCTTTTCTCCTTCCTTTTCTTTTTCTTTTTTTTTTCTTCCAACTTTTTTTTTCTTCTTCCTTTCCTTGCCTAGGCTACGTTGTAGTGGCCCAAGCACCCATTTTCTCCTCTTCTCTTCCATTCTCTTCCGACCGGCCCGACTCCCTTCCCCCTCCCCTTTTTCTTCTTCCTCCAGGTGACGGACCGTAACACTCCTAAAATTTACTACTGGAAATTTTCGTTTTATTTAAAAGAGTTAGCATAAGCAAATTACAAAACTGTGAATTCTGGGGATATTACCGCCACATTTAGTACCAGACCAGTTTACTCATACCGTTCTAGTACCAAGTGCTAAGGCTAAAGAGTAAAATACCAATTACTAGAAATCCAAACCATATTTAAATCATAGTAGCGCAAATAAACATTTTACAAGAATATAATCCACCAATGGTGGTTACAAGATCAAATATTACATTTAAATTAGACATTATAAGAGGAAGGATGAAACCCTAAAAGTCTGAATAATCCTTACGCTCTTTCCTATTGCCTACTTAAATAGCACCTGAAAAGACCTGCAAGGGATGCTGCCTATTGAATAGGCAGGGGCCCTACGAATGGAACCCTTCAGTACTATGGTACTGAGTAATCCTTTAAAACACACTTAAAAGTAGGCTCGCAATGCAACACATGACACAAAGCTATATACATATATAACAAGAAATACGTACACCACAATCACATACTTAACAAGTCCATAAATTATTAATAAGTCACATTGTACAATCAATGCTTCTGGGACTTAAGTCATGTCATAGTGCAAAATCAATACGTTCGGGCCTTAAGTCATTGGTCCATCATTATTCAATTATCTCTCAAATTTTATATCCATGTGAGTGCGGGAACTCCACTATTATATCCAGTGGACCGGTCATGTAGGGCAAAATGCTCATGACCACTATTATTCGTCATATTCGCCGGTGGACCGGTCTGACCCCAACTCACATGGTGTTCCACTATAAGTGGTTAGTATTTTTCCATAACCTTATTCACATCCATGACTGGTTTTATTGAGCTCAGGATTCCCACTATTACAGCCGGTGGATCGAAATATATATCGACATCATCCAAGGCAACACGCTCCTAGGCCACTATTATATCCGGTGGATTGGTACTCATAATCATCTTCTAAGGCAATACGCTCTTAGGCTACTATTATATCTAGTGGATCGGTACTCAATATCATAATTCAACTAGGCTCGGCTTATTAATCTTTCACTTTCATGATTAATGTTTTTTCTTTTTTAATCAGCACAACAATTCCATTTATTTGCCTCGGACGGGAGATCAAGAACCTAGGACACAAAGGTACATCGATCGTACTAGTGCATACAAGCTACTCAATACCCTTCAACCATCAACCCAGGGACGCAAAGGTACCCTGGTCGTACTGGTGCATAAAGCTACTCAGTACCCTACCGACAATGACACCTAATCTATAAGTATGCATACCCTCTAAATAGGTCCGTAGAGCTAGATAGAAGAAGATATAGGGCCTGGCTAGACCATAAAGGCACACCAACAAATACCAGAATAACCATGGGCTAAACCATGTCTTTAAAGTAGAGACCCCTAAAGAGCCACAATTTCCAATCTCGAGGTCTTTCACTTTAAGTATTAGTGTCTTAATTAAAGTGATCACGAAACAATAATTAGATACTTATTCACTTTCAATCGTTCTGATATCATTAGTCATTTCTTATTCAGACGGTTATCCAATAGTACACATAGAAATCATTAAGGCCATCATAATCTCATCTAATTCCGAATTAGGATTCGTTCTCGTGATACTTACCAATTATCAATTATTCTTACTTTGCTAATCAGCGTTATTTGAGTCATATTATGAAATTCCACAATCACAACAACATGTTAGGTACAAATTACTCATTTACCCCTTACTTATATAATTGCTAAGTCATCCCTTCCTTACTTGACAAATTACCCTATTACCCTCCTTGTTGCATAATTACCAAATTACCCCTTACTCGATTTAGGTTACCAAGTTATCTCCCATACTTATTAGGTCACTAATCCCCCTTCATAATTGTTACACTTAATATATTTTTCATTTGATTGGTTAGATTACCAATTTGCCCTTTTCCATTATTATAATTAACAAACTGCCTTTTAGTTGGTCAAATTACCAAATTACCCTTCTTCATTATACTAATTACCAAATTACCCCTTTAGTTGGTTAAATTACCAAATTATCATTCTCTATTATCATAATTACCAAACTATCCTTCTCCATCATTAAAATTACCAAATTACCCTCTAGTCGGTTAAATTACCAAATTACCCTTCTCTATGATTATAATTACCAAACTACCCTTCTCCATTATCAAAATTACCAAATTACCCTTCTCTATTATCATAATACCATTTTACCCTTCTCAATTGTTATAATTACCATTTTACCCCTCTCCATAATTATAATTACCAATTTACCCTTCTCCATTATTATAATTACTATATTGCCCTTCTCTATTATTAAAATTACCATTATACCTTTTTGTTGGTTAATTTACCAAATTATCATTTGCCGTTATCATAATTACCGAGTTACCCCTTAATTCCAAATTTACCATAATATCCTTTTATTTACAAAATTATCATTGTATCCCTTACTTTCAAAGTTATCATAATGTCCTTTTATTTATAAAATTACCACAATACCCTTTTACTTATAAAATTACCATGATGCCCCTTTTTACTTGCAATTTACCATTTTGCCCCTTATTTCTAAAATTACCATTTCACCCTTCTACTTATAAAATTACCATAACACCCCTTTACTTACAAATTACTATTTTACCCTTTTATACCCAAAGTTACCACTTTGCTCTTTTCTTATAAAATTACCATTTTTCCCTTCTCTTCCAAAATTACCATATTACCCCCCTTTACTTTCAAAATTACCACTTTACCCTTATCTCACAAATTACCATAATACCCATTTACTTATAAAATTACCATTTTACCATTTACTTATAAAATTACCATATTGCCCTTTTGCCTCCAAAATTACCACTTTACCCCCTTTATTACACCACTTTTATTAAATTAACATTACCACATGGAATAATAATATTAATACTCCATTAACAATATCCAACTCCACCAACTATTATCTTTTAATATAATACTTATTAGCCCTCACACATATTAGGCCATATTATTGCACAAGAAACATTACTAAAATGCCCCTAGGGCTCACAATAATATTATTCATGCATAAATGGTCACAATAACATAAAATAACATGGATAAGTACTTAACACTTTCATTAATAATCAAACTCTTCCCTTAAGCAACATTTCCACACATGGCATATAAACTAGCATACTTTTCTTTTATCAATCAATACAATAATATATATATATATATATATATATATATATATATATATATTATATTAAACCACAAACATCAAGCATAATAACTTATTAAAAATCCTAATGTGCTAACATACGTTTATCCATGTGTTTAAGTGGGGTTTAACGATTACCTTAATTATCGTAAAAACGAACCTTACTGTTATCCCGGTTAAAGATTCAAGCTTTAATTAGTAAAAATAGCACCTAAAAATAATACCAATATTTATCACATTAGAAATAATGAAACCAAAAGTACAAGACTTTATAAAACTTAATTAATGAAATACTTAACTTAAATATTATTTTACCTTAAAATTATTAACCAAAATAAACCAAGAATGAAGTAATTCATACTACTCATGCAGCATGAGCTGCATGCAAAAATAAAAAGAGGAAGGCTCGAAGGGGGGTGAAAGAAAGGAATAATGGCTATTTTTGGGTTGGGGTCTTTAGGCTAAGAGGAAGCCTTGAAGGGTGCAGGAGTGAAGAGGGGGTGTAGGTGGTTGTCGAGGATGGGTTGACGGCGACCAAGGGTGGCGGTGGAGGCGGCAGCGAGGCCGCGAAGGTGGCTGCCAAGGTGGGTCAAGGTGGAGGGGGCTGAGGATGAAGGAAAAAGGAGGAGGAAGATGAAGGGGTTCAGGGGCTGGTTTCGGCCAAAGTAGGCATGGGGGTGGTAGAGGAGGTTGCAGGGAGTGGATTGGTGGTTTGGGTGGAGGTAGAGGCGGCTGGACGGCGACAAACGGTAGGGTTGCAGGGCGGCAACCGAGGAGGGAGAAAAATGGGGAGAAACATATGGGGGAGGAAGAAGGGGTTGTTGGGGGTATTTTGGTGGTTTAGGGTGGTAGTATGAGGTTGCAGGAAACACTAGAGGCCGTTGGTGTGGCGGAGGGACGGTGGTGCACAAAACAGAGGGGAAAAGATGGAGGGGAAGAAAAATGAAGGGAAGGAGATCGGGGGAAAAATGGCTAAAAAAATATGGGGCAGGAGGGCTAGTGATGAGAAGAAAAAAAAGAGGGAGGAGAGGGCAATAGGTGGATGATTGGGTGGCAGCGTTTAGGGTGGCAAAGAGGTGGTAGGGTGGCAGGGAGAGGGAAGGAAAGAAGGGGAAACGGGAGGCCATGCGTGATGGGGGTGCGTGGCCGGTTGGGTCCAAAATTATGAAAAAAAGGATGGGGGAGAGAGAGAGGGAGGGAGGGTTGCGGTGGTGGCAGCAGGGCGGTGGCCGGTGTGCCCGAGGTGGCAAACATGGCAACGAAGATAGCTTGGACACCTTGGGCTGATCAACGAAGAAGAAGAAGAAAGAAAGAAGGGGGGTGCAGGAGCAGCATGGCGGTCGGGGAAAGAAAGAAAGAAAATGTTGGGCCGACCCGATTGCTGGGGAAGGAACGAAGAAAATAAAGAAGGGGGCTGGGTCGGCTCGTGCGAGGGAAGGCAGAACGGCCTATGGCCCAGGCATTGGGGAGGAAGAGGGGAGAGGGGAAGATGGGCCAGCGGCCCAGTCGCAGGGGGAAAGGCTTGCAGGCTAGCCTGGCGGTTCGAAGAGGAGGGAAAAAGGAAAGAGAAAGAAAGGAGGAAAAAGGGAAAAAGAGAAATGGGAAAATAGGGAAAATAATTTAATTTAATTTAATTTATAAAATAATAAAATGTAATATTTTGATAAATTATTTAATTTGATAATTTAATTCAATATAATTTAATATATTGGTTTAAAAGGATAATTTTAGTAAAATTTTAGTTTGGAAAATTATTTAAATAAAAATAATATGATAAAATAACAAAATATTTATTTTTAATTTATTAAATACTCCTATCCAAATTTATATACTCAAAAATCCATAAAATAATTAAGCCAAATAATTTTAAAAGCTAATTTATTTCAAATAAAAGCTATTTATTAAATTATAGGTTTTCTAAAATTTTAGGAAATTACACGACCCAAACCCCTCCCCTCCTTTTTTTCTTTTCCCTTTTTCTCCCTCCCATCTTTTCTCTTTTCCCTTTCTCTCCTTATCCCCTACCTCTCACCCTATAGACCTACACGACCCCCTTTTCCATTTTCACACCCCACGACGTGCAACCCACTCACCCTACACCCTTTGCACATCACGATCCTACATCTACTTGTGTTGTCCTTCCCTTCCATAGTCATGCCACCCAATGACCGACCACCCTTATCCTCTTCCTTCCTTATGTTCATATGCCCCCTACCAACTATAAAGACCTCCTAGCATTGCCTCTCCTCTTTTCTCCCTTGTTAACCTCGCCCTGCACCTTCCACTGTTCCATCCTTCTACCACCGCCATTACTGCAGTCAAGCCACATCACCGTCTAAACTCCTCCCCTCTTTCTTTCCTGCACCTTCCTACACCTACAAAGCCGCTCATCCCACTCTTTCTACCCTTCATCCTCTTTCTACCCTTCCTTCCCCCTCCTCGAGCTTGCAAAGTGGGCAAGTTGTGCCACCTTACGCCACCCTGCACCACCTCACACCACCACCACCACTAAGCCATTCCCTCTTCTCTACACCACCGCGATACCTCAACCTCCTGTATAAGTGCCCAACATGTGCAACCAAACCTCTCCACCACCATTTCCCCTTCATTTTCCCTTTTTCTTGTCCCTTCCTCTTGATTGCACCACCATCGGCCGCTATGGCCGCCGTCATGACCCACCTCCCTCCCACTAGCCAACCTAGTGCCAACACCACCATTAATATCCAAAATTCTAACCCCCACTCTTTTCCCAACCAAAAAATACTTTCTGTCTTATGTCACATGCGTCGTTGTGACTGCCGCTACACTGCCACACCGCCATCCACTTCTCTTGCCTAGTCTATTCACCACCACATCCCTTTCATCAATTTTTAGATCCTTTTAATTAAATTTATTATTATTATCTTTATTATTTTGTTAAGGAAATAAAAAAGGGAAAAAGGAAGAAAAAGGATAATATAACCTAAGTTTAGATATTTCCATTTTTAGGTACTGTTCTAGCCACCACAGGAGATGAGGCATATTTTTTTTTACTTTAATATTAAAGCCTCTTCAATAATAATACACTCATATCTAAGGCTTTGTGTCTATGTACTTTTGTTATGAGTTAAGTGAATACCTGCATGAAATGTTACATGTCCTATGGTTGCTTGTGCAGCGTGTCTTGGAAGGATCTAAGGTAAGAATATGTGTGGATATGGCTACATTGGTTCATATGTGAAATTCTATTATGTGGTACAAAATGTTTTGAGGATTACTAAGAATTTCTTGTATTTTGAGTTATGAGGAATAGGTAGGATTTTGAAGACCCAAAAGCATTTTGGTTAATATTCTAGAAAATGGCATATGGGAAACCCTAGGGAAAATTTTAGTCAAATATCCCTTGAAAAATGTTAAATAATAAGTATGATAATTATAAAAGAGGAGAAGGTTGACCATGTATAGGGTTTTTCAAACTTAATATGGTCTATATCTGGGGGTGACTAAGAGAGGGATGGATGTTAAGAATGATTATAGGGGGGATGATGGTATTTTTGCTATCTTAGCAATAAGTGGGGGTGTCCTTGGATGCTAAAGGTTGGGGAGAGTACTAAGTTGGGGGAACTAGGGTTTTGGTGGTGTAAAACCCTAGTGGTAGGTTTTTTATCACATGTAAGAAATGAGGGAGTTTGGTTGTGCCTTTGAATGATAATGTTGAATATGCTTTGTGGTGATTGTGTGTTAAGTTTGATGGTAAAGTGGGATAAGTAGAAGTGGATACAACTACTAAAGGGAAATTAGGGTTTCGAAAGGAGTCCATTGAGGAGGATGTTATCACATGTGCAAAATGAAGGAATTAGGTTACCAAAATTTATGGGATGGATAATCATGGTAAAATATACTTGGTTGTGGAATTTTAGGGATAAATATGCAGTATATATTGGTTAGGCCCATTTGAACCACACTAGGGTTTCGAGGGATAACCCTAGGGGATAGATGTTATCATATGTGAGGAATGGGGGAAATGGGATATGACTCATGCATGAAAGATGTTTCTAATGACAGGTTTCGGCTTTTTGAGAAGTTGAGGACTCAAGGATCATTAGGGGGTGAAGATATCTCAGACTTAGGAAATTATGGTTTCCAAAAGGCTAGAGTTGGCTCGGGGTGGTAGTAGGCCATGAGTCATACATGGTTGTGTGAAATATCTGAGCAAATAAGACACAAATAAGATACCAATTACTAAAAGTGGAAGATCATTTGAGTTGGGACCGGTTGTACCTTATATTTATATATTGGTCCACTATTAATAATAGTGGCTAGGAGCATGTTGTCCTGATTTGTATTATATATACTACTCCATCGGTGAGAATAGTATCAAGGAGTGCAGTGCCCTAAGTTTGTATCATATTTATCAATCCACTAGTGAGAATATTGGGGGTCCCAAACTCAAGTAATGAAACCCTTAAGAAATAATAACCTATGGAAAGACACTAATAACTTATAATGGAACACCACTTGAGTCGGGACTGGTTATACCTTATATTTATACACCATTCCACCATTGAGAATAGTGATCAAGGGCGTGCTGCCTTGAATTGTATTATATTTACCCATCCATCACCGAGAATAGTGGACAGGAGCGTATTGTCCTAGGTTCTATTACATTTACCAATCCACTAGTAAGAATAGTGTAGTCCTTGAACCCACATGAATATAATTCGAGAGATGATTAATTATTAAACAATTTTCTTCAGTCTAGATAGTAATTAACAAACTAATATAACCTTCTTATGTGCCTTATATCTTGCGGTAGTATCATTAACTACCTTATTCATGCGTGACTGTATTGTTATCTTACGTAGTACGTAGTGTACTAATCACTCCTTTTATGGGTGTTGCTCATTCCCACGAGTAGTGTTTTTGAAATATCGCAAAACCATAATTAAAAAAATTATGATAAAATAGGGATTTATTAGGGAAATTAATTAAATATATATTTTTATTAAAATAATGGGAGAAATTAAGACAAAAAAGGAGGAAAATAATAAATATTTTAATTGGGGACGATTAGAACATTTTGCTAGTTAAAAATAGAATTTAGGAAAAATTAACCAAAATATCTTAAATTAAAATAAAAGGAAATTTAATTATTATTTTACTAACTTTTATTATTTTTAAATATTAAAAAATACAAAAAAAATCTAAATACCCCAACCAACTTATTTTTCCTTTTTTTTTCCTTTTCCTTCCTTTTTCCCTTTTCTTTCCTCTTTTTCTCCTTTCTCCTTTTTTCTTTTTCTTTCCTTCTCCCTCAGATTGGGCATGCACCCCTCTCAGCCCAACTCCCCTCCTCCTTTTCTTTTTACCCCAACACAATCTAGCCCCGTGTCCCTTCTCCTCACCCCCTCACCCACCCAGTTCCCCCACCTTTTTTCTTTCTTTTCTTTTTCCCCCAGACCGGCCAACCCGCTTATCTTCTTCTTCCTCCCTTCTCCCTCCCACGCATTGCAGATCGAGCTTGCAACTCTGCACTGCCTGACCTGCCCTGCCACTATATCGCCAGCCAACTACTCTCCTTGTAATACCCCCAAAATTCACTATTAAAAAATTTCGTTTAATTAAAAGAAAGTTAGCGGAAGCAAAATACTAAACCATGAATTCTGGGGATATTACCGCCACACTTAGTACCAGATCGGTTCACTCATACCGTTCCAGTACCAAGTACAAAGGCTAAAAGGTAAAATAAAATTTTACGAGAAACTTAAGCATATATAAATCAGAGAAGCGTAGTAACAATTTACGAAAGTAAAATCCAACAACGGGTTACAAAATAATAAGTACATTGAATTTAAAGAGATAAATTAAAACCCGAGTAGTTCCCGATAGTTCCTTACGCTCTTTCCCGAGGCTTACTTGAATAGCACTGAACACGACCTGTAAGGGGCACTGCCCATTGAATAGGCAGGGGCCCCACAAAGGGAATCCTTCAGTACTACGGTACTGAGTAACCATTTAAATACGCACTTAAAAACAGGTCCGCATGTAACACATGTTATACTACTATGCACGAACATAACGACAGGTGTAAACATAATATTCAAACCCACACATTTAGTACATAAAGTCATGAAGAAATTCTATCACGTAAAAATGATCAAGGCCACACATAAAGTATATACGTATTCCAGATTGATTATTTAATTAATCTTTTTATTGGAAGTCAATGCACACCATGCCTTTTATCGAATCCATGTAAATACAGGAACACCCCACTATTTTAGCCGGTGGGCCTGTCACTTGCGGGACAAAGTCTACACCACTATTATTCGCCGGTGGATCGGTCACTTATAGGGTAGAACACACCTAACCACTATTACTAACTGGTGGATCGGCTGGTTCCTGCTCACATGGTGTTCCACTGTAAATAATTAGTATCTTTTAAGTGAATTATCATAGTAGGGTTTGGTTTATTGAGCTCGGGATCCCCCACTATTATTGCCGGTGGGCCGATCACTTGTAGGACAAAGTCCAAACCACTATTATTCGCCGGTGGATCGGTCACTTATAGGGCAGAACGCACCTAACCACTATTACTAACCGGTGGATCGGCTGGACCCGGCTCAATAATCTTCCACTTTACATGATTAGTATTTTATCGTATCTTATTCAACAGATTCCGCCCTAAACATGCATGGCTAACTCTAGCTATAAGATAATAGCATGTAGAGGACGACATAAAATTGTACAAGGCATCCAAGGCAAGTAAAATGTCTAACACATAGGCGGCCTTAGCTACATCCTGGCTCGGTTTAGGTTACTAAATTATTTATCATACTTATTAGGTCACTAATCCCCCTTCATAATTATTACACTTAATATACTTCCATCTAGTTGGTTAAGTTACCGCTTCACCCTTTTTCCTTTATTATAATTAATAAATTATTCTTGAGTTGGTCAAATTACCAAATTACCCTTCCTCCTTATCCTAATTCCCAAATTAACCCTTTAGTTAGTTAATTACCCAATTACCATCCTCTATTATCAATGATCAACTACCCTTCTCCATTATCAAAATTACCAGATTACCCCTGGTTGGTTAAGTTACCAAATTATCCTTTTATATGATCATAATTACCATACTACCCTCCTCCATCATCAAATTTACCAAATTACCCCTTGGTCATTTAGATTACCAAATTGCCCTTCCTAATTGTCATGATTACCAAACTACCCTACTCCATTATTAAAATTACCAAAATACCCTCTAGTCGGTTAAATTACCAAATTACCCCTCACATTTATCATATTTACCATTTTACCCTTCTCCATTATTAAATTATCAAATTATCCTTTAGTTATTTAAATTATTATTTTTCCCTTCTCAACTATTATAACTATTAAGTTACTCCTTTCCATTTTCCACTTTTATCCCTCTTATTCACAAAATTACTATTTTACCCCTTTACTTCTAAATTTACCATTTTACCCCCTTAACTTTCAAAAATTACCATAACACCCCTTTCACTTACAAACTTATCATTTTATCCTAGATTACGGAATTACCGTTTGACCACTTTTAATTCCAAAATTTCCATTTTCCCTCTAATTACGAAATTACTATTTCACCCCTTTATTACAGGATTACCATTTTGCCCTTTTATTATAAAATCATCATTTTGCCCTTTTATTAGAGAATTACCATTTTGCCATTTTATTATATAATTACCATCTTACTCTTTTATTTTAAAATTACCATTTTGCCCTTGTATTACAAAATTACCAACTTACCTTTTTTTATTACAAAATTACCAAATTGCCCTTTTAGTACAAAATTACCAATTTACCCTTTTATTACAAAATTACCAAATTGTCCTTTTATTACAAAATTACCAAATTACCCTTTTATTACAAGATTACCAAATTACCCTTTTTATTACAAAATTACCAAATTTCCCTTTCATTACAAAATTACCAAATTACCCCTTTTATTACAAAATTACCAAATTGCCCTTTTATTACAAGATTACCAATTTACCCTTTTTATTACAAAATTACCAAATTACCCTTTTTATTACAAAATTACCAAATTTCCCCTTTTATTACAAAATTACCAAATTAATCCTTCTACTTACAAAATTACCATATTACCCCTTATTACTCCACTTATATTAAATTGTTATTATTACTACATAAAATATTAATATTAACACCTTATCCACAACTCTTGTAATTAATACAATACTTATTAGCACCCCTATATATATTAGGCCATATTCTTTTATGAGGTACATTAATAAAATCCCCTAAGGCTCACAAAACATTAATCATGCATTAAGATCACAAAAGCATAATACAACATGGATAATACTTAACATTTTTAATAACCAACTTCTACCTTAAACAATATCTCCAAACATAGCACATAATCTATCATACTTCCTTTTCATCAACCAACACAAGAAAACATATATAATATATTAACAACATATATCAAGCATAATACACATTAAAAATGCCTAATGTTCTAACATACGTTAATCCATGAGTTTAAGTGGGATTTAACGATTACCTCAATTCCTGCAAAAATGAACCTTATCAGTATTCCAGTTAAAGATTCAAGCTTGATTTATCAAAACCAATACCTAAAAATAATTCAAGACTTATTATATTAGAAATTATGAAATCAAAATATAAGACTTTAACAATTAATAGAATAATTAACTTAAAATATAATTATACCTTAAAATTATTAAACAATTAGATTAAGAAATGCAGAAACTCATGCTGCTAATGCAGCATGAGCTGCATGCAAAGAAATGAAAAGGAGGGGGTTCAAAGGTGGTGGAAATAGGGAAAATTGGTATTTTCGGGTTGGTGGTTTGGTGGTTTGGGGCTAAGAAAAGGACATGGTGGGGAAGGATTTGGGGCAAGGGAATGGTACAGAAGTGTAGAGGGGGTATAGGTGGTGGTCGGGGATGGGTTGAAGGTGGCTAAGGGCGGCGGAGGCGGCAACAGCAAGGCTGCGAAGGTGGCGGTCGAGGAGGGAGGTTGAGATGGAGGCCGGTGAGGAAGGAAAATGGGGAGGGAAAACGAGGGCCTGTGGAGGGTGGTTTCGGCCAAATGAGGATTGGGGGTTGTAGAGGGGGTTGTAGGGATTATTGTGGTAGCTCAGGTGGCGGCATAGGCTGCGGAACGACGACGGATCGGGGCTGCACATGGTGGCTACCGAGAAGGAAGGGAGAGAAGAGAACAAGAGGAGAGGAGGAAGAATGGGGCTGCGGGGTGGCTTGATGGGGGCTGTGATGGCTTGAGGGTGAGGTAGAGGGTGGCAGGAGGTGGTGCAGGTGGCATTTAAGGCGGCGGCAATGACGGAGATGGGTGGCGAAACAAAAATAGGGGAGAGAGGGGAGGAGAAGAAAGGGAGAAAAGGAGAGGCTCGGGCAAGGTACATGGGCTCGAAAAATGCCCGAATGGATTAGGAAGGGAAGAAGAAAAAGAAGAGGGAGAGAGAGGGGGGATAGGTAGGCTCGAGGGTGGCGATAGGTGGTAGGGAGATGGGAGTTGCAGGGAGAGGGAGAAGGAAGGTGTGGTCGAGCATGGGGGAGGAGAGAAATGGTGGGGCCGGGAAGGGGGCACAGAATGGTGGGAGAGAGAGAGAGAGTTAGGAAGGTCAATGGGGGAGAGGGGGTTGCAGGTTGGGCGCATGAAAATGATGGAGGTTGGCTGGGATTCTCGCCGGTGATGGTGGGAGAAGAAAGAAAGAAGAAGAAGAAACAGTCGGGGGAGGGGCTGGTGTGCGAGCGACGGGCGGCCGAAGAAAAGAAACGAGTAGGCCGACCCAATCGAGGAAAAAAGAAGAGGAAGGAAAGGGAGTCGGTTGGCTCACGCGGGAGAAGGAGGGGGAGCCATTCCGAGAAAGGAAAAAGGAAAGGAGGGAGGAGGGGGAGAGAATGGGCCAACGTCCCAGCACAGGAGGGGATAAGGGCAGGCCGAGGAGGCCGACGGCCCAAAGAAGAAAAAGAAAAAGAAAGAAAAGAGAAAAAGAAGAAAAGGAGAAGGAAAAAGGGGAAAAAGGAAAAGGAAAAAGGGAAAATGGAAAATTTTAATTGATAAAATAATAAAATAGAATAATTTTGGGTAATAAATTGATTTAATAATTTAATTTAGGATAATTAAAATATAAGGGTTAAAAGGATAATTTTAGTGAAATAATGATTTAGAAAATTATTTAAATAAGAATGGTATGATAAAATAACAAAATTTTTACTTTGAATTTATTAAATATTTATACCAAATTTCATACACTCAAAAATCCATAAAATAATTAAATTAAAAATATTTAAAAGCTAATATATGCAAAATAAAATTTATTTATTAAAATATAGGCTTTGAAAAATTCGGGGGATTACACTCCTCTCTCTCCCCTATCATTTTCCTTTCCAAATCAAGCCCAACCCCCTGCACCTACCCTCATGCATGCCCCTTCTCCTTTCCTTTTTCTCCTCCCCTACCAAACCAACCCTTCAAATTTGCAGGCTTCTACCGGCCTGCCACCGTCAGCCGGTATGCCCTCCATTTGTCCTCTTCCCCCTTTGTCTTATCCTCCCTCCAATGGCCTATAAATACCCCAACTGATTCCATTCAACCATTGTTCCCTTGCATAGAAAATTCAGCCTCCCTTGTGCCCCCACAGCTTCAGACACTTTCCCCACCACCCAAACTCTTCCCTACACTACCCTCCACTAAAACATACCACTCACCACCCTTATTTTTCCCTACACGAGCCACCCAAACTGTGCAAAGGACTATTGGTCAAATCATATTCTTTAGCCTCTTTCAAGGTCTAAGGACATATTTAATCTAATTTACCGACTACTTTCGTGACTCACAAACTAAATTAAACCCATTAAGTACCACCAATTATAGCGTCCCTAAGAATTAAACATCTACTTTTGTGATTGCTTAGGGCTATAAATGAGCTAAGCCAGTTTGGTATTTGGCTCGACTCGGCTCATTAAAAGCTCGGTTCGGCTCATTCGTTTAGTTAAATGAGTTGAGCTTGAGCTTGAAAAGGCTTGGCTCGGTTCATTTTTTGGCTTTAGTTCGTGAGCTCGTCTCGTTAAAATCTCGGTTTGGCTTGTTCGTTTAGTTAAGCGAGCTGATCCCAAACATCATTTTAGGCTCATTCAGTTAAATGAGCCGAGCCCAAGCTTAGGGGTATTCGGCTCGTTTATAGCCCTATGATTGCTTAAATTCCCATATATATGCTAATTTTCAATAATAATCTCAACCTTTCAATTGTAGATTACATCTATGGAGGTTAGATTTCATCAAATACACTTTATGACAATCAAATCTAGCATATATAATAGTATCAATGAATCAATCATATGACATAATACTTTATTTCATCATATCGATTACTAAAATGGTACCTAAGTCCAATCCTAGAAAAGAGACTACTCACTCATACTTGCAAATAAAATGAACAAAATAAATAGCATGATGAACAATAACAATGAAATAGATAAAGAAAAGAATAATTAGATTGAATTAACCATAATCTAGAAGAGTGCAATGTTGATTCCAACAGACCATCACAAATTACTCAATTGAATCTTCCAAACAATTAAAACTAAAGAAAACAAGCTATTACAAGAAGCTATGCTCAGTAATGAGGAGTCTCTGACTCCTCTAAAACATCCTCTCTCTCTCTAAGAAGTCCTCAAGGTGTGCCGCGAAATTTTCCATCACGCCGGCTATGTCATGCACGAAGATCATGGGGAAGACCACTTCTGCACGGCCTGACCGTGTAGTTTTCCAGCTCTCAACAATTTGGAAAATATGATATTGTATGACCGTGTAGGCCTTGCACAGCCTAGCCATGCAATATTTTTGGTCTTGACTTTTCAGCTTAGAATCTCGCACGACTGTGTAGCTCTAGCATAGGTTGGCCGTGCGATTCTATTTTCTTCTATAAACACTTAGGAGGGTTGCACGACTATGCAGTTGGGTGTGTGGCCAATAGTGCACCCCCTCCCCCTTTTGAGTCTTCTTAGGGATATCTTGGCAAATCGTTTTGCTCTCATAGCTTTAATGTACCTTCATAAGCATATTGGGTTGATGCACTCTCCTCCCGAGCTTTCCTTGCTAGGTCCTTAGCTCTAAATATAATCCAATTCTTTCTCGGTCTTGGTGTTTTGTGGGAAATCCTGTAACACAAGGCTCAAGAAAATGGTAGTGCAAATAATAGGCCAAAACTATATCAAAATAGGTAAAAGAGATTAAATGAAGTCCTAAAGCTAAGGGAAAGAGAGGTAAAAAAATATGGTAAAAATTCACTTTATGACTTTACTTAAAATTAAATTCCTCTATTTTTGTCTAATAATAATTTGGTATGAAATCCTTCTCTATATTCATTTCATGATATTTCTATGATTGAATCTAATCATTCTCAGGTTGGATTTGATGACGATGATGTGAAATTTAAATTCATAGTGGACAGTTGGACATGCCTAATTCATGTTGGTAGAGTGAATTTCCAACTTTAAATGCTTCACTTGAAATTAACTTTTGTTTTGGTATGGTGGATAGATTGGGTTGGACAAAAACTAATGCTCCATGGGGATGGCCTCAATCCCATCGTTAGTTGTGCTATTCATAAGCAATGATTGGTTCAACTCATTGGGAGTTAATCTTTCAAAGGGAAACCTCATCCTTATATTAACCTCAAGATTGTGAATGAGGCTCGCAACTTCTATTTATACAAAACCTAAAGGGTATGGAAAGTCCAAATACCCTTGTAAAATGTCACACTATAATTATTGTAGTTCTCTTACAAAATCAAATGGTAAGATAAGGGACTACCTATTGACCTATAAAAAGATAGATGGGTGGTAGACAAGCCTACCTAACCCTTTCTGACTTTTACATTTTATCTGACATAAGTGCTTATGCTTCTGTCTCTTGACATAAAAGATTACGTTTTTTCTTTGTTTTATTCCATACTCTCTCCCCTTGAAAAGTGGAATCAACATTTATACGTGTGAGATCTTTCTGAATCAAAACTATTTTTAGGACAATAGTTATAATTGTGTCTTAGATTTCTCTTTATCTTAGCGTAGAGCCTAACACCTAAATCATCTAGAATTTCCTGGAAAGTTCCTGTGATATCCAAGAATGGACTAGTAAAGGTATTCATTGCCATCATTCCTTCTTCAATTGGATCATACGAGTAAAGACTGGCTATCATCAAGTTGGATACATAATAGTTGATCCTAATGTGGTTAAGATTATGTCTCTTATTACCTAGCCTTTGTGTGGCATAGTAAAATTCTACTGATGATCTACCAATGTCATCATTAATAGGAGTTTTTTTGGGTATCTAGGAAGTTTATTCCATTGCTATTGGAGATTCCCATGATTGCTACAGAGATACAAAGGATAAGGAGTACACCATTGCTTCGGAAAAATCGATAAGATGAGAATATTTTAATGAAGATCTCCCTCCCTTGAGCTTTCATGCTTTCATAGAATTTGACTATGAATTGTACCTTAGGTGGAAACTCATTGAGGGAATTCTTCTTTTAGAAATAAATCGCATCTATCAATCAACTCTTATAGTATTGGTATATGTTTATGGGTTCAACATCTGGTAAAATGTTTGCCTTTAATCTGAATCTCTTTTTTTGGGATAAAAGAGTTTATTGGAATGAACTTCATTCTAGTTTATAAATGAATCTATGAGTCATTATAAATTATATAAGCTCATGTTCTTTTATATCTACAGTTGACTAAATTGGATGATCTTTGGATAACCCCGATAATTCTACCATTGGCATTTTAGCTTTTTTTAGGGTTTTTTTTCTATTCACTTTTGGCTATGGTCTTATAAGCTTCCGAGAATGCTTTTTGGATTCTTCCTTATTCTTATATGACTTATAGGTGACATTTTTTCTACCTTTGATGTGGTTGTTTGCTATGGCCCAATTGGAGTAAAGGCCCTTCATAGGTCCGTCAAAAATAATGTGCCCCTTGCTTCCTTCATCTTGGACTTTCTAGCCCAATTTAACTACTAGCTTTTCTGTTGGTACCACTAGTTTCTCCTCCTTTTCGTCACCTTCCTCAACCATTTTGGCCCATGACTTCCTTGGTACTAGTACCTTTGCTGATTCATGTTGTTGGACTTCAGGAATAATCTCAAACTCTTCTTCCTTGGCTACTAGCTCTGGTTCTTTCTTTTGGTCAAAATGACCTAATAAACTCTTCAAAGATTAAACAAGTTCAACTTTTTATTTCTAAGAGGTTGCTAACTATCTATGTATTTCCTCGATCTATTTATCATTTAATTTATCTGGTTTTGGATCTATCGTCTAATGGCTTCCATTATCTAGTTAATGTATATGCAAAGCAATTGTTTTCTTGTTTGGTGTCTCTAAGATATGGCTTGAATACCATTAATTTCTACTACCACCAAATTAATTGACCCTTGTTAAAACCTGCATTAAGTTTATATCTCCATAATTTTAGTGCGTACCTTGAATTTTTATGAAGCTTGAATCTAGTAGGCAATAAATTTATCATCCATTTCTTTAGTACTCTTAGGGAAGTTAAGACTTCTAATTCGTGGATAGGATAGTTCTACTCAATCAAAGTAAACGTGTCACACGTATATTGGCATAATTTACTTCGTAACCTTTTGGTCCCTTTTAGAATAAAAGTATCTTATTTATAATCAATCATACTAATATGAGATTCATTTAGTTTGGTTTATTAGCTATGGTGTTATAATCAACAAAGTCTCCTTGGGATTCCCTAACTGCATTATGGGAGAATGCCCCATTTGCAAATGCATAATTAGGTTCGACTATAAGCTCTTGGATATCCAATTTGAGATACTACTTTCCATTCTATATGGATATAATACAACCTACCCAAGTATCTTGAGAAGCATATACTTTAATATTTAAAAAATTGGCTAATTTTGAATTATATAGTTTAGGTAATACCTTGGCCTTTTGTTTTATTCAAATTACTGCATGTTGTCTTCAACAGTGCAGTTCCATTTTACCTTTTTAGATATTTTTCTCTAAATCTTACTTCATTATTTTTTATAATTCTTTAAAAAAATCCTTGATCGGATGTATAAATTAAACACCCTAAAATTATCTATATATGTTTTTTGTGTTCTAGCTAATTAAAGAATTTCTCTAATTTTTGTTGTGTATAATTTGCTAGATTTATTTGTCCATTCATCCCAATGTGTAATATTAGGTATTTGATTTCATTTTTGGTTATCTTAGATTTTTCTTTAGATATTATTATCCCTCTTTATTTTATTCTTTTGAGGACAATCAAAGCCTTTTTGATATGCTCATCCTTTTTTTTTCCTTTGATGAATATTATTATGCCATCAATATAGGGTAGATAGTATTATTCTAACCCTTTTAATGAATTATCCATAAATCTTTGATAAATTTATGGTGCCTATTTTAACCCGAAGGGTAATATATTCCATTTATAATGTTTTTTAGGTAGAGAAGTAAATGTTCCTAGTGGTTTTGTTTGTTCTGTAAGTCTTAACTACCAATATCCCGACTTTGCATCAAGAGTTGTAAACCAATCTAAGCCCTTGTGTTTTTCTAGGATATAATCCTTTCGTGGCAAATTATAAGCATCTCCTACAGCTTCTTCATTTATTTTTTTTAATTGATTACTGTAATTCTTTTTCCTCTTCCAATTTTATTATGGTTTTCTACATAAAATGCAGGAGCTACACTTGGACTACAACTTTCTCTTATTACTCCCTTTCCTAGTATTTCACTATATATTTTCTTTGAATTCTTCAACATCTCTTATGCTGTATGGATTCCTTTTAGGTACATTTACCTCTTGTCAAGGGGGTTTTAGTTTTATGACAATTGTTAAATTGTTTTTATTCTTTTTTGGGTCTAATAGATTTATTTTACAGACATTATCTAAATTTTCATATATGCATTTAGTTTTAGGTGATAATATACTCATTCTAGGATTCCCTTGATGACTTCATTAATATTAATTATCTTTGTTGTTATCTATTACCTTCTCCATCCTTTATATTTTGGACTTGTTAAACTTATGGTATTTATTCACTGAATGAATAGTTGATAAAGTTCAAGAAATTATTTCCTATGATTATAGCTAATCCAGAGTCATGCAAACATATTGTTGGTAGATAAAAACTCTTTTTTCTATTATTATTTCAACTATTATCCCTACAAAACATTTCCTCTCCCAAAGCATAGGTTTGCTCCAGTATTGATATAGGCTAAAAACCTTTTTCCTTCTAACTCAATTTTTATAAAGGTTGTGTTACTATTTCCTTTAATGAGGACATTTTTCATTCAGTATCTAATTCTCTTTTAAATTCATATATATCTTCTCCCTTTGCAAAAGTAGAGTATTATATGGGCTCATAGCCTAAATCAAATACTAACTTTAGTATTTTTGTTTCAGGTTTTTATTATATATTTGGACATTCATTGGTGTAATGGCCTTATCCTTGATATAGCCATCATCAGCATGTCTTCTCAACTTTAAAACAATAATTTTCTTTTCTAAATATTTTTTTTCCTAAAATACCTCTATGGTTTTCTATACTTATTTTCCTTCCATTTTCTATAAGGTGTTTTCTTCCATTTTCTCCTCTTATATTTCTTAGTACTACAACCATACTTGGGGTTTCTCTTTGTTTATTGCAACACAAGGATATGTTTACCTCCTTTATAGTTTGTTTTAAGGTGCATTCCTTTTCTAACCACATTCTTGTGGCTATTATTTTACCACCAATGGTTCCAGATATTTCTTATTTTCCTACCATTTCTTCATACAAAACTCTTACACTTGCTCCTACTCCCTTAGGTAATTTATTAAGGAATAATCTTGTTGCTATATCATTATCCCTATTTTCTAGCTTACAAAGGCTCTCTATGAATTCACATATGAAGTTTTTGAGATAACACATATTGCATAGTTCAAGATTTAGCTATTTTCCACATTGCTTCTTCTGAGGCCTTATGTATAGATGCTTGTGCAACAAAATTTCTTCCTGAGAATTCTGTAGTTATGAATGATAATAAATTGTCTAGTATAATGATAACACTGACTATCATTATTGCATTTTTATTTATGTTATTCATTTTATCTACGTATCGAAATACATTTCTTGATTTCTTGTATTAACAATAATAGCATGCATCAACTGGTGGAAGATTCATTAACTTAGTGTTTAGCATCATGTGTATCTAACAAAATAATGGGGTTGTTACATCGGGATTGCACCAACAAAATTTGATCACAAAATAGAGGAGATCACCATGGGTTTTAAGTGGAGGCAGTATTAGCTAGCTTGATGCAAAAGGGTAATACCCAACCTTATGGGAATTGGTACATTGTGACACTGCACACGAAGTAGGACAAATTGAGAAGGCCTGTTGAGTTAGGATACAACCCATACATCAACAGAGGGTGAGACACAAGGAAACTATACAAGGCTAGATACTAATGGGACTAAGGTACTTGAGACCACAAACTATAATTACTACTGTCTCATCTGGTGTACAACCTATTCCACCCATGATGGTTACTTTGAGTGCCACAAGAGGAGTTGTAGCCACAAAAATGTTGCTAGTTGGGTGGAGAAGGACAAGGATGGCGGTTTTTTGGTGAAGATGAAATAGGTGTAACATAAATGGATGAGTTAGTGGTGGGGATGTTTGTAATACCCTATCCCAAAATACTTCAAATTGTATTTAGAATTAGGTTGATATAAAATAAATGAGTTTTAGTTTTGAACTAGGCTTGCAATTCTAATGAAAATGTGAATTTTAGGCATACTAATCGACTGGTTTACATAACTAATCAATTAGTGCGATGGAAAAATTTATGTTCTTGTTCTCGACAAACTAGTTGACTGGTTTGCTTGCTATTTCATATCCATTTCTAATTTTTATTAGAATTTCTCTCCAATGATTATGAAAAATTTGAGTTTGAGTTTAATTATGCTAATAAGCATGTTTTAGTGCTTTGATATTATTTTCATATTAATTAGATCATTTCACAATTTAATTAACAAATGTTTTTCCAAAAAGCTACTTTTGGAGGCATGCCACTCTTTTTCTTCTCCCTCGCCTCTCCATCTCTCTTATAGCTGATGGGGCTGAAAGTTTGACTTTGTACAACTATCCCTAACTTTCTAACCCTCTACGATGCCCTCTTTAACTGCACTCAGCCCCTCACCACTCCATCAAGTTGTCCCTCGCTTTTTAGCTTTCCCACACTCAACCTTACCTATCTCATTCCCCTTTTTCCTTGAGGATGTCGACCGGCTTGCCTCTATACTTCTCATTTGCTAATCCATTATCATTTTCACTTGTTTTCTTGCTCTATTCTCCCTTATCCTTGTGGAAATTTCACTAAGTGTTGAGAATCCTTCTATTTTCCTCTCTTTTACCTTCTACTAAGAAAAATAGAGATCTACTCTGATTTTCTCCTTTGATTGTGTAAGCATTTTATTCCTTTCTATTCTTCCAATATTGATTTTTATTCCCTCTTGCTTGATGTGGTTTTTTTATCAAAGTAACGGAAGGTTGGATCGAAATTTGTATTAGAAGCTTTCACCCATGATCTAATGGAAAAGAAACGAACGGAATTGATGGATTATAGGTGACGAACTTGAAGATACAAGTTGGGGGATGTTTGACAGATTTGTAAACCTTCAAATGTGTCGAATTGAAGATAGATTTGAGGAAGGATTAATCCCAGATTTTCCTAGATTAATGTAGACCCAAAAGGGAGGATTAGAATTTAGCTAACTTGGCTCAAATTTTGATCAAAAAATTTTCATTCAATAATCTGCACAATCATGCACAAAAGGAAGGCTTATATATGAGAAGGAATGCTCGGTGGTGAGCTAGCTTAACCAGCCGAGTTTCCTTACTTAATCCAGCCCATTAATCATGGTTGAATTAAGCTCATATTAACCTTAATCCAAAGCATAATATCATTGGTTAAATGATACTAAGGATTAATATTACAAGGCTATACAATTGACTAAGATACATACATGAAATTATAGCAATACCCTAACTTACATAAAATATAATTAGGGTTAGGGTTTACAACAAGTTTATACAAATAATGAATATCATCACTTTATCTCTTATTGTAATGTATCATCCCATGTATGTCATATCCTTGCATGCCTTGGAATACTTGTACATATTAATGTGTATGAACATCATCTTCTTGCAAATATGTAACATACCTACAAGAATAACTTGAATGTTTTTCAATGTCAAACATATTAAAATTATCAAGAATATTTAACATGATAGGCTCCAACATTAAGAAAGCTAAATCATCTTCCTTACCTTGAGGATTAGTATGAACATGACAATCATTATGTTCATTGGATGCTCCTGCATCATACTCCCCAAGTTGAGAAGAATTTGTCCTCGAATTTTCATCAGAATAATAAGGAGACAAATCACCAATATTAAAATTTCTTGAAATTCCACCATAAGAATCTGGAAGTTCAAGTTCATAAAAATTATCTCCAAACTTCCTAAGTATTTTAAATAGACCATCGGCTCTTGGCATAGTTTTTTTATACATAAATTAGGAAATCTTTCTTTACGCAAATGTAACCAAACTAAGTCAGCTAGAGAAAACACATAAGAGTTTCTACGCTTATTCGCTTGAGCTTTATACTTGGCATTAGATTTTTCAATATTATTTTTGATTTTCTCATGAAGTTGTTGAAAAAATTATATTCTCTCTTTAGGTTCATAGTTTTGCATTTCACCTTTTTTCAACGGAATCATGTTAATAGGAATGTTAGGATTCGCACCATACACCACCTCAAACGGTACTAGAAGGACCACGATTATAAGCAAACTCTGCATGAGATAACTTAACATCCCAATCTTTTGTACTTTTATTAACTAAACCTCTTGATAATGTACCAAGAGTTATATTAGTTACCTCAATTTGACCATCAGTTTGGGATGATGTGAAGTGCTAAATAACAATTTAGTACCAAGCATATGCCATAAAGTTTTCTAGAAATAACTCATAAACTTGACATCCCGATCAGAAACTATGCTTTTAGGTATTCCATGAAGTTAAACAAATTCTCTAAAATACAAGTCAGCAACATGCGTGGCATTATCGGTTTTATTACATGGAACAAAATGAGCCATTTTAGAAAAATGATCTACTACCATAAGAATAGAATCATTACCACGTTGAGTTCTTGGTAACCCTAGGATAAAGTCCATACTAACTCTTTCCCATGGTTTATCAGGAACGGGTAAAGGTGTGTATAAGCCTTCATGAAAGTAACTTTTACTTTTTTGACATGTAGAACATCTACTTATCATGGCTTGCACATGTTTAACCATTCTTGGCCAATAGAAATTTTCTTTTAATAATTCCATAGTTTTATGTATACCAAAATGTCCCGATATGCTACCTTCATGTATTTCCTTGATAAGCAAGTCTCTAATACTAGATCTAGGAATACAAAGTTTATTTATTCAAAACAAAAATCCATCTTGTATGACATAATTTCCATGGTATCCATTATCTTTACATGCACTAAACATGTCCTTAAAATCTTCATGATTAGAATATAATTCTTTAATCATTTCAAAACCTAAGCTTTTCGCATCCATTATAACAAGTAATGTAGACCTACGAGAAAGAGCATCAGCGACTACATTTTCTTTACCATCTAAATTTTTGACAGAGAACACGAGGATTGTAAGAAATTTACCCATTTTACATGTCTCGGATTAACTTTCTGTTGACTATGTAAGTATTTTAAACTTTCATGATCCAAATGTAACACAAATGGTTTTGGTCTCAAATAATGGCTCCATGTCTCAAGACTTCGTATAATGGCAAAGAATTCCTTGTCATAAGTGGAATAGTTAAGTTTGGCTCCATTCAACTTTTCAGAGAAGAATGCTATAGGTTTCTTTTCTTGAGAAAGTACTCCTCCTATTCCAACTCCACTAGCATCACAAGTCACTTCAAAAAGAAGGTTAAAATTGGGTAAGGATAGAACAGGGGCATGACAAAGTTTATCTTTTAAAGTTTCAAAGGCTTGAGTAGCTTCTTGTCCCTAATAAAATTCACCCTTTTTCATGAGTTGAGTAATAGGTGTAGCTATGGTAGAAAAATCCTTAATAAATCTTCTATAAAAGCTAGATAATCCATGAAAACTTCTCACTTCATGAACATTCTTAGGGATAGGCCATTCTTTTATAGCCCTAATCTTATTAGGATCTACATTAATACCTTCTCCACTAATAATATAGCCCAGGAAAACTACACTTGGAAGCATAAAATCACATTTATCAAGTTTTCCATATAGTTTAGCTTTCCTTAGCTCACCAAATAACTTCTTCAAATGCATTAGATGATCATAACTATTTTTGTTATACACAAGAATATCATCCAAATATAAAACAATGAAATCACCAAGGAAAGGTCTAAGGACTTCATTCATAAGTCTCATAAATGAGCTAGGTGCATTACATAACCCAAAAGGCATAACCATCCACTCATACAGACCATATTTTGTTTTAAATGCAGTTTTCCATTCATCTCCATCTCTAATCCTTAATTGATGATATCCACTTCTCAAATCAATTTTGGAAAATACTTGTGCTCCACAAAGTTCATCAAGTATATCATTTAATCTAGGCATAGGAAATCTATATTTGATAGTAATATTATTCACAGCCCTAGAATCTATACACATACGCCAAGTACCATCCTTTTTAGGCACTAGTAAAGCAGGAACACTACAAGGACTCATACTTTCTCTTACAAATCCTTTATCCATAAGTTCTTGCATTTGTTTTTGTAGTTTCTTAGCTTCTTCTAGGTTACATCTATAAGCCAGTTTATTAGGAATAGGCATACTAGGAACAAGATCAACAGCATGTTCTATACCTCTTTTAGGTGGTAATCCAGGAGGTAAGTCATCAGGAAATACATCATTATACTCATCAAGAAACTTAATCAGATTAGGATTTTCAAGTTTTTGTTTTTCAGGTTTAGAATCTTTAGAAACTAAAGCATAACAAATTCCTTCTTCTTTATTTTCCATAGCCTTTTCATGTAAAAATAATCTCTTTTTGACATCACTCGAGGGCATATGATCATATAAAGAAGGTGTGAGCCTATATAATTGTTTTTCCTTTTTCACCACATATTCATTAGTTACCCTATCATGAGTTACTTTTCTATCAAATTGCTATGGTCTACCTAAAAGTAAGCCACAAGCATCCATAGGTAAAAACATCACATAGAACTTCATCATGATAGTCTCTAATAGAAATGTGACTAAAGCACTTTTGTTTACTTTATATCATTTATCCTTATTTAACCATTGTAAAGAATAGGGTTTAGGATGATTAGTATTTTCCAAACCAAGCTTCTTAACCATTTCCTCACTAGCCACATTAGTACATGAACCACTATCAATTATAAGTCTACAAACCATATCACCTATTTTACACTTAGTTTTAAAAATCTTTTCTCTTTGAGTAGGTATAA
The DNA here is from genome assembly GCA_030549775.1 of Tamarix chinensis. Classification (NCBI taxonomy): domain Eukaryota; kingdom Viridiplantae; phylum Streptophyta; class Magnoliopsida; order Caryophyllales; family Tamaricaceae; genus Tamarix; species Tamarix chinensis. Next base: position 9,618,186 of record CM060172.1, read on the forward strand.
TACTAGGTTGTATTTGCAAGACTCTTTTAATTACAAAGCAGGGGTCTCCTTCTTCTTCTTCCATAGTTAATATTTCATTAGGATATTCAACTTCTAATTCATCATCTTCACTACATGGTTCCATGTTTTCTATCTCATGTAAGGTTAAGGATCTTTGGTTAGGACAATCTCTAGAAAAATGTCCATATTCTTTACATTTGAAACATTGTTTATTTGCCATTTCAACCACCTTATTTTTACCTTTATCATCTTTTTTGTTCTTTTTATCATATGAATATGTTGATTTAGGTGTAAAAGTGTTAGAATAGGGTTTAGTTGAAGTAGAAGCATTAGACTTAACATAAGATTTAGTTGATTTAGTTTGTCTTTCAATTTTCATAGCCAATTTTATCAAGTCATCAAGAGATTCATAAGAGTACATATCAACCTTGTCTCTTATTAAATTATTTAAGCCACCTAAGTATCTAGCACATTTTTGTTCTTTTCTTTCATGAACATCACAAATAAGGGCTAGTCTTTCAAACTCTCTAGTGTATTTTTCTACACTAAATAAGCCTTGCCTTAGAGTATTTATTTTAACATACATATATTTTTCATACTCTCTAGGCACAAATTTATTTCTTAAGTGCTTTTTAAGTTTATCCCAAGACTTTATTTTAGACTTCTCTTGTCTTTCTCTAGTTTATTTTAAGTTATCATACCAAATTCGAGCAAACTTTTTGAACTTTAGAGTAGCTAATTTGCACTTTCTATCATCATCATATTCTCTAAACTCAAAAATAGCCTCAATATCATGCAACCATTCAAAAAATGACTCCACATTCAAATCACCATAAAATTCAGGAAGGTTAAGTTTAATACTTTGATCTTCATGGTGTGCATTTCTTACATGGAATGTAGGTGCTCTTCTTTGGTTGCTTAAGCCAAAAGAATTTATTTCTTCTTCTCCATCTTCATGATGAGACAAATTTAAAGTTTCACATCCACTCTTGGCATGGTACATAGGCTTCGTTCTCCCTTCCACACTATCATGTGTGGTTTCCATTCAAGTTTGTCATGGTTTATACTTCTCTTGGTCAGCCAACTTTGCTTCCACACTTTGGAGTTGATGTTGCAGTGTGTTTTGAGTTTGTAATTGGGTATCCATGCGTGTGGTGAGGCTTTTGATGGAATCTACCTGGACACACACCTTTTCACTAGCCATGGTGAAGGTTGACACACAACCCTACTTGTTGCACACAATATATCTTCCACAAGTGCAGGTGCTGGATTTGTTTTGCCTACAACCAAACAAAGCACAAACCAATTCTAATTCTAAAACAAATATCAAACACTACCTATAGTCTTTATCTAGTCAAAAAGGAGATATTTTAGCCCCAAGAATAGGCACTACACGCAAGTACACACAAAAAATGAAAGGTTAGTATATAATAGATGTGAAATTGATTCACATAAAATCATAGAACATGTTTCTGTATTTTCAACAAAATCTTGTCTTCTAGTGGGATATTCGTGTTGAAGTCTTCATATAAAATGTATAGGAGATCCAGAGGTAGATGATGGACTATTTTCTTGAGATAAATTGATGAGAAATGAATCAAAAATAGGTCCTGCAAGTTCCAGGTCAGTCTTGGGTGATTAGGAGTTGTCAGGGTGTCAAACACTTTAGTCCCTTTCTGCTTGCTTGCACGAAGAGAAATGGAAAGTGTTTGTTATACACTTTATCACACACTAATGGATAGTAAAATATAATAGAAATCAAGTGCTGGAGAGGCACAAATGAGCATTGCAAACAGATGAACTAAACTAGGCGCTACTGGAGTTTAAATTCTGTCAGTATTTTATGTGGAAAGTTGGGGTAAATTGCAACAAGATTGTTGCAAGATTGCAAGAAATTCAAGCAATAACTTCAATAAAAATTAAATAAGTTCATCAAGAATCAAGAATTTGAAGAAATAGTGGAGTAGCCGTGGACTTCTTGGTGCAAGAACACACACGCGATTTCAGGTTCGCAGGGTGTTGGATTATATTAGCTTTGAACAAATGAAGCTTTGATACCAAAAATGATGTGGTTTTTATCAAAGTAACAGAAGTTTGGATCAAAATTTGTAGTAGAATCTTTCACCCATGATATAATACAAAAGAAACGAAGTGAATTGATGGATTAGAAGCGAAGAACTTGAAGATACAAGTTGGAGGATGTTCGACAGATTTTTAAACCTTCAAATGTGTCGAATTGAAGATAGATTTGAGGAAGGATTAATCCCGGATTTTCCTTTCTCAATGTAGACCCAAAAGGGAGGATTAGACTTTAGCTAAATTGGCTCAAAGTTTGATCAAAAATTTCTCATTCAATAATCTGCACAATCATACGCACAACGAAGGCTTATATAGGAGAAGGAAGGCTCGGTGGTGACCTAGCTTGACCAGTCGAGTTTCCTTACTTAATCCAGCCCATTAATCATGGTTGAATTAAGCTCATATTAACCTTAATCCAAAGCATAATATCATTGGTTAAATGATACTAAGGATTAATATTACAAAGCTATACAATTAACTAAGATACATACATGACATTATAGCAATACCCTAACTTACCTAAAATATACTTAGGGTTAGGGTTTACAACAAGTTTATACAAATAATGAATATCATCACTTTATCTCTTTTTTTAATGTATCATCCCATGTATGTCATAGCCTTGCATGCCTTGGAATACTTGTACACATCAATGTGTATGAACATCATCTTCTTACAAATATGTAACATACCTACAATAATAACTTGAATATTTTTTAATATCAAGCATATTAGAATTATCAAGAATATTTAACATGATAGGCTCCAACATTAAGAAAGCTAAATCATATTCCTTACCTTGAGGATTAGTATGAACATGACAATCATTATGTTCATTGGATGCTCCTACATCATTGCTTTTCTTAAGCAAGGAAGATTAAGTTTGAGAAAATTTCGATATTTCAACTTCTCTTTCAACACCTTGCTTTATGGCAAAATGTGGTGTTTTATGTTTATCTTCTTCTTCTTTTGATTTTCTTATATTTAATGAAGTTTTGAAATATGATTTTAATGATTTTTTTTTTACTTTGGTTCTCTTAGGAATTGAAATTCTACTAGATAGACCATCTAATATGAGTTTTGTACTAGAAAAATTGCTTTAAGGTAAGACATTCTTATCTAAAACATATTTGGGTTCCTATGGATGTGTGGGGATCCATGTTTTAGTAGTTATATGAGTAGAATCTAATTGTGTTCCATGGTATGAGCTTGTGGTATGATTCTTTCCAAGTAGGTGTGGTTAAGATTTACTAATTTTAAGCATGAAATTAATTGTTGAGCATAATTTTTTAAGTGTGTACATCACCATGTATCCATGTGATTGTATGTGTGAATCATGTATTTTTATGTGTGTTTTGATGTACAAGCATGCTAGAAATAATATGGTAAAGTGTGGTGAAATTTGGTGTATATTTTACAAGTCTGGATTATATTTTACCTAGACCAATCAATCGGCTCCTCAAATCAATCAACTGGTTTTGTGAGTAGTCAAATGGTTTGGAGTTTTGGATCAGTTGGTCGCGAGAATAGTCGATTGGTTTCAATGAACAGTCGATCAATTGGTCAAACCCATCAAGTGGTGTCCTTGTAGACCAAGATGGTTTAATCTCTGTTTAGACCCATTGACTTGTTAGACTAAACCTCTCGACTGGTTGCTATGACCAATCGATCGATTAGTCAAACCCATCGATTAGATTTTCTACAAACCATAATGGTTTGGTCTCTACTTAGACCCATCGACCGGTTAGACCAAATCAGTCAACTAGTTCTTATGAATAGTTAACCTGTGAGGCCAACCATTCGAATAGTGCTTTGGTTAATGTTTTAGTTTAGGTCTGGTATGTGATAAGTTTATATTTTGATATATTTTATACCCTTACAATTTTATTTTTGGTATTTTGTTTAAGTAGGTGAATAATTATGATTTTATACTTAAGTGATAATAATTACATAAATGTTATTATTTAATTTAAAATGATATAAATTAAATAAATTTAGAGTATAATATTATTTATTAATTTTATTTTGCATGTAATTTTTAAATAAAAAAAAGTTGGACCGTTGGACCAATGGCCCAAAGTCTAACAATACAAGGAGAAGGGTGGTGGCTGAAATAAAAAAGGGGGGAACAGAAAGAAAGAAAAAAAGAAGTGGCGCAGAGGGGGGACGTGAGAATAAAAAAGGGAGCAACTGTCATAGAAGAGAAGGAGGCTAAAAAAGAAGAACAACAGGGCTGACATGGGGAAGTGAGTAAAAGGAGGGAGGCACAGAAAATAGGCAAAACAACATTCATCAGGGAGAAATAGAGCGAGTGTGAGGAGGTCGTGCAGAACACAAGGTTGTATAAGAAAAAAAAATGAAGGGTACAAGGCGACTGTGTAGGAAAAAAATGGGGGGTAGGGGGCGAATAATTGCACTGAAATCAAAGTCGAACAAGATGAATAAATAGAGAGAAAATTTATCCGAAAAAATTATTTTAGAGAAATTAATTACTTTTTCATCTAAATAAATTTCTAACCTTTCTTCCATAATTAATTCCAGTTATTTATTTCTCTATTTTTTATTTATATTTTGATATATATATTTTTGTGTAATTAATTCAATTATTATGGCTGGCTAATTGTTTATTGTTGGGGAATAGACTGAAACCCTAGATTAGGAATTGAGATATGATTTTATTTTTCTTTATTTTGTGATATTACTATTTGATTATATTTTAATTGCTATCTTATATATATATATATATATATATATATATATAAGGCATGTTTTGTTCTAGTATCCTCATAGTGATAGTATGTAGGATTAGTTGCCTACTAGGTGGCCATATAAATGTGTTAGAATTTATATGTATAAATTACAGCTGGGTTAGATAACAATTCACTTAAAAGTTTGTGATTTTAATTAGAGTAATAAAATGTTTAGATACGTGTGGGTCAAAGAAACGAAATACAACTAGATATGCTTAGTATACTAGTTTGGGTACTTAGATTGACATCCTTCCAATTATACTTAATACATTAAATCTAGTTAAATATAAAATCCACATATTGCTACTATACTGCTAGTATTTAATAGGATTAATATTGGCGCTTTGTCGTATTAATTATTTTAGGGAAGTAATATAAACTATATAGATCTGGTTTTGGTGTACAACTTGATCAATCTCTTTCTCATAATTAAATATTAACTTAGAAATTATTATTATTATTATGTTTACCTAATCTAGTGGTGGATTTTAAATTTCCTAGCATATTTATCATAATTATAGTTATAAATTATTTTTATTATTTTATTTTATTTTATTTATTCTTTGTATTATTATCTATTTTTAAAACCGCCATTTGTGTTTTTCTTATTTATTTATTTATTTCACGGGATTTAAAGTTTTTACTTTTATTATTATTTTAAGCTAGTTAAATATAGGTGAGCTCTTTCAATCCTCGGTATAGAACGATACCCTTATTTACCAGTAGTAAAATTGTCAAAAAGAGGGTTTAAATTATATGCCGACTATGACCACACTAGTATGACCAGACCAGTTGAATGGTTTGAGAAATGATTGGCTAATCCTACAGGAAACTGCCTGTTTCGTTATGATTTGTTATTTTTCTCTTAGGCCTTTTGTATTGATACTTCCATGTCATTACAACATTTTAATTATGATTTCAATTATGATTGGCGTAATTTAATATGAGTCACCATGATGGTAATTTGAAACTTGCTTCTTAGTTGAGTTTGGTGTTATCTTTAAACAACCAATTGGTATGAGGTGTTTGGTGTGAGCATTGTGAAACACCTAATTTGGAGGCTTTTCATACCTTGTGTTGAGTTTGGTGTTATCTCTAAATATTAAGTTGGTGGCTTGTATGCCTTGGTTAGTGTTTGGTGTTAACACTTAAAACACCTAATTGGTGTTATATATGGAATTTTGATCATAGAATCTTAGAGGGCTTCTTGGTATATATAATTAGGGTTTAGTTATCTTTTGTACCCCTAGCCTAGGAGACCAAGTGTGATGGATGTTGAAGATCCCTAAACACTAGTGCTAGTGTGGTGGGTGTTGCTAACTAAAAATTCAGCGTATACCTCCTCAGTTAGGAGAGCAAGTGTGGTGGATATTAAAGATCTATGAGAAAAGCCCCTTGGTAGTAGTGTAATGCGGTGGTGTGAGATTGTAGTCCTACATTTGTCTTGTTATGGTATATTGACAATGATTTTGATTCTACGGTTATGTACTTCGAGCAAGATAGACCTAAAATTTAGTGGATGCCCCTCATCTAGAAGACTAAGCATGGTGGATGTTGAAGATTCCTGAGAAAAGCCCCTTGGCATTAGTGTGATGCGGTGGTGGGAGTTGTAGTCCTACATTAGTCCTATCATGGAATATTGGCATTATGTGATTTACTTTTATATTGATTATTGTGGAAATCCATACTTGTGTGTAAAGGTATATTATAGGGCTTTGCTGAGGTATTTATATGTTATCACTATTTTTATATATTACCCTTCTAGTTGGTTGAATACCATGCTATTGTATGACCTTAATATGTTGCATGAGTCTTACCATGTTTTAGGGAATATATTTTACCAGTACTTCACCTTACTGACATTACACTTGTATGGTCACGATGATGATCCGACTTCTGGTATGGGGAGCAGAGGACGATTTATAAGGGTACGACTCTCAGTTAAAGTACGCTGAGGGTGATGAAGTGGGTAATTAGTGGGTCATTGCTTGGGGTTGGAGGTTTATGATTATGCTTAAGAGTTAGGCTAACCAATCATTAGTGTTTTTCCCACCGCATTGTGATATTTTTGTATTTCCAATTATTTAAACTCTTGGCTTGGATTCTTGTATTTGATTTTTTAAGACCGTCAAGTTCATTCTATTTATGATATTATTCTAGTCTTATTTACCTTGTATTGTCACATTATTATTATTATTATCATATATTCTTTGTTCATTGTTATGTTATTCCTTGCATAAGGCATAGTATAGGTGATGATCACACATCTCTCATAGTTAATGTGGTAATAACATTCCCGAGTTTTGCTTTTTAAATTGCTTATGGATTATCTTAAAGATGAATTTTTCTTGTTAAAAAATTGAAGGTATTACAATGTTGGTGGATAAATTGGTGCCATGAGATTCCTCGGGAAGAAGTAAGGATCAATTAGCAATAAATGAGAGGAAAAGCATTTGCTTGGGAATAATTAAATCTAAGGTAGAATAGTCTTCAATGAGGCCACGAAGTTTTAGAGATTGGTCGATCAATGTCGGCAAGATTATCATCTAAGGCTTCAGGTTTTTGATACTATTCTATAATCGACATATTGGGATGGGGAAGTTTATATAATTTGGACTTCATGACAATGTCTAAGTATATCTATGGAGATTGAGTTGTATATCCATGAGAGGACAATAGAGTGCAATTGTCATTCATCATCGGTCTTGGAATGCAAATTTGCCAGTAGTGACAAAAAAAATAACAATTCATATCATTTGTTCTAATTAGAGATTATGAGGTCAATAGTTATTAGGATATGGGTTTTGATGCTAGCATGGAGGATATTGGGATTGACTAAGGTTGTGGTTGAGGAATGTGTACCTAGTATGGTAATGGTGATGACGGAAAAGTGAGAGGGGCACGGAGAAAGATCATAGAGATGTGAATAAGATCAGAAGATTCATGTTAGAGCTCGATACCATAAATGTCTGGTATGACCGGCCGAATCAATTCTCTAGTAATACATGATATTGTTACAGTTGAGATATTTGGCGAGATAAAATAGGAGTTATAACAGGGAATATAAGCTGACTATATTTCTGTTGTTGACCATATCAACGTATTATATCAAAAAGGCTGCCTTAGTTTTTTGTAGTCGAATAAGACCTTATGCAACCACAAAATCGCACTTTCCTTTCCCTTTTATGACCTTCCTCACGTCGGTAAACAGATTCTCTCATAAGACTGCCTGTCTGACTTTCTGAGAATCTACTCTTCCTTTCACTGTTATCCTTTTCATCTTCCAGTTTCAACAATAGACAGTGGATTTCTTGCATTTCTAGCTGCAATCTTCCTATCTTTTCAGACCCTTTATGTGCCTGCTCAGCCACTCTGTTTCCGTGCAAGCTTTTACTTCCATGAAGCTCAGTACAAGTCCTCGCATCACATTTAACTGCCCTCTCATCCTCCACCATTCTCATCAATCCCATATTTGTGTCCATTAGCTGGATCACAGTAATCTCAGACTCCTGTAATCGACCTCTCAATTTGTCATAATCAAAATTCTTGGCGCTTTTCTCTTTCTTTCTTGTGTCCATTTTATTTCTCAGTTCTTGGACAGAGATATTCAGACTCACCAACTTCTCCAAGTTGCCGGTGAGCCTTTCTAGGATTTCTTTCTCGTTTCCTTCTTGACTGAAGTTGATATGACTATTGTAGACCTCCGTCTTGTCCACACCCAACTCCATCTCGATCTCTGGTTCTGGAATTGCTTTTGTTTCGCTCCTTTCACCAATTTCAAACTGATGCTTTGCTGTATCCTGGTCTCCAGATGAATATTTATGCCTGCCTATCTTTCTGTGAATCAAATCATGGTCAGAATCATGCTCTGCACTGTCCCATATCTCCAGCATCTGATCATCTGGTCTTCGAATTTCCTTCCTGCTGCTGCGATCGGATGAACCACCAGAAACATGGTCAAGTGGAATATCTTTTGTCTGAGTAACATGTCTCACTTCAGAGGTTTCTACTATTTGGTCCAAGAGCTCATAACCACTGTCGAGGAGCTCGCCTAATTTTCCGTCTTGCTGAACGTGCTTTGCCTGCTGCGAGGAGATCCTGGATTGCAATTCCTCAGTCTCTTCCGGGGCAGCTTCTGGTTTAATGCTGGCATTCATGCATTCCTGCACTACAGTTTCCATTCGCTCTTCCGATACACTTTCAATAGCCTTCATCCGTGTCTGCAATTTCTGCAACTCTGGCACACCTGTCTCGGTACAAATTTCATCTCTCATATCCTGGACGCTGCAATAATCAGCATCACTAGTAGACAAAGCAACCTGGAAGGCAAAACACCAGGCTTGGTATACCCACAGAAATTAAATAAAGTAACGGGTTTTGAACCAGAGAAAACTCAGACTCAAACAGCCGGACAGCCTAGCCAATGAGAGAATATTACCTGTAGTTCTGGATGGCCAGGTAGTTGATGCTTTGACAGCAAGAAAGATTTCTGCTCAAGAGAGGATACATTCTTTTTGAGAGAGGATATGCTGGGTTTGTATTGAGCCAATTGGGCTCTTAGACCTTCAACTTCATCTTCCAGAGTGTGAACTCTCTGTTTAGTCCTTTGAAGCTCCATACGACCTCTGCTATTCACATCTTTAAGACACTCACACAAGTCATTAAGCTCAAGGACCTTACTTTCGTAGAGACCTTCACGAATGACAGAGATTTGAAGATCGAAAAAAAAAGACGCAGCCTCATCCTCCCAAAGCTCAATTTCTCTGCTACTTTCGTGCAGCACAGAACTCAAGATCGCTTCCATCATCTTATATTCTTCTATTTCTTCATGCAATGTTCCCGCTTCCGACTCTAGCTTGTCATTTTGTTCTCGAAGCTTTCGGATTTCCTTGTACTGAGACGTTTTGTTCAGGGACAGTGCAAGAACCTCAGTCTCTAAATTTTCTCTCAGAATATTTAGATCTCTCTGCTTCTTTTCCAGACCTACAACAGTGCAGCAAAATTTTGCGTTCTTATCCTGTGCGAGTCTGAGTTCTTGCACAGCTTCTGACAGATGAACACTCTTCTGGTCAAGCAATTCGTTTCCGGCCAATACTTGTAGTTTTAGTTGATTGTTATACTCGTTGAGCATACATTGCTCCGCTTCCAACTGTTCAGCACAATGCCTCAGATGTAAATTTTCCACTTCTTTCATCTGCATCTTCTCGTCCAACACTCCAGCCTCATGCACAAGACCACAATAGGCTTCGCGAAGAACATCCATGTTCTCAGAAACAGCACAGAGCTCCGAAACTTTCTCCATCCAGTAACTCTTGAAGATCTCACATTGGCTAGTTATAGCTAGAGCTTCTGAGAGAACTGTTCTGTTTTCTTCCTCCAATATACGTCTATCCTTCTGAAGCTCCTCATATTCCTTTCGCAAACCACAGTTTTCTAGTCTGGCTTTCACATGTTCATTCTCCAGAACTGCATACCCCCTTTGCTGCTCCGTCTTCTCAGAAAGCAAGATACCCAACTCATCCATCAGCATATGCTCCCTTTCTTCTCTCCCAATTATTTCAACATCCAACCTCCTGCTCCGCTCAAGAATCTGGCAGTTCTCAGCTTCCAGCATGACACATCTTTGTGCCAGGAGTAGGAAATCCCGATCAACAGCTTTCTTCTGCGATTCAAGTTCCCAGCCTTCTAATTTCAGTTCCCTAAGCATTATTGTGAAGATTGAGTTTTCAATTAAAAGCTGCAAATTCTCATTGCTACTGTCTAGCATAGATTTTCTATCGTCCCTGATTTTTGCTATTATACAGGGCAAAATGTTCTGCTTAGGTCCCGTGTCTCGTGTCTCACTTATCTGGGCTATCGCAAGCGCCTCGAACACTTGATATATTCCTGTCCTCATGCCTTCAACTCTGTCCAGCAACAATTCTTTTTCAACCTGATGCATCATGTTCTCGTACTCAAACTCTGAAATCAATTTATCGGAGTACTTTGTTGCCTCAACAAGTTTCTGACACTCAACAAACAGAGAGTGATTTTTGTCTTCCATGTCCTGAATAAACTCCCGCATGATGACATTTTCAACCTGCGCGTTTATAGTTTTCTCCAGCTGGTCTTCAAATTCCTTCCTTCCACAGCTGTTTTCTTCTTTGAGATGATGAATTCGATCTTTCAGAGCTGATAACTGCGTCTCACTGGTTAATACAAGACATGTTTGTTCTTGCTTCTCTACTCCAAGGGAGACCCGCAATTGTGCTACTTGGGTAAGTGTGAACTCTTTTTCCTTGTGTAGAGCACCATCATTGTCTTCTAGTCTGGAAAATCTTGTTTCTACGTTTTCCAGCTTCTTTTCCACGTTTTTCAATTGAGAAATTGAATTGCTTCTTTCAGCGAGAAGATTGACTTTTTCAGTGTCGAGAAACTGGCATAATTCTTCTAAGCCCTTGGATTTTCCCCTCAAAACTTCAAGCTCAGCATTTGTGCCAGAAAGGGACCTTTCAAGCATTGCATTCTTCTCTAACAGATTCTGCATGCTTTCGGTGATTATCTGTAGGTGAGAAAGCAGGGCTGATTTCTCACCGATAAGTGTAGACTTCTCTGCATTTAGAAACTGGCAGGATTCCTTCAGCATCTTCGCCTTCGATTTTACCCGCTCCAATTCAGCATTCACATCAGACAGGCAACCCTCCAAGAAGACACTTTTCTTCGAAAGGTCTTTCATCCCTTCCAACTTCCTCAGAAGAACTTCTTTTTCAGCTTTCTCCTTGCTGGAGGCCTCCTTCAGCCTTGTGTTCTCATCCTGCATATGCCTGATAGATGAGCTAAGGCTCTCTGGTTCCATACCAGTGGACTTCAACTGGTGAATTATAGCTAGATATCTGTGACGCAAGTCCTGAATTTCTTCCTTCAAAAAAGCTGCATGTTGTTGTAAGGCATGGTTCTGGTTCTGCTCCTCTTGTCGTCTGACCTCATTTTCAAGTCTCTCTTTGATCTGCCTTAATAACTCATCTCGCAGGTCCTTTACAGACATACAAGTGGTCAAATTGAGGCCACCAAGGCTCTGATTTTCTTCCTTTGGCAGGTCAGTTTTCACTTCAAGGTCATGCTTACATATCTCCTGACTGTTCAACATTTTCAGTCCATTTCTAAGCTCTGATGCTAGATTTCTCCGCTCCTCTAGAGAGCGTGAGTGGAAATTCTGCAAAGCTTGAAGAGTGGCTTCAGCCTGAACAAACCGCCAGTGTTCGTCTTGTGAACTAATCTGCAGTTTCTTCAATTCAGCATGTTTCTCCGAAGGCCGTTGGTCTTTTGTACCTATTCTGTGAGCCAGACTGTCGGCTTCTGACTGTAGAGATTGATTAACACTTTCCAAGAAAGCACACTGATCCTCATCACCCTTTAATTTTTCACTCCAGAATAAAATCTCACTGTTAATATGTCTGGACTCCTGTTGCACTACCCTTGACTCATTCTCTAGCTTCAAGATCAACTGCAAGCATTCCTTGTAACGAAGAGCTGCATTTTCTTTCTCCTCATTCAATCTGAAAAGTTCTTCCCCCAAAGCCTTAACTACACCTTCTACCTGATTACTTCTCTCAGAGAGTAGCTTAGCGTGCCCTTCAACAGGTGGCATTTTTGCCTCAAGAACAGATATCTTCTCCAGAAATTGTTTGTACAGAAGATAGCTAGCTTCGTTCTCAGCCTCTGATCTAGAAAGTTCCTTCTTCAGGGTTTCAGATTCAGTTTCAGCTTCAACAGCTCGCTCCCTCAATCCTGTAGAATCTTCTGGAACTGCAGTGATCATCGCCTCCAGAGTAGAAGCCCACTGGAGAGACTCCGTATGCTGAACCAAAATGGCATCCCGTTCAGCTTCTAATTTTGCAAGAGCTTCCTTCAGTTCCTCAACTTCAATATCAGATTTTCTCAATTGCTGGTGAAATTCTCTGGCATCTTTCTGGGTATGACTGATTTGTTTCTCCAGATCAGATAACTTCTCAAGACTTTGCTCGTATTGGAGAAGTACAACATATTTCTCAGCTTCTATCTTCCTTAGAGCTTCCTTCGCAGTGTGCAGATACATTTCAGCTTTCGCTTTTTGTTTAGGCTCTTTATGAATAGGACTTTTGATATGCTCCTTGTCATTCACCGACAGAGGGAAGTTTTCTTCCAAGTCAAGTCCTCTATCTTGCTTGCCCTGCTGGTTAACAGTTTGAGAACTACTCATATCAGTCAACTTCGGATCCTCAGATGATGCTTCTCCAACTTGAAACAAACCACGGAGCTGTTTTATACCGTTTCTGCCCACCATTGAGTCGGAGTCCTCAGGGGAAGAAGCACCATTTCTATTCAGACCACACAAGTCAGACGGATGAAGTCCATAAACATCTTTGCACAAATCACCAGGGTCAAAGAATGAACAAACTGGATGTCGAGTTACAGGTGTATGGAGTTCAGAACCCAAGGATGTCTCAACATGGAAAACAGAAGGAACATGGGGTGGAAACGCTTCTGCGATTGTTCGATAAGCCTGGAAAAGCTCCTTTCTTGCATGATCATATCTTTCAGCAAGCGGACGGTAGGATCGGTAGAATTCCTCAACCAATTTCATTAGCTCTAGGTGTTTCTCGTAGAACATTTCTACCCTCCTAGAAAATGAGTCAGCATCCTCTTCTAGGAACTTGATCATTGCCTTAACTTCAGCATCCATGTCTATACAGCAGAAAAAGAAAAATAAAAATAAAAATAAAAATAATCTGTTAGTTCAGATTGGTCCCAGAGCAACACAAAGCTTTACTGATAAAAAACCAACAGGAAGCTTCAACCAACAATATAACTTCGCATGCTAATTCATTCTCTGGATTTTAATCCATCTTGAAACATGTTTACATCTTCTGATAATCAAGAACTACAACTTCGATGAAAAGTATAACCATCTTTCACCTAAATTTGCGATGTTAGTTAGGATTTCTAACAATTAGAATCCCTCACTATGATTGCGCTCCAATATCAGGAAATAACAAGCTCATTGACTCTTATTCAGACAAAATGGAAGGAAAGAAAAAAAATAGAGAAGCACATTAAATACCCTCCCCTACCCCCTTGCCCAAAAAAATGGGATCAAAAAAAGAAAGAAAAAAGGAAAGAAAATCCTACAAATAGTTGAAAAAGCATATAATTCAAAACCAATTTTAAGAGGGGAAAATATGTTAACTGCATCCTTTTTGCTTGCAAGATGAACAGTATAATGCTTCACACCATCTTCATAAGAATAAACAGAAGTGGAAGGAATAGAACCACTTACCAGAAATCATAACATTAAGAAAAAATAAAGAATTGGGACTTGATAAATTAAAACGCTATGAAAAAGAAAAACAATCAACAAAATTAGAAGCGAATAAAATCCAATACAGATATTAACATGTACCTTGTAAAATATTTTCAGTGTGTCAAATAATAAAAAATAAAATAAGTGAGATGATAATTTAATTATTTTATTTTTAAATTATAATAATTATAAATGTAATTATATTTTTTATTGTAATAATTATAATTTTAAATTGAGAAACTATTATAATAATAACAATTATTATTATAAATATCGTTATTATATTAAGTGCAAAAATAAAACATCTACCCAAATTAAAATATATATCAATTCCAAAAAAAATGTTAATCGAAACTTAAATAAACATTAAATTAAACATTAAACATACAAATCAAAAGTTAAATAAATATTAACCATAACAAGAAAAATATATCATTTTTTCACTTAGATATTACTAATTTACTAAGTGCACCCTATACCTGCATAGCAAAATCTGTCAATAAAATCACTTACCCGGAAACCATAACATAAATAGCGGTCTTCAATCATAATTATTCATCTAATCAAGTCAATAATTTTAAATTATTACTTGAATGAAAAGGGAACATCACGAATTAGAAAAATAATGCAATAGCGGAGGAAAATGAAAGTTAATAATGAGTTACAAAATAATTGAAAGAGAAAATATAATGGAGGTGGTTAAGGTCTATGACCAGCATCTCCCCGGCTACTTAGGTGTAAGCCATCGTCCCATTCTTTCTCTTTGCACACTTCCACCAATGAATCCATCAGCAGGTTTTTAGTTTTTGCTGAAAAAGACGAAAAAGAAATTCATCTCACTGAGAATGAGGAGGAGCAGGACTGTCAAACGTTTGATGAACTGGAATTTGACAAAAATATTAACTTGGCCTTTCATCTTTCCTAATAATTTATATATATATATATATATATTAACAAAAAATTGATTAACTTTTTTTTTAAATACTTATTTCATGTAAAAATAAACCATTCTGTTATTTTACACACTATAATAAAGTAATAAATATAATCTTAATACTATACTAACATCATTCATTTAAAAATAATAAAATTTTTAATGCATATATACTTAAAAAAAATAAGGGCAAAAAAAAATTACTCTTTTACTTTTTAAAAATAAATTTTTTTCTTCATATAAAAATTTGATGGCAAAATAAATTCCTTTTCGAAATGGATAGAGTAATATTTTTTAATCGGTTTTTAAATTTAGCTTTTTAATCATATCTAATTTTTATTTAATTTTATTTAAAATTAAATCTAATAATTTGTTTTTAAAATTACATTGTTGACTAAGTTAATTGAGTAAACTACATATCATGAACAAGTTAAAATTTAAAATTGGTCTAATTAATAAAAAAATAATATAATTAATCTAATTCAAAAGTTAAACTCTACATAAACTTAATATCCAATTGACTCTAAAAATGTCGCGTTACCTACTTATGCCAACTTATAGATGCCAAAGAGCACTCCTGTACCACCTTTTTTGTCGTCTTTGAGCTGCACAGAAATGCAATTTCCGTAGGAGATAAATTGGAGGGCCAGTAGTAAAATTGGGTTCTCGGAGGATTTGATGAACTTACCCTCATGCGGTCTGATGTCTGCGTTAAAATCATATTTAAAGTAGTAGATATATATATGACGGGGACCTTGTCTTGTCCTACAATGGTCGACAGAAATCCTGCGAATTGTGAAAGATACAAAAGAAATCACGTCATATCTAATACTACCTGCTTGAGAACCAACAAACGCTCTAGTCTCGTTTAGTCGATGTCAGTGTGGTTTTTACGTCAAAATTATAATACCAGATTTTCTTAAGTTAATTTATTTATCCTTTACGCTAACGGAAGTATTCTTGTCCGACAATTCATTCCTCTTGTCGTGACTCTTAAAACTTTTACACGCTGTTTTTACTCTGCACACATTTGTATCCTCTAAATTTATCATTCTTTTTTTTTTTTACCTTCTTATTTTCCTACTCCAATACAAAATTTGATTTTTCAGCTTTTCCTTCCATCTCAACTCTTTACTTCGATCATTCAATTGAAGACAAGAAAAATATATTTATTTTTTTTAAATTCAAATTAAGGTTAGTTTATATGTAATATACTCATTGACTGTTAATTGTTTTTTTTTTTGATAAATTACTTATTTTTGTAATTGCATTGCAATGATATATTTAAAGCTTCATTTATTAAAATTTATATGCTTGTTACTTGAAATTATTTTATATTTATACATACATACATACATAATGAACCTTTTTTGAAAAATGTTAAGCATTTTTTGATGAATGTAGAGGGTTGAAGGAGGAGAAAAATCAATTTTGGTTTGTAGAGAAGCACACATTGATTGCTTTTCATGATGGGTAATACGCCCGTTGCTTCCCCATCTCGGTGAATGAAGCTCCTATTATAACATCTTTCATTTTTTAGCGCTTAAAAATTCTATTTAAAGGAGTCAATTGTGGAAAATAAAATAATTAAATACATTGTCTTACCATTAGTGTATATTCGGTTAACTCTATCATTCTTATAATAAGTGTTAAGACTAAAATATTACTATGTTTTAATTAATAATATGATTATAAGGACTAAAATAGAGATTAAATTACTATAACATCCCTAAATTCTACAGAAGAAAATTTTATTTGAAGATAATGCATAAGCATTTATAAAAGTAAAGTTAGCGAATATTACCGTCATATCAACTATGAGAACTATGTAATAATCACCTAACACATACTTAATACAAGACAAAACATATCAATAAACACAAAAAAAAGTACATGTTTTACTAAGAATACAACAACAATAATGATAACAATGATGAGAGTAATAATGTAGATAGAAAAGAGATTACAAATCCAAATACATGTCCTAAAGTCAAGAGTTTAAATAATCGAAAAGAACTAAAAGCATCTCAACGCACTGGATAAAATACATCTAAACTGATTAGCCTAACTCTTAAATAAATGGAGATGTAACTCTCAAACCTCATGTAATGATCAGCTACTATCCCTCAACATTATCCTCAACTTACTCTACATAACAATCATTAACCTGCAAATCGTCCTTTGCTCACTGGATTAAAAGTCGGATCATCACATTGACAACACAAATGTAGTATAAGTGTGATGAAATATCAGTAAAACAAACTACCTAAAACATGATAAGTATTCATATTCCACACTGAGGCCATGTAGTAACATGGTATAACACACTCAAATAATATAACTTCTAGGCTCATGAATGTAATATGATAAAGCATGCTCGCACAAGAAACATGGAAGAAATAATAATACAAATCATACATCTAGTGCACACAATAATAACCATATTACAAATCTTCCTTTAGTGACCACATACTTTCCAATTAATATGATTGTTTTTTAACCATGGCTAGTTCTCCACCATGAAACAAATTCTCGGTAGCATACACATACAATGGAATACACCATTGATAGGGAAATCCATAAGCATAGGGATTCGTTGTAGCAATAAAGGTTGATCCTATAGGAACTAGGGGTTAATGACCAAAATTAACATTTTCAACTAGCTAGACCAATGATTAAGGTTAAAGGGAATAAAATTGTAAGATTAAATAATGAAAATAAAATAAATAGCTAATCAGGTGGAATTCATGAAAAAAAAAAAAGAGAGGCTATATTAGGTTTTCACCACAACTTTAGTACTTGATGAATTATTTTAGCTCTAGGTATTAGTTTAAACTAAAAAGGTTGAATTAGCCTAAATTAATCTAAAGCCTCTTTCAAGGTATAAAGATCATTCCTAATTAAGCTAAATTACCTACTTTCATGGAATTAAGATTAAATTAAACCCAATAATATTCTTGCTAATCCATTACAATCCCTAAGGAATCTAGCCTACTTTCATAGTTTGAATTCCTTGCTTAATTTCTAGAGATCCGGTATTAATTTTCACCTTTTAGTCATTGAATTAGTTGCCTATGATTTCTAATTTTGTGATCAAGAAACAAAGTTCAATCACAAGAAATTAAGTTTAAATATTCAAACTTTCACCAAGACTGTATACTAATTCAATATCAATTACCAAAAATTTAGATTTTTTTCTCAATCTAGGACAAAAAATCAACTCACACACAATTGGGAATAAATAACAAATCAAATAAATATACATTTCAATTATAGGAAGAAATTAATAAAAGAAAAGAAATAAATAACTAGTCTTTTGATTAAAAGTTTCAAGGTAAAGAGTTCCAGTCCAATCTTGCATAAGAAATCCTTTATTTTTCTTCAATACTTGAGTTATATATCTAGATACTATATGATGGCTAGAGAGAAAGATAAAAAAAATTCTGCTAAACCCTGAGCTAAAATACATATATATATACGCTTAAAAATTAGGATAAAACTAAACAAATTTTTTGCAAATGCCATAACTAAACCAGATGTGTGGCATGTGTTATCTTGCTTAATTTGTGTTTATTTAGACTATCTTTAGTATTCAGGCTATAACTGTTTTGTCCAACCTCAAGTTAACATGATTCAAGTTGCTTTGGAAATCTATTGAAGAGACCTAAAACTTTGGTCGGTTGATGTTTTTCATATTCACATTGTATTATGGTTGAAAGTTCTTTTTTTTTATACACGTGCATCCATTTTCTTCTCAAACCATACCTTCTAAAACTTATTGTGGCTCCAAACTCTTATTTAAATTCCAAAAATCATTGAATATTTTAATCTTGAGACAATACCTACACATAAGAATAAAAACCAAAGTAGTACCTCTGTCTAAACATGAAATATGGATTGAAATCCATAAATTATGGTTGAAACACACTAAGATAATACATATGTTACATGTTTATCAACTCCCCCAAGATTAGAATTTTACTTGTACTCAAGAAAATAATCAATAAGAACCATAGGAGGAGGGAAAGCTAATGGATTAGGGATCACCCCCTCAAAAATCTTATAATCAATATCCAACATATCAAAAGACAAACACATTTCATCAAATCTTAACAAAGTAATTTTCATAGCTTTTAATAAAATCACAGTAAAAAATTTATTTGTGATTACAAGTGTCACAAGTCAAGGATAACCTTTCCATCCATTCATCAATGAAAATTAAGAGAAATCAATCCATATTACTAGCTTTACTTTGGAGGTATTAAAATTGTGACATTTAGGTTGTTAAATTGGTAGACCTCACTTTGATGCATATAGACTCTCACTCTCTAATATATTTTAGGGTAGAATTATGTTGCTCAAAATTATTCTGAATGGATGTATTCAATCCCATATCATCTCTATTCCACAACAATTGGAAAACTAATTTAGGCAAAAAATCATAAGGTCTTTTATTTGGTTGTGACGAAGCTAGGGTCAAAAGGGTAAGATAGATATTTGAAAATGTAGCCAAAATCCTATCACTAGTGGAGCGATAAATGCAAAACACAAGATCTCAGAGCAGGATCAATAACATCCACACAATCTCCATTTTCTATCAAAGTCATAATAAATTGTTTTGACCACCCATAATAATATGCACCATAAATATAATACTTGATTTACAACTTTTTTTTTCTTCTCTCTTTTTCCTCTTAATTTTTTTTGTTTATTTTTTTTTATAGAAGAAAGAAAGAATAAGGAAATAAAACACCTCCATTCACACCATCAAGCTCACACCACATTATTCATATAACCCATTATATTAGAAATTATGCTCCTTTAGCTTAAGCATGGGTATGTAGATTATATTCGAAAGTAGTGGTTACATATGTGGGTTGAATAAATAATAATTAGGCTCATAATCTCAAAAGGGCTAATCAAAAGGAAAAATAGCATATGGTAGTCAGTTTAGATAATTTGGACTATAAACAAAACTACATGTGCTTCAATCACTTTTTATGCATGCAAAAGTTATGTGTTTCCTTGAAGAGATTCAATGTAAGTTCTAGTCTCCTACACTATTGGGGAATATCACACAAGGAAAGAAAAAAAATCATGATTATTTTAAATGTCAACAAAATGCATGTAACACTCCAATTTTTACTACTGAAAATTTTCATTTGTAGCGAAAATAGATAAGTAAAAATAGTGGGGCCTACCGCCATGATCAACATAACTCTGGTTTATGCAACCATCATTACATCAATTACAAGACTAAAACGTTCAAGGTAATACAAGAAAATTAGAAAACAAAAGTACATTTATACTACATATACTAATTTTGGAGTTTAACTTCAAGTTTTACAATACCAAAATACAAAAGGAGGATACTATAGATGAAGAGTCCAAAAGGGTATCAGTTGAATACATAACTCAGATAACAGATACTCTTCACCGGACCCCAACATAGATGGAGTCACTCATCCACAAATAAGGCATAATAGGCTGCAAATTCATCTACTTGATCCTCTAAAACTTGCACATAAGATCTAGGGCCTTCTACTCGTGGGAATGAGTAGCACCTATCAAAACTAGTGGTCAATATGCTATGTACTGAGTAAGGGAACAATACTATCGAAATAAGAATACTAGCAGCACATGCTTTCACATTAGATAATAAAAGAATATAACCAAGTAAATGAACATCTCATAAGGAATATTACAATCCAAATCATTTTATTAAGTGTAGTCTATTTTAATTCTTTTATATACGTTGAGTACAGGAACCCCACTATTCTTAAATAGGTGGAATGGTTTGAAACTCTCAGGGATAACACACCGAAGCCACTATTTTTTTTTGTGGAATGGAGGTTAAAAACATCTCTTCAGGGCAGAATGCTCCCAAGCCATTATTCTACCTAGCGGAATGGGAGGTTAAAAATATCTTATCAGGGCATAATGCTTCAGAGCCACTATTCTACTCAGTAGAATGAGAACATATCACTCTAGTCCTGACTCACAAAATCTTCCACTGTAAATCATTAGTGTCTTTCCCATAGATTATGAAGATATGTTTTATTTCACAATGAGTAGGGATCCCACTATTCTTAACCGGTGGAAAGGTTTGAAACTTTCGGGGACAACACACCCGAGCTACTATTCTTTCAGGTGGAACGGAGATTAAAACATCATCTCGAGGCAGAATGCTCCCGGACCACTATTATACCTTATAGAATAGGAATATATATATAGGTTTAAGAAAATAATGACCATGACCCTACCCACGTGCTCTTTCACTTTAAGTGAATAGTATCTTATTTATGATTGATTTAGAGGTATAGGACACATTTAAACTGATATGCACATAACATAGGTCCAAATCCTTAAATCCTATCAAACCCTAATTGCACTTCCTTTAGTGTTCATTCCCCCATGTTGGTTGTTCCATTTACATTATATTATGACATCCCCAAAATCCCTTCATCAAGATCATACCCAAAAAGCACAACCTAATTCCCATAAGTTTGCTTTAGTAAACTCATCTCATTATATATATATATTAATCTCCGAAGTATCCAAGCCTTAATCCCATAGAATTCTCATAACACTTCACATGAAATTTTTATTATTTCTAATTCTAATAGATAACCTCTGAACCCTGAAGATTGAATAATAATATTAACACCTCAAGATGGCTTGCCCTAAATTTACTATTAAACATCTAAAAACCCCAAATCATGATAATACTCCCATGAATTACTTAAGTTATTATTATTATTTTTATCATAATTTAAGTCTCCTAACACATACATCACCAAAACTTCCTTAATATCCCATAATGACCAAGTTACCCTTTAAGCACAATCAACACCTTTATTTTATAGAATCTTATACCTTCCACACATATTATTTTTTCAGGTCCTCATTAATCATCATACCTCATAAGAGACCTTAAGCTCATTTATCACAACTCATTCAACCCATATTTTATACCATAAGAAAAAATTTCACAATTTTGACATTATCATCAATCAATCCATATTTCATACTATAGATATGATTTCCACAAGTGTGATGTTATTATCATTCAGCCCATATTTCATGCTATAAGATGTATTCTCACAAATATGATATTATCGTCACAAATCATAACATAATGATTTCTCTTACCAATTCTTATTTTATTTCAAAATACCATTCATATCATGAAATATTATGAATATCTACATATGTTACATAATATAGCCATAATATCATGAAAAGCACGTTTAACCATACAAGTAATTATCATCAAAAGTCCTAAGCATCTAATAGTATCCTTACCAACTAGGACACCGAGCTCTAAGCATGCAAATCCTAGACTTCCTCCTCTGAAGCTACTGGAAAACCACCTATGAAAATAGTAAAATTATAGTTAGGCTCCTAGCAGTTTGCTACGAGAAATGAGTTTTATTATAGCTAGTAGATGTTTGCATTTGGAATGTAAGCACAACTTTCAACAATGGCAGCATTGTATTGATAGGATGGTCATGTAATGAGTTGGTTGTAGCTTTAGCCTTTTGGTTGTTCTATTTATAAATTTTTTCTTTACTTAACAAAAAAAATTATAGTTAGGCTCGAAGAGTTAAATCGAAGGAAAAATCAAGGTAAAGAGGATAAAAGTAGATATAACTGTAGTCAAGTGGGAGCTTGAGATGTGTGGATATGTAGAGAATATGTGGTGGAGCTATGGTTAAATTTTGGTGGTGTTTGGTTGAGGTTTAGGGGTAAAAATAGGGATATACGGCTAAAGGAATGAGGTTGCACATCTATGCAGCAGGCGGTGCAACTTCTAGTCATGAGAAAACAAGATGCACGGCCAAGCGGTGTGAAATTTGCAGAGCCGTATAGAATCGGACCGAGAGAAAAAATTATGTACGATCAGACAGTGGGAGTGTTGTACGGCTATGCAGTAGGAGATTAAAGCATTACACGGCCGTGCAGCAGGCAGTGCACCAATTGTGCACTTTACGACGCTACAACACACGAGAGGAAGAGCTAACGATAAGAAGGAGGAAAGGAGAAGGAAGAGGGAGCTCGGTAATGGCTCTTGGCAGAAATATGATGAGAGTGAGGCAAAATCAAAGAGAAATAGGGAGAGTGTGAGGTAAATATATATATATATATATATGTATGTATATGTTCATGTGTGCATGTGTTATCTAAGTTGGGAAGAAGAAAAAGAATAGGGGGAAGGTGCAGGCTTGCAATGGTGATGATGGTGATTATGCAGCTGCAGGGTGAGGTGGATAGTTGTGGGGATGGTTAGGGTAGGGTAATAGCTGTAGGGTGAGGGTGGTGATGGTTGATGGAAGTGCTACATGAGAAGAAGAAGAAGAAGAAGAAGAACGGTAGGGGAGATGCGTGTGCCACGGGGTGTAGGTTTGCAGAGATAAGGATGTAGAAGGAGAAGAAGAAAAGAATAAAGGAGGTGAGGTGATGGTGCAAGTGGAGGGTGTAAGTGGGTAGATTCAAGAGTTGCAGCTTGAGGTTGGCGGGATAAAGGAGAAGAAGGAAAGAAAAGAAAAGGAAAAAAGGGAAAATAAAAGGAAAAGAGAAAGAAAAGAAAAGAGAAATTTTGGGATATTAGTTTACGGTGATTTTAGATTAGTCAAAGGTAATTAAGATTAGTGGAAATTTTTGCGGTTTTGATTTTGGTTTACAAATTTTGGTTTATCAAAGTTAAGGTTTTCGAAATTGATTAAAGATTCAAGATTAAGGAAAGGTTAAGGCTAACATAAGTTTTATTAAAATTAGCATTAGATTAGGATGCTAATGATGGAGGATTATATTAAGCAAATTTTTGGGGTAATACAATGTAATTCCATTTTTTCTTAATATGATAAAGGTTATGATGCTGGTCACGTAAATGCTAACTCCTATAAGATAAGATAACATTTATGTGTCATTCTCCGCTATTGCTAACTTACAATAAAAAGCCTTTGAGAATCAATTGAAATGTGGATTAAAAAGTTTTTCTAGTTCCGAATAATGAGCATGAATCTAGTTCAATGATCTATAAAGGCTAAGGATTCATATCATCATCAAGAAATTATTTCCCTATTTTTTCATTTTATTTTTTGAAAGAGAAGAAGTAAAAAAAACAAAACGAAAATAGACAATCATTAATGCATAATTAATTCACAACCCCTAGCTTAAGATCTATATTGTCCCTAATTTAGTATAATATAAACAAGTGCAAGGGTGCATATAACATAAAAACTCATTGATCATAAGGAGGTCAAGCGGGGGCATGTTGGCAAACTACCACTCATAAAAAGACTATATAAATGAAGGTATTAGAAGTTAAATTCATACATATCTAATTCCCTATAAAAATAATAAATGAAATTAAAATAAAATAAAATACAATAAGGAAGAAGAAGGGAACAAAAATGGAGGAAAACTTGGGTACCACCCAAGAAGCACTAGTTTATGGTCATGAGCTCGACCCCTATTATTCTCAATTCTCTAATGTAGAGGGATTAGAAAGGGTATAAGTGTCCCCTTTTTTGCTTTGTTCTCCTAAAATATAGAGCTTCAATTTTTTCCCATTAACCTTGAAAGATCCCATTGTTTCACCCCCCACGTTTCAAAAACTCCACTAGGAAAGGTCTCATAGACTTTAAAAGGTCCAGACCATTTGGAATTGAGCTTGTACCAAAAAAAGACTCAAATGAGAGTTGAAAAGCTTCTTGATTAAACTCTCTTCAAAGAATATCCTTATCATGCCATTGTTTAGTCCTTTTTGTTATAAATCTAGGCAATATAATAGGATTCTAATCATAGTTCATCTAAATCATGAAGTCAAAGCTTTTTTTCTCTCACAAAAGGTCTTCATATCAAATTTGAGTAGTTTTATATCCCAATACGCCTTGTGCTCTAGTTCAACTAGGAGATGACGTGATTTTCTATATACTAACTTGAATGGTTTTATACCTATTGATGTCTTGTAGGCCGTTTGGTATGCTAATAAGGTATTTGGGAATTTTGTAGACCTATCCTTTCTTGAATTATTAATTTTTGTATCCAAGCTCTTAATTTCATGATTCAAAACCTCCACTTGGGAACTACTTTGAGGATGATATGGCGTGGCAACCTTATGAGTGACCCTAGACTTTCTCAAGAAAGCTTCAGATTTTCTTTCTATGAAGTGTGAACGATCACCACTAATTACTACCCTTAACACCCCTAAACCTTTGAATTATGATGTTTTTGAATAGTTTCAAAATAACTTTAGCATCAAGTGTAGGGGATGCTATTGCTTTTTTCCACTTAAAAATGTAATCCACTACCATTAAGATGAACTTGTTGTTACATAATGGGGGAAATGTTCCCATGAATTCTACACCCCACACATCAAAAACCTCAATTTCTAAAATGGATTGCAAAGGCATCTTGTGTCATTTTGAAATGTTCTCAGTCCTTTGAGAACTATCACAAGATATCATAAAGTATCTTACATCTCATAAAAGACTTGACCAATGAAAACCTGATTGCATAAATATTGCAGTTGTCGTTAAAGTGTTTTAATATCCCCCATAGGAAGATGAATGATAATGAAGGAGAATA